>VZRI01007808.1:733970-1014025 GCA_013397515.1 Upupa epops | reverse complement strand
TCACAACCTCCCTGGGCAACCTGTTCTGGTGTCTCAGCACCCTCACAGAGAGGAATTTCTTCCTCCTAAAGGAAAGGTCAAATCTACACCTACCCTCTTTCAGTTTGAAACAGTTCATCCCCACGGCTATGTGAGACTTGAGTACGGAGTGTTGAGCTATAATGCAGACACACCATCAACTTTCCCAGTTCATTGCACAGACTGTCTCCATTCCAAAGCGCTGAACCACATCCCAGCTGCTGGGGGAAGTCACCCTAGGACACTGCCAGGAGAAGGTCCAGTAATGCAGGGCCGAGCATCTCAGCCCACTGTGTGCCCTGCTATCTGCCCTTCTCTTGTGCAAGTGGTACGTTTTGCTGTAAAGAACATGATGGTAACACTGGGCAGCTGTAATGTGGTGCAGGGTCCCCAGCATTCATGGGACGCACTGTGCAGATGTAGCCTCACTGGGTAAATGACACAATTAAACAAGGTAAATCAACAAGGGAGAGGATGAGAAAATGATATTGACTGTAATGTTTACAAACACTCCTCACCTTCCGACTCACTGATGAATTGGTAATTTTTTGCTGGGAGAAATGATCCCTCTTGCTTTAAAGACAGGTTTTTTCATGAGGCACAGGGGAGACAATTAAACATTTAATTCAGTTTGACCTGCTCTGTCATTACAGCTCTTTGTTTCCCCCGTCTCCTTTGCTCTGACCTTTAGGATGTGGCGCTTGGTGGGTCACTTTTATTTTTATTTTGTCTTTGACCAGGTTAGATCACAGAGATCCTGCTTCCCAAAGATAACACGAATGCAGAATATTCATGCAGACTTCCCCTATTGTGTCCTTTGGCCTCCCTTCCCCCCAGTTCACCCCCTGCACCCCACGTTCCCCTCCCCGCCTGCGAGCTCATTTGCACAAAAGCACACTTAGAGTCCCCACTTAGCAGCCCACCTTGAACAAAACACTCCAGGACTCTTGAAACAGCAGAAGTGCTAATCAAGCAGGGCCCTGTGCTCTGTGCTTCTGCAGTGGTTGCCTGGCATAGAAATGGGCTGTCTGGCCACAGCTATGAGGTAACGTCTGGCTTTTTTGCCAAGCTGCAGAACTAGTCAGACACTCCCTGGAACAACATTTCTTCAGGAAAAAAAAAAAAAAAGAAAGAAAAGTTAGGCAAGAAATGATCTTCGAGAAACTTCCTTGCATCTTTCAGTGTGTGGGGCTTTTTTTTCCTGTGTGGGGTTGTTTTGTTTTGTAGGGTTTTTTCACGTTATATAACCAAATTACTTAGGCTGCAGTGGGTTTCATCAGCCGATTTTGGGCAGTAATCTTATGAAACGGATTTCTCACACTTAGCAGGCAAACTGGAAATTTGGAAGGGGAAAGAACATTCACGCACAAAATACATACACAGAGACGTACTCCACTCTTCTTCCTGCAACACCGTCTAGATCTATCAGCTATTTTTGGATGCAAACTGAAATAGAGCAATACAAATCCAAGCAATGCAGAGCTAACCTGCATCTGCAGCATCTTTTTTTTTTTGCAGCACCGCAGATTAATCTAATTAACCAGTTAGAGGAATATTTTGCTGCACCGCAGCAGCAGAAGCAGCTCTTTTCTTTCCCTTACCAATCCCTTATATCCTGAGGTGGTGTAGAATTCATGATTCAGAGTATTCTGCGTTTTATAAAATCACCGACAAGTTGATATTTTTTCCTGAAGGACAGAAAAGACAGTTCATTTTTCTGCAGTGAAGGTTGAAAAATCGTAGGAGCTGAAGAGACATGGCTGTTCCCTTGGAGTTTTAAACTGTGGCTAACAAAACCTCTTGTATTAAATACATATATATGTCAGTTAAATATTCAGCCTTGTCCCTGGGTGACACCCTTCAAAGAGTTAATTCTTGAGAAGCAGGAGCTTGTTGAAAAGGTACAAGAAGGAATGTCTTGTCCTCAGGGTAGGACCAGCCAATGGAGCCGGATGCTGGTGATGTAATGCCTCAAACTGGTGCATCATTGGTTCCGGAGAGATTAGACTTGATATGATTTTAGAGTTTGGTGAGAAGAGTTTCTGCAGAAGAGTCTGTAAATTTCCCTGCACCAAGGACATCTCACGTCAGTTCCCTCGTGTTCGTCAGCCAGAGCATGTCTAGCTGGTAGAACTTTGCTCTAATGATAATTTTGCTGTCTTGCACGGTCTTCTTGGTACTGTTTAGCTCTTCTGGAGCTTGCTATCTGGGAGGCATTTCTCTGAAGTCAGACTGTGCTGGAATCACTTCTCCAGCCTGCCCATGAAATTTTTTAATAAAAAGCAGTTGTTTTTTCTCTGACTCACCTCTGAACTCTTAATTGTTTCAGGCACCAACTTCTGTTCCCCCAGCTTCTATTACCTTCCCAGGTTTTCATCTGCCCAGTCTTATTTCTTTAGCTGATTGCTTTATGAGGAGATGGCTGATGATGTCTTCTTAAATGAACCTCTCCAGTCTGGGCTTGCTCTGGAGGAATCTGCTTAAATCACCATAATGTCAGTCAGCTCAGGAACAGTCGCCTTTTGCCCTCCATGGTCTCATGATGCAGGACTTGCAGGAATGCAGCTGCAGTCTGTGAAGCTGCTTGGCCATTCCAGTGCACTGAGTGGTTTGTTTGAACTCCAGCCATGATTCAGGCACAGAGTTCTCTGAGATTGTCATCCCTTCCTGTCATCCCCCCCCCAAATGAAATAGTCTCGCAAAACCTGCAGGGGTATTAAAGCCTTTGTCAAACCTGGGAAGAGGAAGCAGGAGCTGCAGGAGATGTTCACAGGCTGTCTTCCGTAGGTCCCCTGCAGATGTGGGCTCTGGTGATGCCGAGGTCATGGTGGCAGCACAGGAAGCCAATCCAGCCCACAAAACTCTGGAAGCTCTGAGCAGTGCAGTTTCCATCCTTCCCCTTGGCAATCTGAGGAGCCCTGCCAGTTGCTAGAGGCCAAAGATCACACAAGTGCTGTGGAGAGCAGAGCCATTCCAAGACATAAATGACTTACCATTTCTGAGGTTTGCTTCTTTTCCAAACGAGAGCAAGAACCTAAAAGCCTGACATTCCCTGTTAACTATGGGTAAACAGAGTTTTTAGTAATGATTTTATTTCATTAACCCCAAATGTATATTTTGATGCTGACTTCTGAACAGACATAGAAAAAGATATGACTTACTGTAAAGAAAATGAAAAGTGAAAGAATGCATTCCAGAAATGGAACCTTCACCCCATTGCCGTCCTTCAGTGTCTGAAACAATTCCCGTGAAACTGAACGGGTTAGTGGGATGTTTAAATAGTTATACACACCTTGCCTAAGCCAGACTACCTCCACTTACTCAAGGTATCTCAATTTCAGATAGTTCCTGGAAGTCCCATGAGTTTGTCTGCTTGTTCATTTGTACTGACTGTCTAGTACAGAGAGAGCGGAGTATCTCACAAATACTGTTGTTACTTGGTAAAGTAGGGAGGGATTGAGTAGCAACCCATCCAAACATACTGGAAATACAGACCATGGCTGAGACTACTCTAGTGCAGTGCAAACTGTGGTTGTTGAAGTCATCCTGTTACATTCATTCTTCTGAGTGCATGGGATGTACTCTGTCATTGTCTTGGTTCCCCTTCTTTGTTGAAACCTAAGTTTGTTATCTGTACCGAGTTGGAGTTCTATGAGAAAAGTGAGGTTTGCTACTTTGATGGAAATGGTGCATCACTGCACCGCTACCTACGCTGCGGTATTCAGATGAAGCCACTGTACAAGCACGCAGGCTTGAATCTACAAAGCCCCACTGTGTAATTTGTTTAAACACTGTGTTTCTGGATTTTGACAATGGAGTTTGCAGGGACAGAATGTCACAACCATCAAGTCCAAATTCTGCTATTCTACAGCTACCTTTCTGAGCAACAGCAAGAACACGTTTTCTCTTTCAGCTCTACTTAGCTTTTAAAGAGATGCCTTGTGGTGGCTTTGGAAAATTGCTGTTGCAACAAATCATGTGCTTTTCAGTGCTTGAAGCCCCTGTCCTCCCTGCACACCCTCTCTATGCAGAATTCAGGGGTGGCCATGCACCTATGTGTAGTTTATTGAGAGGCATTTCACTCGTGACTTCAGCCAGGTGAGCTTTTAACATCACTGTGATCACAGCTGTGTCTGGAGGGGGTTTGTGCTGCTTTCCTTCAGAAAATCTCTCCATTTACTCTAGACAGTTTGAGAAAGAGCCTTTGGTCCAGCAAATATCTTCTGCAGCACAGGCTTTCATATAAACCAGCCAGCAAACCAGAGGATGGGCATGAACACAGGGAATAGCAGTGACTTGGGAATCTGTCAATATGACTATTTCCAAAGACTCTTCTGATGGGACAAAGTTTAGTGGACAACTGGAAGTGCACCACCACATACTTGGTCTTCAACAGTATATTTGGAAAGCTGGACGAACTCACATAAACATTTGCTTGCTCACAACTACTCTGCAGCCTTGTCCCCAGAGCGCCCCATGTAGGGGCTTACAAAGCATCTGCAGATGACTTGCTGCAGGGTAACTCACAAACCCTTCCTGTGGCAGCCTCAGGAGTCTGGGTTTTCTGCCTCCTGGCCAGTCCCATCTAACAAACCTCTGCTGCTCCTCCACAAGCATGCTGGCCCAGAGTAAGCTATGCAGGCAAATCAAAGCAGTCACCCCATGCCAGCAATTCTAGTAGGACAACCCAGTTTAAGATGTTCTGCCACCACCATGATTCTTTATAATTGCTCATGCTTGAGAGCAGAAAAATTCCACTCCACAGAACAAAAAGTGTCAACTTAAGTGTTAATTATATTTTCATATCAGAACATAAACCCTGGTTTGTAAGAACATGGGTGTCCTTAAAATACATCGTAATAACAAATTGAAAACAGCTAGTGCTCTTGAATCAATTTTCACATTTATAACTTTAAAGAATAGTTCCCTTTTCCTGTCTCATTCTGTCAACTCTGTAAGGCTTTGTGCTTGCCTTGTCACTTCATCAAAAATATGTCACTCTGTAATTTGCAGTGTTTCTTTCAATTAAAACCAAAATGCCCCAAAATGACAACAACAAAAACCAAAAGCAAAGCAAAAAAACCCCACCCCACCCAGAAGCTAAGTGTCAGCAATGGATTCAACTATGTGGGCATGAGAATGTGAAAAATTATGCATGATTTATTTTATCAACTGTAGAGAAAACTGCAAAGATTCAGGCTATAATTGCGAAGATAATACCCTTCTATTGCTGCTAATGGCTGCTGTCGGTGGCTTATACATGACTTCTAATTTTCACAGCTCACTTGCATCATAAATGAAACACGAAGAATCCTGGGGACAAGACTAGATACCCCATTGACCATAATATCAGAGGGTGTTCTTTGGAATCACAGCAATTGGATCTTGCATACATATATATGATTTATTTTATTTACTGGACTGCGGAATTTTAAATCTTTCCAAGGTCATTACGCTAATGGGAGGCCCAAGGTTAAAAGATGCTGACTACAGACTTTGCAGAACCTTTCTGATACCTTGTAAGCACTCATTTCTAATTCCTAAAACTACTGACTTCTTATTTTTAAGCTTCTCCAAACTCCTGCAAATCCCAGGAGCCTGTAGCAGCCTTCCAAATCTCTAGCAGTACATTTACTTTCTTCTGAGTTAACTACTAGACCTAATTAAACAACCCTGTCTCATCTGAGTGGATGATTTTCTTACAGTCTGAATACAAATTAAAATTCCAGTTCTGTTAACATTCAGGTCAGTTAATCAGAATAAACCTCTTTAAAAACTAGAAGACTAAAGTGATTTCAAAGTCAATCATACTCTTAACTCATTTTTAAGGGTGTCATTTGCAATATTCTCTACTGGTTCCTTTTTAAAAAAAAAAAAGAAAAAAGGAAGAGCCGGCAGCATTCAGATCAGCTGGATTCAGTGAAAGAAGAATCAGGAATGTTACACCAAGGGTTGCTAAAGAGCTTCGGTTTCCAAAGGGCAGGCATGCAGTTCTGCATGTTGAAAATTGCACAGACAGTTGCCAAAACAGCAAATTAGACATCATTCACATAATGAACTTGTTAGAAGACTAATTCAAGATTTGCATGTGGAAATCCGAATGTGGAGCTGCGTTATTCCTTGTGCACGCAGATGTGTCTATTAGTCTGTGTGTTTTAGCAGATGTTATTTTGAAAACAAGATCCTGAGTTCTCACAGTACAGAAATTAATAACTGAAGATTGCAATTTCATGGACAGCTTTTCTCTTACGTACGATGTGATGCTAGTCAATCAGAAATGTTGAGTTTTCATCTCACCCTCTTAACATAATTTCTGTGTGAGCTCAGGGAGATGATATTACTTTTACTTACTTTTTGTTTACCTATCAGTGCTGTGGCTTTAATCGTCCTTATCTGCCATCATGTGTGCACTGTCAGGCCAAATTAGGGCTTGTAATTCTCCTTCAGCTCTGCAAATAATTGTACCTTTTGGAACAAAATTAAAGCTTGAATTGTTTAACCTGTTTTCTTACTGCATATGCTAATCACTTAGCAGTAATTTTCTCAACTTAAAGAGGGGTAAAGAGTGAGAAGGAAACAGACCCAGGTCAGGGAACACTGGCAACCTCTGAGGCAGACTGGACCCTTGTAATTGGAGTTGGCACTTTGGTGAATAAGGCTTTAGATGAAGATGAGCAGAAGAATGTAGAAGGCACAAGATGCACTTTCATCCACCGAGCAGGAAACATCTGCATTATGTGCAGTGTGGCTGGGATCATACCCCGCTGCCTAACCCCTTAACATGGTGACTATCACAACACATGTAACTGGACCTTGGTTTGGGGTTTGGCTGCGACGGTGACAAATGCGGGGCTGTGTTTAGCATTCAGCTTGCATATTGCTAAAACGCACATACCTTGTAATGACTGTTCTCCAAGAGCAATGCTATTTTCAGCTTTATCTTCATTTTATTCTTATCAAAAATAATTGTTGTGATTTAGAGACCATCTAATGACCTGCTGTTATCTCCACATCTCTAGTAGTGTGCTGGCACCCAAGAGTGAACCTAAAAGCTGCATAGATTTTCAAGTTGCAGCTTGTTAATCTCGTGCAGTATGGAAAACAATCTCTCTAATTGAAAAGATTAAGCAGCCAGGTTTTGTATGTAGTTCTTGTGTGTTTGCATTTGAAGACAAATAAATTCTGGCAAAGGCAAAACCCCCACCGCAAAACCCAAATAAAATTGATGGAACTATTGGATTTAAATTCAATAACCACACATGATCTGGCCTGCCCCAGTGTCCTCTCTCCACAAAAACTGAAGGTGAACATTATTCAGATCACCTTGTAGGGAAATAAATTTGCATCCAGGAAGAGTGAAGGATGAGGCTAGTGAAATTTTAACTTTGTCTAAGACATTAACGGATCTTTTGCTGACTTCATTAAGAATAAGATATCACTGCTCAACAGTTTGTGCCTTACCCTGTTATACTGACACAGGAGATGCAAATCAAGATGCTAAAACAGACTCAACTCTAATTGAAATTTAACACAGGCCTTGATTTCTGAATGGGCAGTCAGCAAGAAAAAACAGATGAAAACGTATTTCACAATGAAATCCACAGGATGTGCTTTGTGTCCTTTGCTATTCTATTTATTCTTCGTACCTGTTAATGGGCCCTTCCTATGCTTTCTCTTCTCTCCCCTGAAACAGAAACTGTCTCCTGTAGGATATGTTAAAACCCTGACCCTTCCTGAGAGATGTACTGCAGTCTCTTGCACAAGTAACCTGGTAGAATGCAGGTACAGTAATAACCCTAAGCGTGTTGAGCTTCTTTTGTAGAATACCCTGAGTTTTCTCTATGTGTCCTGTTAGAGTTCTGGTTCTCAAATCCAGCCAGAGAGGAAACCTTCCCAAGAAATCTCATACAAGCAGTGAAAGAAAAGCACTATAATACTGATTCAGAATGATTGCTACACATCACACGTTCATGTGGTTTCATTTACTCTGCTCCTACTCCTGCTTTCGGCTGGTTGGCAATACCCAAGGGTGTGGTTTGTGTGTGAGATTAGACAGGTTGAGAGGGAGGCTTTTATCATTGTTCCTGCAGCACATGTGATTTTTTTTTATGTGTTCCTACTTGTAATTTTATCACTTGGTTATTATTTCACAGTGTCTTTTATTGCACTTTTTACTACAGGAGTCTTGTGGGTATTGGCGTTAGCAATTGGAGAGCAAGCTCCTGTCCCTGCAGCCCACCTATGAGAAATAGGTGCCCAGGTGGCCAGTTGGTGTTTTCTTGTCTGAAGTCTGTACATTGTGATGAAACCTCAAAAGATGCTGGTGTCCTTTACTCAAAACTGTCTCTTCATTATTGTTTCATGTATGTCCCGAGGAAGTTTCTAACACTGTGCAGAAGGCAAGTGCTTGAAAGAGCTTTCAGGCAGTTGGGTTCTATTATCCAAACTCATTCCTAATCATTTATAACCTCTGTCTGCAGTCTGTTGCACAGCATGATGAGTATTCTCAAACAGGAAACTTCTGGGACACCAAACTTCTGCTGTTTTCTCTCACAAGAAACCCCTAAACAGAGGTCCCCTTAGAGACACAAGACATGCGGCTCTTCTGCTGGGCCTCAGGGCAACCAGCATTGTGGATGTGCTCCCTTCTGACCTCCAAACAGCCTCAAGAATAACATTTGCAGACTCATTGTATAGCTCCTGATAATGAGGTCTCCCTCATTACAAAGTCTAATTATCAGAGTGTGATTGTAAAGGACACAACCTTAACATACAGGCTTTCATGACCCTTTTCTTTACCGGGTTTATCTGGATGCTTCACCAAGTTGGAACTGGCAGCGTGCAGCTAACATCTTCACTGAGCATTTTCCTCCAGTCCCACACCAGCAGTCAGTTGAAATCAGTTTGATGAAGCGGTGGGTCAGCAGGAGAAAAGCATAGCATATTAGTCTTTAAGCTTCTGAGATGAAATATCCCAGTGAACTCCAGCAAAAAGAAGAATCAAGAGTGGGATCCTGCAGTTAGGGGAGGGGAATTAATGGGCATTTGCTGTTTTTATTTTAAGGAAATCAATGGACGTGCTGGAGAGCGGGTGATGGAACACACAGCTGGTGGAATGGACAGCCAAAGATCACTATTTTTCTTTTAAGCAAATCAATGTGTTAATTGGGATTCTGGTGGGATTCTGAAGCTGCTAATGGAGATGGGGGCCAGTGGAGGATCATTAGTCTTTATTGTAAGCAGTACAGTTAGATAATTGGGGTGTGATTGTGTTGTTGAAAGAGAGAACAGGCAAAGAACAAAAAGTGGTCTTTAAAAGCTGTCTCTTTAAACTTTCCCTAATGAAATGAATTTATTAAAAAAGCTGAGGGAAGATACACATTGTTACTCCTTCAGCTCTTTGAACTTCGGGAGATCTTCGTTTTGATGAGACCATTTTCTTGTATATGGCAGGTTTTTCCAGCTTTCCAACCCAGCTTAGAAAAAAGTGAAGTCATCCTTGCAAAGTTCCTATTTATCAGAGCCTTATGAAGTTGGTGGCAACATTTCATCAGGCCAGATGAGATCAGGTCTTCTCCAGACACCCATATGAATATAGACAGCTCCACGTTTTATTTCAATTTGTAACTTTTAATGGTTGCCTGGGTGAAGATGCACCGTTTCACATAGATATTAGGGCTGTGCCTCAGAGCTGATTTGCTTCCTAATTCATAGTTAATCCATTATCCCACATTATGAAAACCTCCTGGGCAGATTGTGCAGAAAAATCTAGATTTTTCAGAAAATCAGGACAGTCTATGTGGGCCTTTTTCACACATGCAAAGGAGTTGCTTGCATACAACACAGACCAAAAGAGCTAGACACAAACGCTTATGAGACTTTCATATTAATTATAATTTCATGTCAGCTTCTCTGGAATTTTACTTTGCCAGCAGACATTCAGTGCTGCGTGAAGGTATTTGCCCAACTTCTCAAAATTCAGCCCGCGGTTTCAGGACACAGCAAGTACCTGTTAGTGATTTCATCCCTTGCTTATCTGACCGCTGTGTTCAGACAGTTGGATCAGTTAACTGAACAGCATATAGACTGAGTGGGTTCATTTCAGCCCTCAGCCTACCCTCAAGTTAGCAGCACTCAGGTTATTCTCACTGAAAGAGAGTGCATTTCCCTTGGCAGGTGGAGGAATGGCTCTTTCTCTGGGTTCACTGAAGTGTTTCTCATGAAGGGGAAGCAGTACTGAAAAATTAGGGGAAAACCCCATTTTTGGGCAGATTCAAAAGGAAATGTCTTTTCCTGCCCCCTGTTTTAACCAAATGAAAATAATCATTTAGAGTGAGTACAGTACATAGCTTAGCTTGAAGTAAAAGGTGTCGTTTCACTTGTAAGCATTTAAAAAATGAGACCAGGTGTGTTTCTGAAAGTTGCGCGGTTTCATGTAAGACTGTTGAAAGGGAACGTTTTGACTTGCTGCAGTTTTAAGAATTAATCACCTTGTTAGGTTGAACATGAATTCACAAAATGTTTCTGTTGACCCAAATCTGTTTTCTTCAGAGCTTGATGTCTTATCAAAATGTATCTCCCAGTGCTAGCAGTAAATCCCAGACCTGTTCTGTTCACCACACAGAATCAAGTCCTGGTTTTTCTTAACTCACCTTTCTGATCCCTGCTCAGAGGATCTTTCTTTCAGCAGGTAAGGGGTTCGTTACTGTGCAGTCAGCACTGGACTTCTCACGGATTCGTGAGTTTTTCGGGCCAGCTCTTCTTTTCCCACTCAAGCATGTAGTATCCACGTTTACCATAATGCGATTCTCTAATCGTCGTGTTGAATGTTGAAAGGAAAGCCGTCAGACTTTCTGGTGTTGCTAAAAGCCCTCAGGACAGGCTGGCAGATAACAGCTCTCTTATTTATTTGTCTAAATAAGCATATAGCATGATGGATAAGCTGTCAAGGAAAAATCAAATCAGTGGGGACATAGCTTCAAGGGAATTACTCACTATCTCTCTGCCAGTTCTGCTGCACTTCTTTTAAAAATATAAAACATAACATGGTGGTGAGTGCCAGAAATGACATTTCAGGAATAAAAGTGATATTTTCTATAGAACATTTCAGCTGGAAGGGTCCTGAACTATTGCATACATTACTCACAAAGACTATATTAGAGAGGTATTTAACCCCAAAGTGAAAGCAGAGTATGTCTGTGAAACTGCAAATGACTCCATGGAGGTGATTGACAGGAGGTGAAAATAGAATTATCCTGGATTTTCAACTCTCTCTCTATTTTTATTTGTATGTGTTTGAGAGGAAGGTACGGGGGTTCCTGAGAACCTGAAAAGCTTTTAGCAAACTCATAAAACCAGACACTGTAGGAAATGAACTTGATCCAAAAAAGAAAAGCTACTTTTGGAAATACAGCTCCATGTCTGGCCACAAAGTAATTAAGGTTCTTAAAGCTTTCCTGTCCAGATGAGCAGCTGGCACTAAAATAATAATAACCGTACGGTAATAACAGCAGTGACTTGTCACCAAAGGGAATAGGTAGCAGCAAACAACTTCTGGTAGAAGGGTCAAAGCAAAGAAGTGAGTGTGGGGTGGGTCTGATAAAGAGTGCTGTGTGTGCCCTTGAGCAGGTGGGTCTTGGAGCAGATGTAAGGCAGGAGAACACAGACCTCTCCACAAAACAGTACAAAACTTCTTGTCTTCGAGTTCAATTCATAAAAACAATATAACTGAGTCATGTTCCTTCCACTATTCAGTGTGTGTGTGAATAAGATGCAAATGGCAGGTGTGATTCATACAGTAAAATGTCAGTTTTTCAAAAGCCTACCTGAGTCTAGGCCCTGGTTCAGGTCAGAATTCAGTCATCACAGGGAAACTGGCTTTTGTCTTCTCTCTTGTCTTCCAATATCCAAAAGCAGAACCTGGGGACCTGGCACAGACACTCGTTACCCAACTCCTGCAGTTTGTACAGCACTTTCCATTCTCTCTAGCATGGCTGGAAGAAGGCTGTCATATTACAGAGCCACATCTGCAAAAATCATCCAGTTACACTGGAGTTTTCCATGAACGCTGATGGGCTTTGGACCAAGCCACAGAGGGAAAAAAAGGGTTCAAATATGAGCAAAGCTTAACAAACTGAAGAACATCGTTTCCCAAAAAGCTGCCGCTTACTGAGCACGTGTGCCATGACTAACTTGCAGTATAAAGTTCAGAGAAACTGCAACTTCAAGTAAGACAGCATCTCCTGAAGGTCCCAAATGGGAGACTGAAATGCCCTCTTATTTCTGGACTGACACACACCTCAGGATTCAAACTGACTTGCAGTGGTTACACCGGGGAGCAGGGACACTGGTTTGCATTGGAGTGAGTGAAAGCACCCAGGCAACGCCTGCTGTCCTTGCATGGAGCATTTTGTTTGGCATTTCCATCAGTGTGTCCAGTTGAACAATCCCTCCCTCCCTTCAGGTGCTCCCTTTATTTGAGGCACCATAATCTCAGATAAGCACCTATTTGTTTTGAAAGCCAGGCCAGATTCACTTTGGGTTTGTTTTTTGGTTGGGTTTTATTTTCCTAATTGCAATGGGAATAAAAAAAGCAAAGCAAATTTCTCAATGAAATAAATGTCGAACTCTGAAGCTTTTCCTCAATAAAATATAAATGAAAATGGACATCAGTTTTCTTACAGTCATATTTTCCATCCAACTCTTAGTCTTTAAACACATATATATGTATGTATGTATTCTGTTTTCTCTTCTCTACAAGCCAGTGTTGGCATAATGTCCTACAACAGCCCTACCCTGCTGGCATGGGGAAGTAGGTTATCAAAGTAAGCAGCAGACAGCTGCAAATTGTGTTAAAAGCAAATTGTAAAGTTGCACAAATTCCACTGCTTTGGAGGCTTTGCCCTGCAATGACACTTTTTAGGAGAGTCGCTAATACAGTTAGGTACCTGCATTCAGTGAAAAGTGATGCAGATGGAGAAATTAAAACTCCACATCATGCACAAGCATTCACAGTCCCAGCCTAGGGCTCATGTGGTGCTGCATATATGAATATCTGAATGTTCAGAGGCCAAGAGGAAGGCTTGGAAGGTCCTCCTCAGTCGTCAAGCCCATCTGCTGCTGCAGATGAGTACAAAAGGGCTCATTCAAGAAGCAGCAGGAGCAGTGCTGGGAGGATGTTCTCCTCAGAAAGTTCAGGTTCATCTGGCTGGAATTACCAAGCAAACCTTCAAGGGTCAGTTTACTTCAGCCATTGCGAAGGAAACTATTTCAGGTTCAGTTCATGGACTACATTTGTAAAGGGCACCCTGCAGAGCTCACACAGCCTGGAGAAGCTGATCCACTCCATTACTTCTTTCTCCTTTTGTTTGTGGTATTACAGCCCTTGCTTGCTTATGATTCACCCTCACAGGAGGAAATGAAAGTGCAGGAACTGTTGACTTTTCAGCCAGGGAGACATACAGTTTATGGAGAAAAACTCCAACAGGAACAGGAGTGGGCTGAACTATAAACTGATTGCAGATGAAATAAACAAAGGAACAAAATTATCAGCAGCCAGAAGCAACAGCAGCTCCAGTTTGCTGGCTGTCACAGGGTTACAAGCCAAAGGAGTGTTCATGAGATTGAGAACAGGGACTGCAGTAAGAGTACAGTTAGGAGAATACCCTGATGGGAAATGCACTTGCATTTGTGTTTCACTTCAGTTTATATCCTGACATAAGAAAGAAACCTCATCTCAAAAAATGATAAAGGAACTAAAGCAAAAGGGAGTTATACCCCAACCTATCAACTTCAAACGGTGGGGACAACATCAAACATTTCTTACTGTCTATCTCCACTTTCCCAAACTTCTACAGGGTTCTGATAGAATTGTTAACTCACTGTATCCACTCAGGTGTAAAGGCCACCATGGCACTATTACTGATTTGAGATGCCAAGGAATAAGAGGGCTGAAAGGTTGACTTTCTTCACATGAGGGTTAGCAATTCAATATAAACCCAACAGAGATGAAAGATGCTTTCTCCGTGATGGCTTTTCGGCACCAAGTCTGCCTACCCCAAAGACAGAGAGTAAGCTGTCCACATGCACTTGCTGAACATCAAAATATAGGGAACCCAAGCAGACAGAACAGCACAAGGTGAATGAAAGAAAATCACCTGCTCAGCTGGGATCAACATTTTCTACAGCTCCAAAACCCACTGCCTCTGAGTGCTGAGATAAGCAAAGAGTGCTTGGGTGCTTCTTGGGTGCTGACAATAGACATTTTGTTCTTTAGAAAACCATGTAATATAACTAGCAAATTGAAAATTGCCCCACAGACCTACTGGAAATGTCCTGTATGTGTTTAAGTGCACCTAAAATAAGGAGTGACAGGTCCACATTTAATCTTGCCCAATTCTGATGTTGTCAACAAGTGACAGCTGCCTTGTGTGGCTGGCTAAATGAGAGAGTGATGCCTGTCCCCACTTCTGGATTGCTCCAGGCATCACAGCAGAGCACCAGTGGCATTTGCTCACATGTTTATTGTTATCCCATGAAATGTAAGGGATGTTACAGTTCCTGATGTTCCCTTGTGGCACCATGGTGAAGTCTGAAGGCATTGTTTGCCCTGGTTTAGAGAAAGAGAACTGAAACACAAGAGGGTAAGTGTCTGGCTGGCAGTCACAAGGGAAATCCCTGGCAGATCAAGGAACCAAACCCACTTTTTCCATCTCCTCCTCTGCTGTCTGACTTCTGGCCTGCTTTCACACAGAGAGGAAGACTGTCCTAAAGCCACCCTGCAGATCCCTGGCAGAACTGAGGTTGAGCTCAGGGTGTCCCATAAGTGAAAGGGACTGAATGTCCAAATCTTTGTAAAGGCAACAGGAAAACGCTCAGACAGTTTTGGTTTGCTGCTTGCTAATTACAAATTGAAGAAGTGAAATATAGTCCTTTGCCCTTAGCATCTGTTTTAGAGGGAGAGGAAGGTCATTAAAATAATGACTGCAGTGGATCAGCAGTGAGTGCAGCAAGAGTTATCTGACGTGAAAGTGGACCAACAGTGGACTACTCATAGGGCTCCAGTGTTAAACACAGAATCACAGAATTGTCAGAGTTGGAAAGGGCTTTGAGAACTCAAGTCCTGCCCCCCCACCAAAGCAGGACTGCCCAGAGCACATTGCACAGGGCTGCATCCAGCCAGGGTTTGAGTATCTGGAGAGCAGGAGACTCCACAACTTCTGTGGGCAACCTGTGCCAGGGCTTTGTCACCCACACAGTAAAGTTTTTCCTCATATCTAAATGAAATGTCTTGTGTTCCAGCTTGTGCCTGTTATCCCTTGTCCTATCAAAACTACAACACTGGGCACAACTGGAACAGTCTAGCACCATCCTCCTTACACCCACCCTGCAGATATTTATAGGTGTGGACTATGTTTCCTCTCTATCTTTTCCTCTTCAAGCTAAACAGTCCCAGTTCTCTCTACCTTTTCTCCTAACAGAGATGCTCCCCTAGTCATTGTCATTGCTCTCCACTGGACTCTCTCCAGTAGTTTCCAGTCACTCTGGAACTGGACACAGATATGGCCTCACCAGGGCAGAGTAGAGGGGAAGGGCAACTTCTTTAAACCTACAGGCCACACTCTTCTTAATGCATCCAAGAATATTAATGCTGAGCTGTGTTGTCCTCCACAACTGCAGACAATGCCAGAGGGACATTTCAGCCCAGATTGTAATGGAGAAGAGAAGGATGAGGTCTGTAATACAGTTAGAATTCTGAGAGATGCCTCTAGCAGCAGCCTTCTAAGGGATGCAGCAGAAGCTTGGTTCCTTAAGTAGGTTAAAAATATACTAGGACCCGTAATTTCTCTGAGCATCCTTCTTACTCCTGATGTTTCCCTCTCCTCAAACATCATTCCCTACTTCAGTGGCAGACATCACATAGTTGCTGTCCACAACTCGGAGTTGCATGAGGAGCTTCGAAGCTCTGTGAATAACAGAGCTTCATCGCCTGTGAGACAAAGGTAGTTTTCTTTTTTAAG
The DNA here is from genome assembly GCA_013397515.1 of Upupa epops. Taxonomy (NCBI): domain Eukaryota; kingdom Metazoa; phylum Chordata; class Aves; order Bucerotiformes; family Upupidae; genus Upupa; species Upupa epops. The sequence goes on along the minus strand of VZRI01007808.1, from coordinate 997,988 downwards.
TCTACTCATTCAGAATAAAAAGGATGTTGAAAAAATCTTGTAGCTTTAGATCTACAAGTAAATTAGAGAATCTCTCTATTCAGCTTGTATTTAGGAAAGTACTCTCAGTAAAACTACTGCATTGATTGTAGCTATTTCAGAAAACCTATGCACATGCTATGAAAAAATACAGAATCAGTCATGGAAAAATAAAATAAAGACACCCTTTCAAGTCTAACTTGGCCTAAAATTTGGGTTTTCTAAGAGCAAGCTCTAACAAACTTACAGTTTTAGGACATTTTGTTGTAAATTCCACTGAGAAGGAAGGAGAAAATTTGGAACAAAGATTCTCTGTAGTCCTTGCTCTGTGATAAAAGATGTGAAGCTTGAGAACCTTGCAGTGAGGGTGACTTCAAGCCAGCCTGGGTGATTGCTGTCAGGAATTCCTGTTCATCTGAACATAAGCTGCTTCCGTGCTCTCCTTGCTGGCAAACAGCTCAAAGGGCAGTAATCGCTGCCGATCCAGTAAAGCACAAGAGCCTAGAGCAAAAATTTCTCAGAGTTGGGTTCAAAGAGTTAATTGTTGTAGTCTGGGCACACTTGCTTCAACTCTGGTCATCTGAGGGCCTGATTCTTGGGTGCACTCCACGTGGCCAAGAGCCAGGATTCAAGCAGAACCTTGCTGAAGTCAATCAAGTCTGTACGAGTTTCACCTTGTCTGGATGTCTGTTTCAGGGTCATGAGCTCTTTTCCAGTAAGAGAATGGCCAGTAAAGGATTGCTCACAGCACTGTTCAGCAGATAACTGTGTATAGTTCACAGATGTGATAAAACTGAGACCTATCTTCCAAAAAATCAGCTGAGAGGTTCTTCTTCAGTGACAACATCCCTTTCCCATTGTGGAATCTCTAGCAGAACTTTGCCAGCTCAGAAGGGATCTTCAGACCCTCTGTGGAATGCAGCCCATGTGCTGACCTGTAAACCAGGAGAGTGCTGGGAAGGGTTTTTTTTCCCCAGTGTGGGTGGATTTCCTTTCCCCTGGTTTTTCATGTATCAGGACTATTTCTGCCTAAACGTGAATTTACGGCAGAAAAAATATTTCCCAAGTATTTCTGCCAAACACACAGCAACGTGTGCACACAAGAATCATGCTGTGGGCACCAGTATGGGTGCCTGTGCCATCTCTCACTGTGCTCTGTTACCTGGGCTACCTTTCCTGTGCTTTACTTTGCAGCAATGAAGGGTCAGTTACATACAGTGTAATTTGGAATCTGGGGAGATAAAGTCAGGTAGATGGCTACAATGCAATGGGAATGTGAGACTTAGGAACTCCAGTGCTTGCCATACAGTGCCTTTGGCATGCCCTGGTCACCTTGAAAGATCAAGAAATGATTGCCACAGGCATTGCAGTCCTTGCAAAATATTTCAGTTAATCCAAAAGCCAATTTTCTGGCCAAAACAAAGAAAAACAAGAGATTTTTCATTAAGTCCCAGATAGGACACTATTCCTACTGTCTAAGATCACAGTAGGTACATTAGGAAAGGAGTTTTAGGAAAACATATTACAAATACAAAGTAATCCAACACTACTTCACGGGGAACGGGAATTCTGATTTTATGTGACCTCTGGCTGTCTCCTGGTGATTCACACTGAGGATCTCATGGCAATACTTTGGGTGAGTTAGCGGGATGAATTTATTTCAGTTCTATTTGTTTAATAAAAATCATCATTACAGTTGAGTGTTCCAAAGGACAACCTCTTCGCTAGTCTCCCCAAGAAATAGATGGCCAAGGTATTAATTTGTAGGTTTCCTTAACTTGAAGTACTTGAATACTTGAAGTACTTTCTAACTTTTATTTGGCAGCAAAGCAAGGAGTTGGGGTAAGGTCACAGTAAGCACCCCAGAGAAGGCACCGCGTGGGCCCCACTTTGGCAATTAGTTTAGTCTGGGGTTGAGCCATCCAAAGCCTGCTTGACCCTTGTAAGGGAACATTTCAAGGACACTTTTAGGCAGATTTTTAATCATGGTGAAAAAGCCCAAAGTATTTGAATTATTTATCCCCGACAGTGTATTTTTAGAGTGCAGAGGTTAAAATAAACTTTATCTGTAGGAAACCTTAGTCTGATTGAAAACCTCTCCATATATTGGGAGCCCAGTTTAATAAGCCATCCAGACAGAGGGAGCATTCTTCTGTAAAGCCCGTTTGGCACAGCAGCCTGCAGCAAGAGCTGAGCAGGCAAATCCCATGGCAGGGGAGAGACAGCACTTTTTGACCCAAACAATGTCTAGACAGCCTGAAAACAGATAAATTAACAGGCAAGCAGCAGTGGCATCACACAGCAGCAGTGCGGTGGATATTTGTCACCTCAGTGATGGGTTAAATGAAGATTCAAGGCTCTGGTATAGTCTTTATGAAACACAATGTACTCCAGCTGTCTCCCTCCCTCCTCCTGAGCTATTTACTGTGTTAACAGCTCCATGCAGAAGCTTCGAGTTCACTGACATAGTCCACATTTCCCATCTTTTACAGACTGCCCTAATGAGGCAGCAGGATCAGAACAAATTAGTGACAGAATTCCCCCATCTCCTTGCTCCTGGTGTAGGAACAAACATCCTTTCCCCCTCGCACACTGTGCAGAAGCTGAACTTGGAGCAGAATGCAGCAATTCATGCAAATGAGAGAGGGGTTGTTCAGCCTAACGGTGTAACGATATTTTTTAATGCAATTCCTGCTCGAGGACGCTGAGTTTGCTTTGCAGTCTGGCTTTCCTGCTTGAGAAAACACATGTTTTACTATATATAGTGGGGCTGGAAAAATAACTTCCGTTACTAAAACAAGCACAAATAGTTTCAGATGACACTTTGATAGAGATGATATGTGATTTCATTCACTGTGTTTACTGAAAATTATGCGCACACAAATTACCTTAATGAGATGCAAACCTTGTGGTTTGCATTTAGTGCACCAGTACCGACATTCTGGTAGCTGCAGTGACAGTATATTTAACAGACGGAAAATAAATAATTTGGTACATCAATGCTGTCAAAATGAAAGGAGCCAAACTGTGATTAAAGCAGTTATCATTAAACCAGAGGCTGACTTCCAGAGCTGTTGTGAAAACAGCAAAAGAGCAATTTTCCTAAGTGCATTTCAAGTGATTGCGTAAAAATTGAACTTATGGTTGACTATGTTATAGAATCCTACTTAAAGGGTTTGGATGATGATACTTCATAACACAGAAGCCTTCACACAGTACAGTTTTAATCCTTTTTTATAGATGAAAAGCATATTAAAGATGGAGACTTTTTTTCTCTTTAAGAGCCAGTCCCATCACTCTCAAATATGACAGCAAGGAAGTTTTGTCTGTGTGAGATTCCTTGTGTATGTAGAGGGATGGAAGAGAGAGAGAGAGAGGCAAAAATTCTTCTATCATGCAAGATGCACGTCTTGGCTCCTGCCAAGCAATATTCTGTGCATCTTCGGTATGGCAGAAGTTGTAAACATGTTGTATAATCACATAACTGGGCTGTGACCCATTTGTTAGCAGCATAGGAAAAAAAACCATCAAAGTCACAGATAGTCTCTTCAAGACAGGCCTCGACAGATACCCATCTGGTAATAACCTCAGACTGTGAAGTATGGATGACTTGTAAAGGTGTTAAGGAACTCTTTATATATGCAGAAATCCCTGTTTAAACCATTTAAACTTATTAACTATGAAGGAACAAGAAAATGAATAGAAAAATAACACATTGTTTTAGAAACAGCACAGCCCCACACAGTCCTGGTACCCTGAACATCTCTGCACTAAGCTTCTGTGATGCCAAAGCACAGCAGCCCAAAATGGTTACAAACCCTAACTGTCTCTTGAATTAGTGGTCATCACAAGTGCCAAGACAGGCAGTGACAGCCTACACTAGGTATCCAATTCCTGTGGAAAAGTCCACCAATGCAGATCATGTGCTTTGATGAACATGAGTTGAAGAATTGCTGTCTATTGCTTGGCTGGGGCTCTCTGCAACCAAGAGAGGTCAGGACTGTATTCAGCCCTGTCTCTTGAGCTGAGCAGAGTCTGAAGCAATGCATCACTATCTAAATGTGTTACAGAACTTATTAGTAACAGCAAAGATGCCCCACTTCATGGTGTAACATCCCATTTTTGTGCAAGGACATACAAACTGAGAAGGGTAGTCCCTTTCTTAAGAATGGGACAATCATGATCACTGAGAGGAGAGTGCATGTACGTGTCTTTTCTTACCATGAGTCCAAACCTGTGTTGGGGCTTTCCTCTATGGCACTACATTCTGTTCATATTAATTGCTTTTCTTGGGGCCCTTTCCCAAAGCTCTTGTGGATTTGGGAAGGACGCATCACTGTTGGTAGGTATCTTCTGTGGTGAGAGACTTATAAATTCTTACTCTATAGTTGTATTGCTTCACTGTAAGTCACACTACTTGTCAAAGTTATAAGGATGCTGAATAATTTTTATTAGGCATCAAAGTCTCCCTCCACCTTTCAGTTCTTTAACTGAAAGCTTCATTAGATTGCAAAATGGCACCTCTGTGCTCAGACAGGGCTGTGGGCAAATCAGGTTCTTTCCTTTGTTGAATGGGATTGATTTATTTCACATATAAAATGAGCAGTAAATGTTCAAGTTCTAAAAAGTTATTTAACAAGTGTCTGAGTGGAATGAAAATAGCTTTCTAAAATCGTGCAAATACTTATCATAAGGATATTAAAGAGACTCTTAATTTTCAGACATTACCAAATGCCCATAAATTCTTAGATATTGAAGGCACTTATATAGTCAGGCACCTGAGGAAACTTAGGATAACAATTAATTACGAGTCATGCTGCTCGAGCAGCACTTTGCAACCCTGAGTTCTGCAGGAATTTAGGAAGACGGTAGGTACTGTTCTGCTTATTTAGTGTCAGAGAAACAAGAGGCAGGCAAAGGAGATCTGGTATGAGATGGGATAGTATCGCAAGTATCCCTTTAGCTAATCCAGTAGGTACATACTAGACATCACTGTACTTCCAGAGGACTCAGGAAGGACTATGCAGACCTGGAATCTTCTAACAGACCCTTATTCAGGCAGTTTGCCAGTGAAATCAGTCATACAGGATTGTGTCCTTCCTTTCTTTAGCCATTTGGCACATAGTGCTTCACAGCAGCCGTCTAAGCTTAATAGGAAGAGATAGGAACTTTGCAAGACAATCTCAGTCCACTTTGAAGCCTTTATGTGTCCTCTGCAGGGTGCTGTCTCTCTTGGGAGAAGCTTTGGCAGTTCAGATAAACATCTGCATCTCACCTGGACAAAAGATAAGTTGTTCCTGGAACGGGAAGACCTTCAAGAAGACAGGAAGGTAGGTGTGCGCTTTGGGCGCAGCAACCTGGGAGGAAGGCTGGAGAACTGGGTTGGAGATGTTGAGTTGCAGCTTGTAAATAAGCAGACTGTGTCAAACAAAGAGTTAGAGACAAAAATATCATCATGAAGTTTCAGGTAAGCAAAGGGTAGTTCCTGTTTCATACTCATTTTGCTACAGTTGTCTTGTCCAACTCCAGAGTTACTGCCCTCATAAACAGATATTTCTCTAATTTCCTTTGTCTGCATAATAAGAGATAAAGCACAACAAAACAAAAAGGTAAGTGTGTCAGGGATGAGAAAGGATCAAAGAAAAGAGAAAAATTCAGTTGAGAGAAGGTGGCAGAGGACATCTAGGGATTATGCTCTATTAAAAAAAAAGCTGAGAGCTGAGACTTTCATAGCAACTGAAGGGGAAAAAAAAGGCACAACAAAAAACCCTGTCTCCTGTGGTGAAACTTCAGTGAAATGCTATTAAGGATAAATCTTTTATTGTATTGTCCTGCAGGCAGTCTGGTAAAAACTGTATTCTCAGCATAAATGAACTCTCCCATTATAAAAAAGGAAAGAAATGTCTGCTTTCAGGACTGGCTCCACATAATGGCTGCTGAGATATCCACAAGGGGATATTTAGGAGCAGCAGCAAGAAGATGTAGGTCCAGATATTTCCTGCTGAAATAAGAAGGTCTTCTGACTGTGCAAACACGTCAGATGTGTTTGCCACCAGATTCCCATGGGCTGGCAAAAGACTCCAGTTCACATAAAGGATTTAGCCCAGGGAGAGAATGTAGTGAGGAAATAACTTCCTTTGATCTGTGATTTTCAGGACCTCTTTTAAGTCTTGGTGGAGTTACAGACCCCTAAGCTGTCTGAGAGGGAGAAAGGGTTTTCAAAAGGAAAAAGAAAAGAAAAGCTTTAAAAATGTTCGTCGAAAACAGGAAGTCTTTGTTTCAAGCAGATGGTGATGTAGTGGACTTCTGATTTAGCTCATCTGCCCCAGCAGTGATTACCTAGACTAGCCAGAAGCCACTGAGTCACCCTCCCCTAGCAGGTGACATAAGCAGGACTTGGACACGTGGCTGAAGACTCAGACAAGCAGCACATTTAGCCAAAGGCAGAAACACAAAGTCTTGGTTGTACTCCTTTCTTGCTTAGTCTTTAGTAGCTTATTAAGGTGCTACTGTAGCTTTGCCCTCAGAATTTACATACATATGTGCTGAGCCCAGTAAAGCTCTCACCACCCAGCTCACTTGTAATTTTAAAGGAGATTTCGAGGCAAGAATTTCAGACAGTTTAGAGGTGCCATTATGTGTATAATGTCCACGTGTGGACAGACAGTCAGCCATCGACTTGATAGTAACTGCAGGCAAATTGCAGTCACCAAGCGCACACGTGTGCACGTGCACACATCAGTTGTGTGTCAGCCAACAAGACACACTTGCTCATTCCGGTGGGGAAATGTCTCAGAAAGAGGGGGGTTCTCCACCACAGAAGGTATTTGAAAGATGTGTAGATGTGTCACTTAGGGACACGGTATAGTGGTGGACTTGGCAGTGCTGAGCTAACAGTTGAACTCAATGATTCTATGATTCTGGTCTGATCTGGTGGGGAGATTTCTGATTCAGATTCAACCGTTTTCTCAAAACAACAAACCAGTTAAATGTTGTCTCTTTGCCACTATATCCCAGTTATTGTTCCTTTGCCAAGTAACCACTCTCACCTTCTAAGCTTCTCCTGTGTCTCTTCTGAATCAGGACTCCCTTTGAAATTCCTCTCAGTCAGTACTTCTATTACCATTCCTTATAGCTACCGAACACTGCACCTTTATCACCTTGCTTCCCCATTCCACTCGTGGCACCCCTGGTTCTGGAAATTGTCATGTTTCAAGCACTTAGGTAATGTTTTGGAGAATACTTTTAGAAAGAAACTTTCAAACCAGCTGTCCCAGTGCTTCCCTTTTTAATGTTTGGACAAGCAAAGTGATTAAATCATGGAATAATTTAAGTTGGAGGGGAACTCCTGCTAGCTCCAGTCAGGCTTAAGGGTCTTGTTCAGCCAAGTTTTGATAATCCTCAAGGACAGAGACTTCACTACTCCTCTGGAAAATTGGCTTTGGTGCTGCTATTTACTCAGTGAACAGTTCTGAGGACGTGTACTATTGCTATCCTCCATGATATTGATGTCTTCATTAAACAGCACAGACCCACAACAGACAGCTCTACCAGAAATCCCTTTTCCCAGCTCATCAAGTCAGACTTTTAACCCTCAATGGAGAGTTTAACTCCTATTTAACTTCAGAAAGGTGCTTTTTACATTCTTGTGGTCAGACTTTTAGCTACTTCATTCTAGTTTTAAGCCTTTAAGTTTTCATGACAAATATATACCTGTTTGTACCAGTTTATGCCTGAGTCCTAGAATAATTCTTATTTTCCTTGGGCAATATGAATTCAAGGCCTTCTGCTGTCAGGAAGTGGCTCTTTCAGAATTCAAATAGCCTCTCTTAATCACTCATTTCAGGCGTTTTAAACACATTCTTCTAATGACAGGTTTTGCACTCTCAGTCTTTGAACATGCCAGTTTCCCTGAATTGTTTTTTTTAATCCATTCCCTCATGGTTCCAAACCCTTCCATTATTTAGGTCATTGTATCCTCACTCCTTCCTTCCCTTTAGAATAGAGATCAATTTGTTCAGCAGTTCAGTTCTTCAAACATTTTTTTTCTTAACATCTTATACCTGAGATACTTGTTGTTGTTGCTATGCTCAGTAAAGTATCACCATCTTTTCAAGGGAATGAAGAACCACGTTTAAAATCTCATTCTCCTTAGTTTCTGAAACTGCAAAATTGCTTTGTGCTTGTGTGTGTTAGGATTGTCTTTGCAGACCACGATCTCACTGCAGCTGGAGCTCTTCAATCTATAGTGTGTATAGGTTTACACACTATAAACTTACACATTTGCATGCTATAAACTTACATATGACACTGTCCCAAACCCTCCTTTGGTGGTTATAAACTCTTCCTGATGGAAGCTTTCCATGTGGGGTTCCTATTCTTGTTGGTTGGTTGGTTCTTGCTTTGTTATGTTTTTCTTTTTCTGTTTTCCTCTCACCTTGCACAACAAAAATCTTTTTTTATAGCCTCTTTGATTTGGTTTTTGTAGGGATGGAGCAGGGATCACAAGGCAGGTTGCTGGGTGATGAGAATTCGTCATTTATCCCAAAGTGGGTTTCCTGCTGGAGCCACATTTAAACCTATTTTTCGTTTTCAGTACAATTAGCTGTGATGCCAGGGGATTTTTGGTACACTTCCTAAGGATAAATCCATGGGAATTGCAGACACTTGCTTAAAGATTCAAAATGCAGAGCCCAGGGAAGGAGGCCTAAAAGTAAAATATGATCAAAATTCTGCTCTACTCATAGCCTGCAGAGATATCTGGGGTCTCGGATGTTTCAGAATCAGAGTTTGAATTAAAAATCCCTGTTTTCTAACTGAAAAATGAACTGGGACTGAGTAACACAGAGTGGCAGGCATGGACTGGCAGTAATATGCTGTAATTACAGACAATTTCCTGCACAAAGAGGGATATTTCCAGGTAATTTCTGACTGGCCTTTAGAAACTGTACTTTGGGCATTAAAACACTCCCCTCAGATTTGACTTTAATGAACTTTAAAACTAAGTGATGCAGTAAAGGCCAAGTAAGTCAGGCTCACAGCAGTCGTCAGGTGGGGCAGGGTGGAACGTGTGGCTGCAGAGCAATGTTCCTGCTCCCAACCTGAACTTGGGAGCAAGGAAAGTGGGTTTATCACTTCAGAAAAAACATTCAGCTCCTGCTTAAATGGGTCTGTGAGGGGTCCTTTCCTCACACCCTCTAATAAGTAGCACCTACAGAATATCAGCGTTGTGAGTCTCCACAAGGAATAAAAATGCTTCTTATGCAGAAGCAGCTGCTGTTCTCCATTCTGCAGCCTAACATCTGTCTGCACAGCAGACGGCAAACTCTTTGGTAAGGAGGAACCTGTTAAAAACCTGCAGAGGGGAAATGACAACAAAGAGTAACGCTGGATATGCATTTTATGCATTTATAGGCTGGGACAGGAAGATGCTTTTAGAGCAAATCAAAACAGATGAAGCAATAGAACCCAAGAAGAGTTTTGCAGACCCTCTGCTGGAGCAGCTCCACTCAGTGGATGTGCACAGTAGGGCCTGACAGTGAGATAAGGACAAGATAGGTCTACAACATCTTCCAAAGAAAGGCGCTTTCCTAATGTGAAACTGCACCTCAAAGGCCTGTCAAGCTATTTGTGAGCTCCCCTAAGTAGAGAAAAGCAGGTACAGCCACCAGGTTAATCAGACCAGACTGATTCTGTTTAGTGTCTACCCAGCATGGTACTGGTTGAAAGTTGCTCCCAAGGCAGTACAATGCACTGAAAGTTAATGGTGAGTTTGCATGTCTGGGGTGCCTGAACTGAGTTGGGTTCATGAATCCAGTCCCAGGGAGTCACACAGCCCATGGAGTTTGTTAAAGAGAACAACCCTGCAGAACATCTGATTCTTCTCTGTGAACTCAATCAGCTTTCACTGTTGAACAGACGCTGCTCATTTCTAGGAGCTCTGAAAGAACAGACAGCTTTGTGCACTGAAACTTCAGTGTCTCAGCACAGCATCACGATTACTGGAGTTAGGGTTGTCTCTTCAAGATATTCTGGAAGATCCAGTTTAAGCCTAAAAAGCCTGTTACTAGTTGCTTGAGCAAGGAAATAACATTGTTCAACCATTTCCTGAGCATTTGCAGAATGACCTGAGTGCGCAAGATGAGAGATGGCTCATCCTCTTACTCAAAGCTATTTTAGTTCTTTGTAAGCAGTATTTTCATTTCTGTATGAGGCTTTAATACCAACCTAGACTTGTAGGCATTTAACTGTAGCGATGTAAAACTCTGTAGGTGCATTTTCTAAATCCTGGGAGGATTTCAAACAAATGCACTGGTGTATTTCGGAATTTTTTGACAGCTTTATGTTTTATGAACTGTACAGGACTGACTCAAAACCCTGCCCAAGGAGGAATTTCACATGGCTTAAAATAGAGCAGCACAGGACTAAATGCACAACCCTGGACAACTGGAGTTAAAAACTAGAGCGTCGGCCCAGCTCACCAGCTGGCAGGACAGGCTGCAGTCTCCAGGCCATGTGCTCTTGTGGAATCTCCTTGCAACTGTCTCATCCAGCTGCAGGAAGATGTTGTGATTTCCAAGCTTTTCTTACTCTCTTTTCCACCTGTACCGAGCTTTCAGGTCTCAGTATTAGCACTAGGATCTGTGATTCACCGTATGAAAGACACCCTGGGAAAAAGAGAAGGGGGACAGCTAGAGAGGGCAGGAATTAAATACAACTTTGCCTTCGATTTTCAGTTTCGTTCCCATAAACTCTGCAAGTCTCATTCCATTCTGAAGTGGTAAAACACTTGCAGCACCTCACCTAAGCTCAGAGTCTGCTCTGAAGAAGGGGTCCAGTGACAACCAGAAGAAAGGATGTCAGAGGCTGAGTCTGATGAATGGGGACAAGATGAGGTGGCAGTGGTGCACTCAAGAGTTTTGTTTAACATCTGCAGCTTCCAGATGGATGTGACAGTGAGAAGGGGAGCAGAGAAAGAATCATAGTCTAATGTGAATATGTCTTGCCCCTGTGGGATGTGTAACCTCAAAGACCTTGTTCCCTCCAGCTAGTTACTGTGCTGTGTTTTCTATTCTCTTCCCTGCTGGGCAACCTTTGCAGAAAACCTTTTTCCAGAAGACATAATTGGGCATCAGCAGAACTGTGGAATATTTAGAGAGTGTATGAATATGTTTTTGCCCCTTTCCCTGTGGCCGTACATAGGAGAGTTTATCTTTCTCCTATGTGATTTTTAGGTAGTAGAGACCAGGTTTTTGACTGTGAGAAAAGTCCAAGCTTGTTTCTGGAACTCCACGTAACATAGATGATTTTTTCATGTTGAACTATAATTGTGCATAAAACACAGAGGCTTTAGCTCGCTAAATTTTAGGTGGAGTCATTACAATCAGTTTATAAAGTAGCCCTGCAGCTGAAATTTTATTCCCTTCTCTAAACATCATGAAAAAATCCTGTCCTGCTCTCTTGGTGTATTTTGTGATGACAACTTTTCTTTTTTTCTCTCATATTTATTAGAGAACTAGTCTTCTTCTAGAAGTCTAGAGCACAAGCTGTGCTAGAGGTTTCAATGTGGCCTAATAGAACTGCAGATTGCCCAGCTGAATTCTTCACCAGTGTGTAGTTCACAGATACTAGAGGTACGTACAACACCAAGCACTAAGGGACCACTTATTCCAAGCTAGAGATAGGATCCAGTCCATCAAGTTATCAAGAATTATTTTAGTCATTTGTGTGGGAAAAGTTAAGTCCCAAGGTATTGGAAGTACAACTAAGAAATTATGATGAAGGACATTTCACACCTGAAAGAGCTTAAAGCACAGAAACCAAACGGGCAACTTTCCTCTTACTCACTCTGTTCTCAGAAAAACTTCTAGATGTTCTCAAAGACACATTTGGTACCACAGTGCTCGAATAGTGCCAGAGCACACCTTAGAGTCTTAGATTTACCCAGAGCAACTAATGAATTCTCTACTAGGAAAAGAATCTTTTCAGTTCTGTGAGAATGAATTCACTGAAAAAGTCTAGAGTTGAAATGGAAAACACAGGCTCAGATAGGTAGAATATCCTCTGAAAGTTAAGCAAGGGTAATTTTTTTCTCTGCTTACAGCTAAGGTGGATTAACAGAGGCATATGGAGAAGATCAAATATACCTTGAAATAATGGATGTATAAATCTGCAGACTAAATCTCTCAAGTGCTGGACGAGAGAGAGGGAGAGAGTGAATATAAAAATGTGGAGATCATTTACTGAGGGGATATAATACCGTAAAGCCAGAGGGGTTCTAGGATCTTCAATATTTTATAAGAGGAAGCTTAAAGCTATTTTAATAAACCGTTGAGGCCAGTTTTTAAAAAATGTAAATGTACAACTGTGCACACAAACTGCAAATGCAAATCACCACAATTGGGCAAGCAAATCAAATAACTGCATGCAAATATGCCTACTCACTCCTGCCTGTGTCTACAATGGTAGTAACTGTGCATGCAAATGAAGTACACACTTTGTACACATAAAGGTGCAGCTTAAGTGGCATATGGCATGAAAATATGGCATAGAATGTAACAAAAGAGGGAGAAAGAAATAGCAGGGGATACAGAGTTAGCTGTAAATAATAATACGGAGTGTACACACACATGCACACACAAGTCTATAAACATGGGATTATAAAAAAGAAAATACATCGGTCTTTGGAGTGCTTAAGGAACTGATATGACATAGGCTGTGTGGAAGTAGGCATGTACCCAAGCTAATACATCTTCCCGAGAGACCACATGCCTACTCATAACACAGGCCCAGTATGGCTTTTAAACTTGTCACTCATTTGACCTGACGACGCTCTTCTTGAGGAGAAGGTAGAATTCACTCTCTTAGGCTTACGTAGACTTAAGGTGCAATTGTCAGCAGCGCTGCCAAACGACTACCAAAGGTGGAGGTTTCTTGAGAAACATGGATAGGTGTCTTTCAAAAGTATTGATTTTACTTCAGCTACCTTCTGTTCTGCTTCGGAGCTAACCAGTGCAACCTCATTGCCTTTGTCTGTTAGGCTTGTTTGGATTTAAGCTGCATTATAGTGCATTGGCTGGCAGGTAGGATGGAGGATGGATGGATGGATGGATGGATGGATGGATGGATGGATGGATGGATGGGAGGAAAGGACTGTAACCTCAGCCATATCACTGAAGTTAATCTGTGTTATATTTTTAAAGCACTTAGACCTTTAACATAGCTGTTAGCAGATTAATGAGATGCACAGACTGACCTTTTATTTGAGATTTTCCAGGCAGAGAAACATAAAGTGCTCAGCATGAACAGCAGACTGAGTTGCGATGACAGCAAACCCCCTCAATCACTCCAGGCTTCAGCATGCTCACAGATACAAAACAATGAGCACAAGTTGGAGAACAGAATAAAAATGTTGATTACATTTTGATTCAGTCCCTTTTATGTGTGTGGTTCCACATTTGCGCCACACTCAAACAGCCACAAGAACACAGATCACCCTCCACTTGGTGCTTCAATATTGGGTTCACAGTACTCATGGCTTTGAAGAGATGCTTAGGTCTTAATGATTCAGATACCAGGCTGGAATGACAAGTGTCAGACTAGCCTATGGGCATCTGAAACACATAGTGGCATTGGGAATTTTGATGGAAGGTGGACAGAGGTCCAAAACCAACTGTCTGCAGCTTTTTCAGTGTTTTGTTGTCTGGTTTTCCTTTGTATCTCAGAAAGGCAGGTGAGGTTCTGCCCTTACTGGCACATTTCTGTATATTCACAGAACAGCCCCACCAGGAGGTATTTCCTGGCGGTACTGTCTGCTTCATGAAAGTTGCTGCCTGTGGAAGGCTCTAGAGGATGGTGCTTCTGTGGGGAAATACAGGTACTGAAGATATAGGAATTGTTTGGTGAACCATTTAGGCAGCTTGCTGACTCCTACACTAGAAATGTTTTTTCTCCAAATCTCAGCCTTGTTTGCCAGTCCTTTATTTTTTCAAATGCCCTAATCCTCTGAAAACCAAAGACAGAAACAGTGGGGATGTTTCTGTCATGTGCCTAGTTTGGCTCTGTCCATCCTGTGACACAGCCTCTCTACTTATGACTAATATCATAACTGTCTACTGCTTCAGTTCAGAGCAACACAGAGTTCTGAAGTTATCTTTGGCCCAGGTTCAGAGCAATATTTCCCCTTACAATTCTGCACAGCCTTACAAGCCAGAGCAGTAAGAAGTTAGAGGTACTTCTCACACCAGAGTGTGGGTACTCATGCACACATTAAGAAGGCATTCACTTTTCAGTGTGTATTGAGGCTCAACAGATTCAACCTTCAAGAAAAGAAGAAATTTAGTGCCTAATGGATTTTTACTATACTTCAAGGTGATTTGGAAGCACATTCTGACATGTAGCATTAAGTAGGCTGCTGCAGCTGCCTGTTGAGGAATGGGCAAATGGTGCAAGCTCACAAACCAGGCCTTTTACCTCACTTCAGACTGAGCCTTTGGAGGCTTTGGGGGCTTATCCCAGCACCTGGTGGAGTTATGGAGGGACTGTATTTGACTTAGGAAGACTTGGGTGAATCTATACAATAGAATTACTCCTAGGAGCAGCTGTGTTGGTAAAAATAGGTATTTCCATACTAGACAGGATTTATTTTACACATCCATCCTTCCTGTCTCTCGTACACACAAAAAATCATAGCAAACCTTCATGCACAGACTGTTTCATTGTGATCAGATTTTGTGTCTATTAGTGAAGTCACAAATTTATGCAAAGGGATGCTGGATGGCTCCATGGATCATACCTGACCGTGACTTTGAAAGGCATCTTAAGAAACACCTTGGGCATCTTTGTCACAGACTTGTATGCAGGAGCTTTGTCTCAGCTGGCAAGCTATACAAGTTCTTCCTTGTCATCAGTACAGTCAAGTAACACAAGTCTTTCTGTGACAAGTAACAAGTTGTCTGAACAACTAGCGATAGTAAGAATTCCCATTTTATAAAGCTTAAAACAAATGAATCCAGCTTGTCCATATCTCCCTGTCTATGCACTTTCCCACTCCTCCATGTATGTTATATTATTCTTCCCCTTCTCTTTATATACATACACTCTCTAGAGGAGCTACTGTTTCTTTATGTATTCGTAAGTGAAAAATAAGGGTGGTATCCTGATGTTTGTATTCACAGTCTCAAGAGAAATTAAAACCCTGTGTTGGGGCAGACACAGGCAAATGGGCAGGAAAGAGATACTCACCTCAGCCTGCCTTTCTTGCTGCAAGGAGGCAGTTAGCCCAGGAGCCACCACAGCTCCTAGAAGTGACAACAGAGGACAAGGATGTGCTTTGGTTTTTTTTTTTATAGGCTTTTCCATTCAGCTGGCTTTGATACCATCTACCCTCAGGTACTTTGGGAATAAGCTAAAGCAATCTCAGAGTTGTTAGCAGTTGCTTTTCCAAACTCCTAAGGGACAGTGAAGGGTCAGAGATATGGCAGAACAGCAGTGCAGCCCCCACTGGAAAGCAGATGAAAAACTGGTAAATTACAATCTGGCAAATAAATTGTAGCTTCTGGAAGGGTACCGAAACAGAAGAATGAAACCATTTGTAAACCCACAGAAGATAACAAGAAAATAAGTAAGCACAAACATGCAGTTACTGGGAACAGATGATGTCAAACCAAGCTCAATTCTTTCCATGACAGGGTAACAGGCTCAGGGATAGAGGAGAAACAACAGTTGTCCTGGCTTGTTTTAAACAAGTCTTTTGACTCTGACTCATGAGATGTTCTCATAGGCAAGCAAAGAAACCATTCTATGTCTAGTCGCATTTGCTATTTCTGTTAATGTCCTGGAGTGTGAAACAGGAAATTCTGTAGATGCAAGGACCTGTACATATACAAACCAGAACACTCCTCAGGAAACCATGAGACGTTGCTACAACTTTATTAGCAGCAACCTGAATCAGAAATAGAGGCAACTAACCTTGATTATCCACCAGTTTCTTTTAATTTTGATCTAGGTGTATGACCAGAAGTAGCTGGTGTGTGCTCTGTGTCACCCAGATTCATGGGTTTCATCAAATCTAGGTTAAATCCCCTAACAGAGCAGAGAACAATGTCTTTGCTCCTCATCACAAATTTTGAGCACAGAGTGAAAGACAAAGTCTCGCACACTTTACAACCCATTCCAAGTCCCTGTGGGATTAGTTAATTATTCTTTGCAATAATTAAGGCACAAAGAATTGATGTAAGAATCTCCATTTTTTGTTTATAGTGTGAGGACTCCCTTCCCCCAAGGCTGGAGACAGTTCTGAATTCATGTGTACTCCAAGGTTGCTGTTCTCCAAAGGGAGATTGTTTGGCTGAGAATGAAAGCCATCTCTTTGCTGTGGCAGGTATGGCTATATTTAGGCAGCAGTTGGGGGCCCTCAGGAGTTACTTGATTACATGTTGGAACAGCTTCATTCTTCACAAGCTGGCACTGAGCCAATTAGTCCTATAGAAAGACTGATGTTTTAACTAGACACATCCATCTGCACTGCAGCTTTATAAATACACTGTTCTCTAGGTCTGGACTGCATGTGCATTTCTATCTCTAGATAGAAATATCTAGAAATATCTCTCTTTCTTTTCTAGAAAGGTCAAGGGGCACCTGTGATTTGGGTCCCAGGAACCCCAAAAGTATGAGAGTGCAATTCGGGCTCTGTCTTTCATGTACTAATTACCTACAGCATTCATTGAGGGTCAAGTAAGATCTAACAGTAGAAGGAAAATAGTTGCAATTTGTAAGCGTCCTACAGGGTACTTGTCAGAACATCTAGCCAGAAAAAAACCCCACAGCCTCTCAGGAACTGCAGACATTTAAAAATGAGAAAAAAATGTGCAGTGGCCAAAGTAATAAAACCAGCTACCTCACATAAAGACCACAGCCTTGAAGTTGTGACCATGGACATGTTCAGTCTAATACAGTACAGAGGGAATGTCACACAACTGGCTCTGCAGCTGCTGGTTACAAATGCACCTCACTCCTTCACAGCCTTGTGCCAAGGCTTCTGTCATCGTTCAGACACCATCTGCTGATCTGACCAGTCCCCACACAGGGAGCTACAGGACAACAGAGAGTGGCTGTCAGTGATGCCTCCTGAGTGTCCCTGCTAGTGCCACCCTGCTGTAAACGACTCCTATTGGTGGCTCACTTTAGTGCTCTTAGCTCTGTTCTTTTTCTTTCACTTTCCCAGCCTTTCTGTGACCTGATACAGCACTTGCACTCTGGGAAAGGGACCTGGGAGACTTATCCAATCATTGACTTGACTCACAGGGTGTATTCCAGCATGAAAGCCAAGGGCCACGCCAGGTTTATTGGGAATGGGAGGTGCAGATTCTCAGCAGAATTTTGGAAAGAGAACTGCCTTTGTCAGTTTGCTTCACAGCCAGCAAATGGGAGGGAACAGCCCTGAGATTCTAGATTCTTCCTAACACAAACATCAGTTGTACATGTGAGCCTCTGTAAGTTCAAACATCATACAGTTAGTTACATTAGGAAATACAATGATTAACGATCACCAGTTTTAAGATCTACAGTAAGTATAAAGAGAGAATTTTGAAATATCCCAATTATTACAAGTGATACCTTTTAAAACTGAGCTTATAAAAGCAGGTTGCATATTGCACTTGGCTTCAGTTTTATAGGTTTTATTGTAAGGCAGAGACTTGGGTTCTTCGGGGAAACAAACATGGTAGTGGAAATGAAGTTCATGTTCCTACAATACACGAAAGATGACCTGCAGGACCCATGAGGAGTTTTGGACATGATGTATTTGCAGCACCAGCACGCAAAACAGAGTTGGTCAGGCCAGCATGACCTGCCAGGCTCTGCAGGACAACACTGCTGTTCTTCCTTCTGGGAAGTTGTAAGAGGGCAAATGATCTTGGCAGTGTTGAAGGCATCAAAGCCAAGACTGCCATGATATAACATCTAGGCCATTGTGCCTATGTGTAGCAGCCTCTTGGGTAACAAGTGCTGAAAGAGAAAGGATCTTGCATGCACAAGTGTCTAAGGAGGGTTAAATAGAACTTAATTTCAGATGTCTCTATCTGAACTTGTTGGCTGGACGTTTTTTAGTCAATGGACAATCACACTTGCTGAGTGTGATTCATCCAGACTCTTTGCATAACCATCTCCAGGTTGAGGTATTCAGCACCCTTGAAGGGTCTGTTTCTTTTCTCTGAGTGAGTCAAAAAGAGGCTGAAAAGAGTGTTTGCATGGGGCTGCCTTGCACTGTGGACATCTCTGAGTGAGATGAGTCCCAGCTAGAGGGGAGCAAGGGGGAAATTGCAAAGCTGAAAAAATGCTGCAAAGCATTTAGAAACATCCTGTGAATTTATTCTTCTAGTTTTGCACAGTTCCAGTCCTCAAACATCCTGCCACAAAGTCTGATTTTTAAATCAGTTGAATTTTGTCCCTCTGTGCAGCACTCTGAAATTGCAAAACCACGGTGCTAATTCTCTGTATGGGTCATGTGTTAGTTTGCCACAAAAAATTTCAGAAATTACTCTCTGAGTGGAGTTCCCCATCATCTCTTCCATAAATCATTTCCTCATTAACTATTGACCATGAGTTTACAATAAGAAGTTATTTAGACAGGATACAAGCTGCAAAGGTTGGATGAACTTTGAGCTCTGTAATTGAAGGCCCTGTTGTTTGCCAAAGGGTAGCTTGAATGTCTTTCCAGAGGTGGTATCGACAAAACTCTCACTGAAATGACAGCTGACAAGAACAACAGCCTCATCACCTCAGTCCATCCCAGAGCTGCCTACAGCACTCAACACAAAAAGCCATCAGTCTACTGCCAAGCCAATACCTACCTGTCCACCTTTCAAATGGATTAAGTCCTGTGCTGGCCGTGTCTTCCCGTTAGTCACTAGTTACACTGTCAGGTATTTTGTCCCTACAGCTTCTCTAAAGAGGAATGGTTGGCATTGATTCTGTTCCTCCTGTTCTGTAATGACACCGGCTGCTTACCTAGTGAAGTCCCTGACTCTAGTAGCATGCAGAATCCCCTTTCAATTTCGCACATGCCACTAACTTTCCTGCATTCTTCTGGTAAAGTTGCTTACCTTGGCAGGGCAATACACTTGAATTCAAGACTGTTTGTACACACATTCCCAACTGTCTTCACCTCCTATTAAAATATCAGCCTTGTATTTTCTCACTGTTGTATCTCAACATGTGAAAATCCTAGTCTCAAAGGTTATCTTATACAATCTAATTGCTGATATAGGTATATCTTCTGGTGTCTACCCAGCTTACATGAGCCCCTGGAATTCTGTCAGTGTTGCCTTTCCAGAATTATTTTGTCTGATCAAATACACTGAATGTAAAATAAAAACCGAAACCTGCATGCAGTTTGAAAATAATGAAGAAAGCAGTAAGGTAGGAACAGCACTGCCAGGGATGGAGTAGTGGCAGGGCATCTTCTCCATTCCTTCTGTGAGGGATCCAAGTTAGCAAGGGCTTAATTCTTACAAAGTGATGGACATGTCCTGGAAGCAGTACAGTAAAAATCTCCAGTAGGAAACATGGGCCTCTGTGTAAGCTGGTTTTAAACTGCAGCACAATACAATACCTTTGATCTGGTAGTTCCTATCAAAGAGCAGAAGAGTGAAGAATGATACCATGTTCCTACAAATATGCTAATGACTGCTGCAAAGGGAAAAGGAATAATCCATCCTCTAATGGGAAGGACAGAAAAGGCTGGGCTGTACTTTAACGCCTTAGGTAAGAGAGAAAAGTTTCTGCCAATAAGATGGAGAGCTTATAGCATTCAAGTCATGGGAATGGGCCAGACAGACACTGTTGTAATACTGCAGGGTCTCTTGGAATAGCTGATAGAAAAGATAATATCACAATGGACAAAATCTTTCCTGGTCACTTCGCTTCCTGCTGCAGGCTGGTGGTGCAGCCTCACTGAGGGCATCCTGCAGTGCTTGAGTGGCTGCAGGCAAAGCAAAGGAGCTCAGGAACTTTTGCCAGCCTACAGTCATGTTGCTGGGCTGTACTGCTGCATCCTTCCAGCCATCAAGGTGCCCTCTAACAGAGCCTGGCACAGACATAAACACATTCTCCTAGTGTTGCTCTTGATTCTCAAGTCTTTTCAGTCAATGCAACTTATTGTAGTAACAGGAGTTTCTTCAACCTTCGAGCACTCTCCCACTTAACAGCACAGAACGTAACACATTCAATTGCAAGTCTCACAATGTTTCCTGGGTTTGCTTTTTCAGTGTCCCAGTCACTAGATTCATGCATTGCAAAGCAATCATGTCTTTCATTTAAAAAAATCTTTAGAACTGTATTTCTAGTTTTACGGAAAGAAGCCTGGAAAGATGAAGTTCCAGTACCCTTACAGCTCCAAAGAGAGAGACAAATAAAAGGAATTTGAAGTACATTGGTTTAAGCCAATCTCATTATTTTTCCCCCCAAGGCCCTGATCATGATTTTTGAGAGCTGTCATTTGGAAATGCTGGAAACATAAAACTCTTAATAAGGAACAGGGGGACTTACTGAGAAGCATGAAGAAAGACACAAGATTTGTTCACTACAGTAAAAATGTGAACATTAAAGAATTGAAGAGGGAGACTGGTTAAAGGCTAGCAAAATTCTATTACTTTCTCACTTAACAAGTCAGCTACACAGTCTCTGGTGACTTTAACTGTGCATCTTTTTGCTGCAGTATATTACCTTTAATTGCACTATTGTCTTGATGGGTTGAACGTGACAAAGTAATGCTGTCTACTGGTGAAAGTGAAGGGCCTCTTGGGGCTAGAGAGAGTTTGAGATCTGTTAACAAAAACAAACAGGTCAAACTAATACAGATGGAGGACAAATACAAAGTTTGTATGCCCTGGTTTGTTCTATACCCATGTGACATCCTTGTGGCTTAAGTTGCTGTCAGAAAGCAAGACAAGGAAGAGCATGTTTTTATGATAAAGAAACAATTATGGGATTGATTTGTTTTTTTTAAACCCATCCTAAATACAAGCTTTTCTTACAGTTGTTTTTCTTGTTTAATGAGCTTGACTAGCAGAAACATATCATCAAACTTCTGTTGGTACCCAAAATAAATAGCACATTATCAAGTTACTGAGCAACTGGTTACTGGCAGTAAAGTACTGATAATTTTCAATTACCTTCATACCAGATCTGTATCACATTGAAATCACAAAAAGAAGAATCCTATTGTTTGTCTGATTTGTTGGATATGTTATAATATATATGTACCTTGAGAAATGGTGCATATAGAACATATGCTATATAACAGTGAGATGTTTTACATTCTTTAGAAACTGAAAATCTACAGTATATCTTAGATATTGATTTGTGTGGATTGGAACACTGACCTTTGAAAGGCCCTTCCAATTCAAACTATTCTATGAGTCTATGATTCTTTGATTCTACTCCATGCAAACTGCCCACTTTAGGTAACATACTCTGAATAGATTAAATGAGAAACAAGCAGTTGCCAATATTTTTCCTTAAAATATCCCTGTCCATTTCTGATTTAAGATAATCTTACACTTGAATAAAGGAGTCATAATTAAAGAGATTTATTAATTTTCTTGAAAGAATCACTGTATTCAGTGTTCAGTTTCAGTATTACCTCAAATATGAAATGCAGCTTTTCTACAAGTGCAGAGGTTC
Source organism: Upupa epops (assembly GCA_013397515.1). Classification (NCBI taxonomy): domain Eukaryota; kingdom Metazoa; phylum Chordata; class Aves; order Bucerotiformes; family Upupidae; genus Upupa; species Upupa epops. The sequence continues at coordinate 976,286 of VZRI01007808.1, read as the reverse complement.
CTCATTCATGGTAATGTAGAGAATGTAGATCAAGTGATCTTTAAAAAATAGTTTGTAAGAGGGTGTAGAACAGAAACTTCTAAATATGTTTCATATAGGATATTAAGAATATTTCTAATGATTGCTTTACCCATTGGTTCGAAGATTTCAACAGTATTTTCTAAGAAACAGCTCTGCTCCTAGAAATATAGCTAGCATATAGGCAGGAGGTTACTTAAGTTAAAATAATCATCTAGTTTATTAAAGGTTCTTCTAAGCTCTAGTCCTTCTTTGAGTAGCTGAGGGAGAGCTCCAAATGCAACTGACATGGAATCAAGTTCTAGTGATTTCAGAGACAGAGCTTGATGAAAACAAGTGAGTGTGAAATAAAGTTATTCTAGAAAAAATAGATAAGAAAGGCAATGGACTTGAAGGCAGTCATGGTAGAGGCACCCTACTGTTCTTGCTGGCCATCGTCAGTTTGCCTAGTTCTCTGTGGGTTCAATGCAGCTGTTTAGATAGAAATAACAGTGTGGGCATATGAGGGCCATCATAAAGCTTTCAATTATAACATTGAGTAGACACAGTTGAGTGAAGGCAGGTAAAGAGAATTGCTCAAGTTAGAAATGGATACATAGAGAAGTTTTCCCTGATTCTGTGACAGCTGAGTTTGTAACTGCAGAGTTGACACCAGCATTGCATAGAAATTAAAGGACATGTGACCAGGACTCAGTCTCTCCCAGATCCAAGAATGCTTTTTCCCAGATTGAGTGGGAAACAGCATTGGTTCCTGCTGGTTCCTAGTATTGTCTCTTTTACAGATCATCTTTGTAACATCAGAAAACAAGAAACAGCTCATTGCAGATGTCCTAGAACGAAGAACCCAATGTCATGGGATTTCCATGTGCAATCACAAAAATGGACTAAGAAATGGAGTGATGCAGGCCTTGACATTTAGCCAGCAGCAGAGAAGGTGTGTTTTGCTTCTGTCAAACCAAGGCACAGATAGTGCTCAGCCACATTCAAACCCAAGAATGGAAAATGCAACACAAGCTACTACCGAGGCAATTGCTTGAGGCAAAACACAGATACTTGAAGAATCAGAAACTGACCTCCAGATTCCTTTACCTGAGATAATTCTATGCAGTGACTTCTATTCCTAAAATTGCCTGTCCTGCATTTTGAAATAGACCAGAAAAAGTAAAGGAACGTGTAGGATAAAGCAGCTGGAAATAGAAGACACTGCTCCTACTGCTCTTGCATGGTTTGTGTGCCCAGCCACCCCACCAGTTTCCCCATCAGATGTGCTGCCACGTTTGTGCCGGAAGACCACAGAATGCAAAAGATTTACATGAACCTGCTTGAGAGGCTCCTAAAAAAACGCTGTGACAACATGGCCCGCACAGAGCAGCACTATGTTTGACTACCCGAATTAGATTTAATCTGGCTCCCCCAGCGGTAATAATAATATAATATGCTGTAAAAAGTCTCAAATGGAATCTCTATATTTACTATGAAAGTAGCTGTGTTGACTGTACCGTACCAAATTTTAATATTTTCAGCAGGCAAGCAATACATCTTGTCTAGACACTGGAGAAATTTTCAGACACAAAATTATTTTAAATGCTAAAACAAATAACACATACTTCACCTCCCATCCCTACCAGATTGTGGAATGTCATTTACTTTAAATTTGCAGCCAGACATCGCATAGCCACAGAAATTGCCTGTAAGAAAAATAGGCTGACACTTATCACTGCATTCCAGTGGGACCAGCGGGTGATGTCAGCTCTCTCTGTTTCTCCCAGACAATCGAGCTTCCTACAAATCAATAAAAACAAGGTTTATTGGTATGTTTGCTTTATCGCACTTGAGCCACTTTCATTGTCCTAGTGACAAAGTCTTCACAAATTGAATCATTAAACACAGTAATTGTGTTTCAAATACATTTTAGAGAGGAGGAAGGGAAGAGGGAGTGTAAAAGATTATTTGCTGCCTTATTTATGGCTATAGAACTTAGATTTGTAACAGTTTGCCACGTCTATATTTTATTTTTCAATATGGAAAAAGAAGCAGGGGGAGGGGGCAGAGGAGGGACTCCACTAAGTGGAATAAGCAGTTGCACTCCAACTCAGACCATCTAAACTTTTAATATTTCGCTGGGGGAATGTTATATAAGGAATTTCTCAACAGCTCCTCACACAAAATGTCAAACTTATTTTAATTTTTTTTTATATAAATAGATGGGCTTAGAATAAAAAATAAATTGCACCCTGGAGTCAGGATCTAAGGACTGGTGGTTAAAATAATACCTTCCTCAGTGTTGCTCAGTCCCTTACGCAAGCGTGTAAACTCATTTCGCCCCAGCACTCCTTAAATCTTTGTCACTCTTTGCATATGTGGTTGCAATTTACATGCCACCCACATTTAAAGAGGTATTGACATTTTCAAGTCAGCTATTTTAGCCCCTGGATTTAAAATGGTATCAATCACACTTTATTTCTTCACTTAGGAGCTCAGGCCTGTATTTGTCACACACCCACCTCTCTTGATGCAGCCCAAGAGGCGTTTAAAAGCCATGCATTTGCATATTTATCAGCTATTCAGCTCTCTTTCAGTCATGGATTATTTAACTCTCGTAGGGATGACACGGGGTCCCCCAAACAACGCCAGTGTTGGCCTCCCTATTCTCACAGTTGCTATGCAAACTGAGCTCGTGACTATCTAGTGGATGCTGTACCAGATGCGGACCCATCTCACACAACTATCCAGCATTATTCAGCAAAATCAGGTGTGACTGGCATCGTGGGCACTGGAGAGGCCTCTGTCAGTGCTGGTGTGTCAATGGCATTGTTCTGTGTTGAATGGCGCTGACCTGGGCCAGGCAGGGTTAGGTCATCAGCAGGCCAGGGCAAGAGAGCTCATAAAAGTTCCACATGCTCGGAGCCTGGCTTGGAAGTAAACTGGGGATTGACGGAGACAATGACATTTGCTCTTTTGTCTTAGGCAGCCCCCTCAGGAGTGGCAGCAGGGAAAGGGGAAACAGGAGAGGCTCTGCTGGTAGAAAAGCCAGGCTCAGCGGCATCCATGCAAACACTGGCTAAAGAGATGCTGTGCAGGTTAGTATTGGGAACTCCATCTTCCCTTTTATTATGTTCCCCATGTGAATTACAGAACATTTCTCCCTCCCCTCTTTTCATCTTGTTGTATTTTTCTTACTCAGTTGTCTGAAAAGGAACATAATGATGCTTCCAGCTGTAATTCTCTTCCAGCACAGTGGTAACAGAGCTTTCCACACATTATACGTACTGTATTTTATCATTGAAAATTAAATCTAGAAGACAATGATGTCCAAGTACAGAATCCTATAACGGTGCTCAAGTGCTTTCTCCACCTCACTGACTCTTAAGATGAATAGAGGAATGCTCATCAGGAGCCACTGCTCTTCCAGTCGTTCCAAGTCATGCAGGACCCTTCAGCACATTACGCTGATGCTGTCATCAAGCTATCAGCAAGGCAGTACCTTAGGAAACAGCAAACCATGCCCAGTGTTCACCACACATTCAGCAGTGGGAGACCCCCAGGTAGGGCATTTGCTGTCACTGTCCTATTTTCTCTAGCACCAGAGCTACAGCTACGGCCGGATGGGACGCACAAGTCTTTGGCAGGGGTTAATTCAAATTTCCCTTACACCATACATGTCACAGCTTCAGGAGCTATGGGTGTAACTTTTGTTCTTTGTTTAACAAAGAAATGAGATTTGAGGCACTTGGGCCCATCCCAAATCACAGCAGTGGTTTGCATCTCAGCTGAGTGTTGTGTTCAATATACCTCAAGAAGGGAACACACAGTCAAGGAAGGCCTGGCTACTCTTTGGCACTCTCAGCTGCTTTTTGGAAGCCACTGCAAACAGGCAACGCATTTGATACCACTGCATCTACAGCTACAGCTCTGTAATAGTCTCCAACAGCACAGCCATGGTACCATTGAGAGAATCCTTCAGGTTAGTTTTCCCTGAAAGACCATAGCTTCTCTTGTTTGATTCCACCTGATTCTTCCCTCTTGCATTTTTTGATTTAGGTTAATGGATGGCTTCAATGATCTTAGTACTCTTTTCCAACGTAAACAATACTATGATTCTATGAACCTTTATACAGAAATATTTGGTCTCATTCCTTTGTGCATGAGCATGGAGATCTGATTGCTTTAATGCATAGGTAGAAAAAAAGCTGGTGCTTTTCAGTGACATTGTTTCTTCTCATGAAGGTGTCATTGCACATGGAAACAGTCTTGTATGTGCTCTGCCAGGGATTTGTTTATTTAAAGACATGAAATGGTTAGTGATCCACTTTGATTCTGCCAGTTAAGTCTGGACAGGATTGATAGAATTGCTTGGTGATCCCCCTTCTTTCCCTTTCTGAGGTAGTTGTTGAAGGAGGAAGGATTTCTTGATATATATAAAGCATATATTCTCTAGTGGCTTCCTGGCACCATTTCGAATATCTCGTGTGTAAGGGAATGCCCACAGCCTGCCCTGCTTTCATCCAGAGCTGATGAGCAGTTAGCAGCTGCAAATCCACCTCTGTTTCTGCAGCTGGGAGAACAGTGACAGAGTGGTCCTGTTGTCACTGAGCTATTCAGAACAAAATGTCACCCATTTGCGCTAACTATAACAAAAGCCCCCTTGAAACATAGAGGGGAAGGACATGCATTTATTGTTCATGTGTGTGAAAAAACATCCCCTACTTCTGGGTCATTTTCTCTAATCATGCCATCTAAACCAAATGCCGACACATGGGCTTGCTGAGAGTTAAGCCTCGCATTTTCAAACAATGGTGGTGCAAATTAATTCAGTTGGCTGTATCACACGCCATTTATCGTGGAGAAGGTCTGCTCCAAAATGAGAGTCTGGGCTGGGTAAGTCTGTCAGTGATGGCTCTATTTCCTGGGATATATTTACACTCTCATCAAACTTGGTGAGTGGGTTTGCTGTCAAGCTCGCAAGGCACAAACCCGACAGTTTGGTTTGGAGTTTCCTTCTGCACATGAGGGTCGCACATGATCATGGAATAGCTATAGCATTTGCTATAGGCTATAGCAATCTTGACAGTACTGAGTGAATGCTTGCTCCTAAAAAGTACAGCTTGTTCTGACATTATCGCTTCACTGCATTCTAAAAGTGGCTAAACCAGAGACACCCTTCCTTGGCTTTCCCCAACCCTGCTGCCATTCAGGATCAATTCTGGTTCAACAGTCTGTATTTTCAGACTGATTCGAAGGGGTTATGCATTTATACCAGGGGGACATGATGCACAGCGATAATGTGTACAGCATAACAACTGTCCATTTTTCCAGAGAACTGTTTAGGTTACTGATGAAAGAAAAAGTCTTTTACCCTTTTGTGTGTCTAACTAGTAAATATCCTTGTTGACATGAATAAAATCCCTATGATCTGTTCTGCTGAAGCCTATTTCAGTTACAACTGAATGCAGGAGACTTTTCTGGAATCAGCATTTGCCTCGTGAAGAACAAGAGGTTAAAGATTGCATAACTTAGTAACTCCTGACTTAAACAAAACTCAGAGACTGGCTAACCAAGAAAACCACAGCGTTTGTAGTGAGGGCCAGCCTGGCTGGATCAGCAGCAGTGGCAATACGAAAACACTGCAAAACACAGATATGAAAAATGATGAATTGACTTGGTATGACTACTGGTGGTTAAAATTAGGGCAGACACTGGAGAACTTTGCTGAATCAGGGTCTTGATTATTGGTAGCAGTAGTGAGTGCAGACTTTTGGAAGGTATGTTCCATTGCTGCCGTTGTATTTTATTTTTGGAGATGCTGAAGGAAGATATAAAGAAGATATAAAACCAAGTAATTAAATCCCTGTTATGTGTAATGCAGAGCAAATACTTGCATCAGTTTTTATGGGCATCTTGCAAATCAAAATAATAAAGGCAGATGAAGTTTTCTTTTAAAAAAGCATTCTAATGGTTCAGCAGAAAAGAATAAGAGAGTTTGGTTTCAGAAGTAAAAAGAAAAGAATCCTGATGTGAACCAAATACATTTAATTAGGTGACACTGAAGATCAGAAAGCAATGAATATTAAGATGAATTTATTGAGGAGAATGGGGATTGGCAGATGCTTTCAGTAACAGCAAACATCCCCTCATGTCTCAGGTTTGTGTGGAAGTCAGGAAGACAGACTTACTTCAGTTAAGACGTTCGTGTGTGCTCATGAAAGTGTTCTGGTAGCTTAGCTAAAAGGATTCTGTATTCAATGTGAGTAAAACTTGGACTAGATAACAGCTGAGAGAATGCTGATGCTGGGATGGAACAAGCATTAGGCAATGGAAACAAGTTGGTAAACAAGTTACTAGGGAATATTTGCTGAAGCACATTCTTTCTAGCATGAACCTTGCAGAAAGTGAAATTCCAAATGCTCAAACTGCCAGTTTTGGACACAGTAAAAAACTCTTTTCCAAAGGCCACGGTCCCATCATTTATTTTCTTTCTTTCTTTCTTCCTTTCTTTTATTCTTTCTTTCTTTCTGTATTAACATCTTTTTATCCTTCCAAATACCACCTTGTGCTTGATCTAGGAAGTTGAAGGAACACAAAATAGTTTTAGTTTTGAAAACTAATTTTTAAAAACTAAACCTATAGTATTTTTGTGTTTAGAGGAGGGTGGAAGGAGGAAGAAATACTTCAATCCTGCAAGGACAGTCTTTAAAGCCTTCAAACTTTTAATTTCCTCTCTAGGCGGAGCTCCCAGTCAGATCTTTCTTGCAAAAAAAGGAAGATCAGCTTGTGGTGGAGGTATGTGGTTTTCCAGGTGTGGGGCAATCCAGTCAGAGAACCAGGCCCATAGAGGATTCTCGAAGTATATAATTCTTACAGTTCCCCATCAGGCACTGCAGGCTGATCAGCTCCTGTACCACATTAACTCTACAATGTTTTATAAAATAAGGGACATATAGCAAACTTCATTTGAGATGGAAGGTTTTGTATTTGTACAATTTTGAACTATGTGCACATTAGTTTTTCACTTCTGGGCTGACATTCCTAAAGCAGAGGCCTAGGTCAGTACTGAGGTAATACTCCTATTTCACGGAGTTATGTGCCTGAGAAAGATACCACGAGCATAAAATTTTCCCTGTTCTCAGATAAATGTTTTCAACACATCACCCCTTTGTCTCTGCCTCTTAATTCAGTACTAGAGATGGCAAAGAGAAAAGGTGAGGTCTGTGAGAAGAGAAAGTTTATTATTGTAATGCAATTAGGAATGAGCGATCAAAACAGGCTGTGCTCTGATGTGCCCAAGCCCTTCCAATAGCAGAAAAAAGAGATGCAGCTAAATCCTAATCTGAAAGATGAGGCAGATGCTCAGTCTTACCCATATTCATAGCAATATATTTTCTGCTGTTTCATTATTGGTCTGATTTTAATGATGAGCTAGCCTAAGTAATGCATGGAGTAGAGTGTGTATTTATAGCTCTAGCACTATCCTTTACCTTGCTGCATCAACCTCACTGACATCATTGTATTACAAAGCTACTCTGCTAGAGATTTCCGCTAATATATCACACTACCATCAAATAACAAACCTGACCCATTAAACATTCCACTAGTTCATATGAAATACTGTGCTGTCCCCATGGAGTGTGTAGGGAAGACTTTCCGCCGTAATATCTTTTAGCATATGGTCAATGGACAGAATTTGGGAGAGTTCCAAGGAAATTTGTACTTCCCTGGCTTTTGCCATTTGTAACACTGCATTACTATGCCCTGGGGGTAAATAACCAGTCCCATTTTCCTAATGAGGAAATTCATCCAAGGTCACATGGTAAGTCGGTGGCATTGCAAGGAATGCAGTTCAGGTCATGGGTAGAAATTACCTACTAGTTTCTCCACAGCTTAATTGCATTCCTGAAGCAACATTTATTTGGTATGATAATAAACCATCACCTGTTGCAACAAGACAGCACAAGAACAGCAATCACAAAGAGGCAGAAATATGTCAAAGAAATGTGGTAAGCAACAGTAACTAATAGGAACTATAATTAGTTAGGGAATTAGGCAGTAGCTAAGAATATTTCTGGAAAAGAGTATTACAGCAAAATATTAGTGATCAAAGCCTATGGACTCTAATCCTGCAAGTGCTTTCTATGTAGAATCATCTTAGCAGAGTCTAATAAAATTCAGTTTAGTTTCAAATTATAGGGATATGTATAGTCTTTTAAAGCTCCTTCTAAACTAGTTTAAAAGACTAGTTACAAATGTGAAGTTACCTGAGGGATAAAGTGGTCTCGAGAAAAGAACTGATCTTGTGTAAAACCAGTCATGCCTTTTTCTTATTTACGTGTTTTTTCCCCCTCACTTGTCTTGGCCAGGTAAAGGGTGATGGGCACTCATCTTTCTCTGAACATTTTCTTTACGCTTGCATTTCCTTTATAATTTTTTTTAATATGAGATAGTTTCTCTTTTGTATTTTCTGTAATATAAGCTCATAAAATGGCTCATTTGTTTAAATGAAATGGTACCACTTTCCCTTTATGCACATAATGTGTTTAGGCTTTTTGTTTCAAGCAAAAGAAATCAAACAGAATAGTATCACTCATGTTCAAAGGCACCTCTGTAAGTCATATAGTTCAACCAGCCACACAAAGCAGGGTCCATTTGGAGGTCAGACAACATTGCTCAAGGTTTTATTCAGTCTGGTCTTGCACACCCATTTGGCCCTGTGGGATTATTAAAGCTTAAACGCTATCAAGTGCTTGCCTAACAAGATATTTCCCCATTATTCCATGAATAAATGTTTCCTAGTGGCTTCTAAAATAAATAATAGAAAATATCTTTATATTTTATCTTTACAGTTCACAGGGCCAAACTCTAAGTTATGTTCACATGGATTTCATTGATTTCAGTGAAAGCCTCATACAACTGTTAGTGACACGAAAGCTCCAAAACCGAGCAGCTTTTCCTTCCTCATATTCTCATGTTGCATCCAACAGCAGAGGAAATCGAAACTCTAAAACCAGCAGGCCATTTGTATTTGCAGTATGACTGTCCTATCTGCACATTTCTCAAGTGACTGCTGTGGCCCCTAATTGAACTCAGTGTTTTCTATACATATGAACAAGTTTATTGCAATCTGAAAACTAACCATGGCTCATTAGATTATCCTATTAGTGAAGAACCTAGGAAATTAAAAAATCTTACAGAAGTGGTATACTAAAGCACGGGAGGGCTGTGGTCAAGTAAATCACTTATCTGAGCCTCGAGTGATCCAGAGAACAATAGTTCTACATAGCAACTCTTCTTCTAACTCCCTCCCTTTCAATACAGACCAAAAACATACTTAATGGTCGCTTTTCCATAGAATTCTGACTATTTGTTTCTCCTCCCCTGTAATCTCAACTCTCAGAGTAATCTTCCTGTCAGATGTTTCCTTAAAGTGGAAGATGTTTCCTTGCAGTTTCCTTCATTCTTTCTCTCACGGCCTGTGCTGTAGAAGGCAGCAGTAATATTCACAGCAGTATAAACCAGTGCTTTCTTTTCCAGACAGATTAAGACATTAGAAGGACGCAGAGTACAACAAGAATTCCGAGATAAAGTAACTCAAGTTACTGATCAGGTATTTTATAGTTGTGTCATCAAGCCTAGTTTAATACCCGCTCCAATATTGCCAGAAACTCACTTAGACATCATTAATTCATATAAATGTAGTTCACTTTCTGACATAGCTCAAGCAATGCTATAGCCATTTGTATGAAGAGAAAACACCCACCCAGCTCCTTCCATTAAAACAGGTACACCTCTGATGTGTGCACTACATTCACTGACATTGACATTTCCCGCCTTGTTTCTGTGAATTTACTCCTTGATTTAAAATACAGTTCATTCTTAGTCTTGGCTACGTTGACAATGACCACTACAGAAAACAGAATTTGGATATCCATGCGTGAAAACAAAGTGCAAAAGCATGGTGTAATTTAAGAATAGATGTTAGCAACACTGGAAACTTCTGATAGCACTTCTGCACAGACAACTGGCATTTTCTTTCACTGCTGTTTATGGACTCTACGAGACAACATCCACAATAATCTCAGATACGGAAAAACAAGTTCTAAAAGTTCTTTATCCCTCCAGATCAAGATATATTCAATTTCAGGGGTACTCTGGTTAAAATGCATTTTGCTGTTTCTCATTAAGTAGTTACCTAGTAAAATGTAATTTAGTAGTCTAAGCTGGAAGTTTCTCTGTGAGTCACATTTATTTTCTGTATCTATTATTTTTGCATCCTAATGGGGAAACACCCTTCCTCAGCCTGAAAAAAGAACCCAGCATCCCATATTTTTTGTGTCTAGCTACAAGCAGGCTATGCTTCTAAGCTTCCTACCATATACTGACTCTGGTGCTTGGAATGCTCTTTCAGTCTGCAGGCACAGCTACACTTAGCTCATGACCCCACTGTACTCGGAGTCTTAGTTTATTAATATAATCCATTCTTCTCTTTCCTGCTGGCCTTATTGATTTCCCCTTACTGTGAAATACCGAGGTTATTTTCAAACCTGTCTGACATCGAAAAGCTTGACTTCTCCCACTTGCACCTTGCCGTGACTTACTTTCAAGAATGAGGTATGAATTAGAAAACAACTCAAAAAGATGTACTGCCCTAAGAAACAAAGAGAAAAGCAGAGCTCACATTATTTTTTCCAAAGAAATATTTCAGTAGGATGCATGCTAAGTTTATTTTCTAGCTTTTCCTCTCACTTGGTTTTGGCATTGGACTGTGAAAGGAATTTAGCATCATTGTAAATCACCTCTGCACAACAGAAGCCTACTTTTTTTTCACAGGTACTGATGGCGTATGTTTGCAACTGCATGAAACAGAGGGCAAGAAGGTGTATCAAATGGGCCTGGCCCATAGATAGAAACAGGGTAATCCGTATTTAATAGGCCAAAGCTTCTGAAAAAAGAGCGATGTTCACAAGTTCTGCAGACCCAGGTCACAAACACAGGTTACAGAGTGATACGTAAGCAGCCAGGTTGTCATGCAGGCGTTTTCATTGTTTCAGTCTCTCATCGTAGTGAAGGTGCACACCCAGCAACAAGCCACAGACCGTGGACTTAACACATGTTTTTACTGGTTTTATATAAAGACATTTGAAGGAAATGATCTATTTCCAAAGGGAGATAGTTGAATATGGAACATGGGCCACTTGGGAAATAGTAAGTACTTATGGGCTAGTGATTGGGGTAGAAAAACTAGTGTAAGAGAGATTCATGAGTGAGAAAGTCAGAAGGCTTTTTAGTGTAGACATCAAAAAGAAAAAGCTAAGTTGTCTCCTCCCAAGTACAATAGCCCACAGAGCTGTAATCAGAGTTGTCTACCAAGAGTTGAAATTACTATTGATACCAAGTTCACTGTTTCACAGAGCCCAAGCGACGTCCTACTCCACTCAACATGCATTTCCATAGAAAACAGCTCCCATCCACAATGAAATTGCCCCCATAAGAACACCAGCTGAGCATTCTTACTGGTTTCAGCAGGAGTCTGTTCAAGCAGATTTGGTCAGTCATAATTTATCACTCAACTGATTCTTGTTCTCCTCTCCCCCTTACACAGGCACTCCCAGGATTGAGTCTTGGATTGGAAGGTGAGCAGATGTTACTACTTTTCCAATGCTGTTTCATACAGATTCTCCTTTTTAAGATCACAGAAGAAACTATTTCACTAAGAGGTCTCTGGAAGATGCTTTTACTTCCAGAACCTTTTGTTTTCCTGTGGCAGGAAACAGTCAGTGTTGAGTCTCAGAGAGAAATTCAGGCCAAGTAAGGCCAAGTTCAAGTGAAGTGTGAACAGGACATGTCTCAGGATGGAAAGATGCCAAAAGCAGGCTGGTGGGTGTTAGTAACAGGGAGCCAGCCGGTGGCTGGAACGCCAGCATGACCTCAGGGGCCAGTTGATGTGGCAACAGTTTGTTAACACTCATCAGCTTGTATCTGCAAAGGTCTGCCCCACAAGACCTCATCCAGCAAAACAACTACCACTGGAAAAGTGCAAAACGTGCTGCTAATGGCAGCACCTACTAAAATATATACAGCTATGTATTTGACTGTGAATGAGAAGACAGCTACACTGCAGAAGACTAGTGAACCGAGTGGTCATGTTTGCAGAGTAAGAAACAGTGGGGGAACCATAGAAATCAGGGTGTCGAATGTTTAGGTAGCTTGGTATTAAGTTTGTTACGAGCTGCACTCTAAATCAGAACAGCTCAATGGAGAATGAAGAATTAGTTTGTTGCTAGAAAGACCAGGGATGAGGGGAGAAGCACAGGAATAAAAACAGGCCAGATGCTTGCATGTGGAGGTTCAGCTCAAGATACCCCTGGCCAGCTGCAAAACTGTTTCTGAGCAGAATTAAATCCTAATCAATCTAAAATAAATACAGGAGGCAAAGCCATGACGGTCTAATTCACTTACCGAACCCAAAACTTCCTGGAGTTCTCCTTGAAATCTGTTGAATTCCAGGCTTCCTTGCAGGTTAAACAGTATCAATGTAATCAAATTTACCTGCTGTACTTGTGCTGTTGTTGGGGTTACTTTCAAAATCCTTCTTTCTCAGGCAAGAACATTTATCAGGCTATTATGACTCATGTGCAATTGGAAAACTGCTATTGAAGATGCAGATTCTCATAGTTCTTGAAACAAGAGGCATATATTCCAGGGGACATTTTCTTAGTAATACAGATCCCTCCTGCAGGAGGTCTCTGAGCTGAAATGCCATTGCTAGGTTTATTGCCTGTTTTAAGCTTGAATTTCACGGAACTCGCTCTGTTCTTGTTGTGTCCCACCTGCTGGTATATTTTTGTTCCTAGTCATGGGGAGACATACATCACATGAACCTTCCAGAGAAGTATTTCATCTTTCAGTACTGCATCAGCAATAAGACTTGTGACTTACATAATTTCTCTATCAAAAAGAACTAAAAGCAGTGGTATGGATTTTAAAAGGTGTAATAATTGCAGCAAAACCACTATTGCTACTATCACAAGCCATTTGCAGCAGTAAATGTCACTTGGACAGGGAAAGCCAATTGATTAATTATGATTAAAGTTGTTCCATAACATGGAATGCTCATGCAACTGCACTGATTTCTTATTCACCTGCATTAGAACAGCTCACAGCATGCTGCAGTCCTGACCAACACAGGGATTTAGCCACAGACATTGGAATAACAGCTCTGATCTGTTCTCCCAGACACTCCATGATCCTACAGCAGAATCCTCCCTCCCCACTGACTGCGTGCACCAAACCCCGAGCACAGTGCAGAGCGGCTGTGGGATGGGATGCGGGTTCAGTGCGGCTGCCCTGAGCAATGACTTCATCCCAGAACCCTGCTGAGCCAGTGAAGGTTACTGCAGCAGTCTTTAAAGCCTATTAAACTGCTGAGATGAATCAGCAGGTTTATGAAATGTAGCGTTTACTTTACTTTTTTTTCCTCATCATTTTCACAGTCACTGGTCGGCTTTTTTTTATTTTCGGTTGTCATTTTTATGTCTGCAATTCTGCACTGTGGCAAAAGAAAGAGACTGGAAACTCAGACCCCTGGGTTCTCCCTGCTGTGCCACTGTCTCTGTCTGCCTATTTATAACTCTTTTTCTCACTAAATTGCAGAAGTGTTGAGAGTTTTGCAACTACAGATCAGGGACAGGATCCCGAAGTGTTTACCGCCAGACAAAACTAAAGTGCTGTTTGCCTCATCAGGGCTACATAGGAAAATATAGCAAAATCTGGCAAGCTTTTGATCAAGTTGTATGGCACCTTTGGTAACTGGTTAATCTACAAAGGAAAACACTTGCTTTTTTCTTGCTCTATAAGAAGTCACTATAACTCATGCCCAGGGGATATAATCTGCAGGGGTTGCAACTGTGGATGCCAACTACATGGCTCTTTCCCTACTGCTAAATAAGGAGAAGGCTATAGGGAAGCTGAAGCCAGTCATCAGTTAAAACTGTGATTCTGTATTATTCACACCACACCTCCCATTATAAATGCTATATAGATAGCTAGAGAGTTTATTTTCCTTAGCTCCACTGTGATATTATTCAAATCCAAAGAAATATGAAGTTTTAAATAACAGAGAGGACAAATTGTGCTTTCTGAGAAAGGGAATTGGTACCCCTGCTTGAACAGATGTTAAGAACGTTTCGGAGTGTGCTAGACTCATTTACGAGTCTTTTTCACACATTTGAATCTTGGGGACATCAGCAGTTTGTTCAATATTTTCAGCCTCCATCCTAAATGCCACACTGGGAAAATGAGAGAAGAAAAAAATGGAAAGAGAGAAAAAGAAAAAAAAGGAAAAAAAACCACACACAGAGCTAATCTTCCATCAGCGTGACAAGCAGTGTAAGCAAGAATCATGGCAAAACAGTCAAGGCAAGTAAGACAGAGCCAGACGGTCGGTAAGAAAGAATCAGGCTGGAAAAAATAGTGCAAGACGATTTTAACATACAGCTGAAACTAGTCACCTTCTGGACTGCAATCCTGGGGTGAGTTTGCAAACATAAGGCTTTCTGAGGGAGAATTGAACTGACACTGGCTCAGCATTAGCGAGACTGTCTCTGGGGTCTCTTGCAGACATGACATGAAAAGCAGCCTAAGCAAGCAGCACACTGGAGCTCTGATTCTCCTTTCTCTTTGTGTATTTTAGTCACCTTTAGAGATGCACTAAGGTTTTCTGGGCTGGAGATCCAGCAGGAACAGAAATGAGCCTTATATACGACGTTCACGCAGGGCACAGAAGCGAGGGGCTCAGCTGTGTTTGGTACAGTGGGCAATCAAAAAAATAAATGAATGGCAGTGCACCAGTTTTGACGCAGATGATGAAACTCAGCCATTTGAGCCTCTCCAAAGCACACTGCTAGGCACATCGCTTGGAACAGGCTAGCTAAGCAATAAAAACATTTTCCTCTTGTTAAAAATATTAAAAGTGAGGAAGAGAGGACTCTCTATGGAGACCACGGTTTTGCAAGGTTTTGTTTCTTTCCTGTTCTGCTTTTCTTCTGTCCTTTATTGAGGCAAGTAGTTAGACTTGTAAAAGGTTTAATATTAGCAGTTATTATGGAATTCCTCATTGGATTACTATAGATCCCAAAAGACCAGCTGCACTTTGTTATTGCGATTTGCATTTTGAACTGAGCAGACCAGAAGCTATCAGCACAACCAGGGCCCTGAGTCTGCTTCAAAGGGCACTGTGGTTCAGCAGGA
Source organism: Upupa epops (assembly GCA_013397515.1). Lineage (NCBI taxonomy): Eukaryota > Metazoa > Chordata > Aves > Bucerotiformes > Upupidae > Upupa > Upupa epops. The sequence continues at coordinate 961,028 of VZRI01007808.1, read as the reverse complement.
AGAACATTGCTTTTGGAATCACAGAAACCTATTACTATTCCTACCTACTATACAATTCTGTGAAGTCACTTCCCTCACCCTTCTTTCATTTTCCCTCTCATATTCGGCGTGTCTGGTTTCTAGAATAAAGTTCTCCACCTGTGTTCCTCCAGAAACAGTACCTGAGCTTTCCTTCTGTACTGAGTTAACCACTGAATCACAGAATTATCAGAGTTGAAGGGGACCTCAAGAGGTCAAGTCCAACCCCAAAGCAGGACTGCCCAGAGGACACTGCACAGGGAGGCACCCAGGTGGGATTTGAATATCTGCAGAAAATGAGACTCCACCATCTCTCTGAGCAGCCTGGGCCAGGACTTTCTGACTCACACAGGAAAGTTTTTCCTTATTTCTAAATGAAACTTTCTGTGTTCTAGCTTGTGCCCATTGCTCCTTGCCCTGCCACGGGGCACAGCTGAGAACAGTCTGGCACCATCCTTGCTGCAGCCACCCTGCAGATACTTTTAGAGATTAATAAGGCCTCCTCTCAGTCATCTCCTCTTTAGGCTGAACAGTACCAGTTCTCTCAACCTTTTTTCCTAACAGAAGTTTTCCTAGTCATTGTCATTTCTGTCCTCTGGACTCTCTCCAGTAGTTCCCTGTCTGTCTTGGACTGGAAAGCCCAGAACTGGACAGTGTCTAGATGTGGCCTCATGAGGGCAGAGTACAGGGGGAGGACAACCTCTCTAGAGCTACTGGCCACACTCTTCTTTATGCACCCAAGAACACCACTGACCTTCTTGACAACAAGGGCACAATGCTAGCTCATGATCAATTTCCTGTCTCTCAGGACTCCAAGATCTTTCCCGACAGGTCTACCTCTAACCTACATGCGGTTGTTGGTCTCCAGCTGTAGAACCCTACATTTGCTCTCAGTCAGCATCATTAGATTCCTTTTTGCTCAGCTCTCCAGCCTGTCCAGGTCACCGTGGGTGGCAGCACAGCCATCAGCCATCAGAGGTGTCAGCCACTCCTCCCAGCTTTGCATTCTGCATGATGGAACCATTTGTTCCATTCCCTTTCTGAGGACAGAGGTGAGACTAACCGGCCTGTAGTTTCCTGGGTTGAAAACTAGAGTGACACTGGCCTTCCTCCAGTCCTCAGACACCTCTCCCGTTCTTTATGACTTTCCAAAGGTGATGGACAGTGGCCTGGCAATAACATCTGCTAGCCCTCTCAGCTGTTGTGGGTGCATCCTGTCAGGGCCCTCTGATTTCTGGGCTGTCCAGTTTGGCTAAGAACAATGTCTTTGCTAATTTCAGATGGCTGAAGCTGGCACATACAAGCAAAGGGACAGTATCAGGTAATTTCCTCTCCCTCCTACATTGACAAAATATAACACCAGTTTTATTTGTGTGTGATTTCCTGTTTTCAGCTGGAAGCATCTCGCCAAATTTAAAACACACACACTAAAAATCTTCAACAAATATTTTTGTTTGGGTAGGAGGTTTCTTGTCCCTGGTGATTTTCCATCACCCTTATGAGGCCAGCCCCTGAGTGGTGTATTATCAGTGACAAGGCAGACACAGTGGTTGTGGATAATGGGGCCAATTTTGCTCTCAGGCAACCCCAGTGACTTCATTGTCTGGTCTATCTGATGATAGGGTATAAGCTGGTAGAATGACTCATCAAGAAAAAAAAAAAGAAATAGGAAATAAAAAAGCAAAGGCAGCCAAGTAAATACACGAGGCTGTCTCCTAAGGAGAATTTTAATAGCAAGACAGCAAGAGAGCAGAACGCAGCAAGGAGCCAGAAATCTCTGCAGAGTGGGGCTCAGCAAAGAGCTATGATCCACAGTATGGAGTCTAGGGGGGGTGGGGGTTTGCCTTCATTTTTGTTGGTTTTTTTCTGTCTTTTTTTTGGTTTTTCAGCTTTTCTCTGAATAAAGGCAGGCTCTTCTTTCTTGCTCCCAAATAGCCAGTTTCTTCTCCTTCTTCTGAGTATATAGGCCAACCCGCTCACATATACTAACTTGGAGCAAGAGCAACTCTTCATAATCAACCCATTTGTTAGATACAGGCTCAAAAATGCTGCTTCAGCATATGAATCTATTGTATTATTACTTCATTCTCAGAAACATAGAAGGCCATAAACAAGGTCAGGGTCCCTCTTGCAGTGCACAGTACAAACTCTTGCTGAGAAATGAGTCCCAGTTCTTAGAACATTTGAACAGAAACATCAATCAGAAGGAAAGGAATAAGATGTCTGACAGCCACATTAGATGAACAGGACATTTAAATTCCCAGTGCTCCAAGTGCCCAGCTCCTCTCCCTCTGCAGAGGTACATGGCAACCTGGTGGGAGAAGCAGCCCAGTGCTATTCCACTGGTCTCTGAACACAATTCAAAATGTCTCTAGCAGAGAGTTGTCTGATCACTAGGATCCCAGGGAGAAAAATTTGTTCCTGTGACTGGGAAAAATTCTGTGAGTCCTACATTTTCTGAGCTCATCCCATTGCACCTATTTACTCAACTCATGAAGATTTGAAGGAACACAAGTAAATTACTAGAAAATTACACTGAAAAAGAATAATACCAATTAAGTGACAGGAGAGCCAAGACCACAAGAAAAAAACCCCAAAACTACAGGAGAAAAAGACTTGTGGGTATTTTTGACTGAAACAAATTAATCTTTCAGTGTCTAAAAAAATGTTCCCAAGCTAAAAATCTGCCATGTCACCTCATTCCCACTTAGAATTTTTAAAGCACCTTTCTAAACCCCTCAATATAAAGGATGTTAGTAGGATTACAAGTCAGAACGTAGATATCACTGTTCAGAGACTGCCAGTGAGACATACGTAGTCTCAAAGTATTTGAAAATTCATGCTCTAATGTACTAGATACTTGAGAACATACTGCTGATATTCTGCAGTTATTTCGATAAGATTCTGAATGTGGCTTGAAGTCAGTAATAACAAGCCATATGTTCACTTTTTCTGAAAAATTACTCTTTATTAATTCTATCAATAGTTACCCTAGGAATTCCAAGCCAAAAAGCATATAATGTGTTCCTATGGCATTTGAGAAGTTCTCGTTTACTTTAAAGGTCAGATAATATTACAAGGTTTCTTCAGGATATTTCTTACTATGAATCTACTGGATAGATCTCCAGACATTATAACCTTTATTATCTGATGCACTGCTAATAGACCCAGAAATCTGCCTTGATTTAACTTGGAGATTTCCCTCTACAGAATCCTTCTCATCAAGAAATAAAACTAATACATGAGAACCTCCCCTCCTGCCAAACCCAAACCTTAACAGTTGGTTTTATATATATACATATATATATATTTATGTGTTTATGTGTTCATGTATATATATAGCCCTAAAGAGAAAGATCTTGGAGTTCTGGGACACAGTAAACTGACCATAAACCAACATTGTGCCCTTGCTGCCAAGAAGGCCAGTAGTATTCTGGGGTGCATAAAGAAGAATGTGGCTAGTAGTTTGAGAGGTTTTCCTCTCCCTCTACTCTGCCCTGTTAAGGCCACAGGGAACTACTGGAGAGAGCCCAGTGAAGGGCAGTGAAGATGACTGTGGCCCGAGAGCATCTCTTTTGTGAGGAAAGGTTGAGATTGCTCGGCTGTTTAGCCTGGAGAGGAGAAGATTGAAAGGAGACCTGAATTTGGTTTGGTAATACTGCCAAAATTCTTAAACTGGAAAGTTCTACATAGTCTTTGTGGACATAAAATTGTGATAGTCCATGCAGAAGATTTTTCAATAGGCTGAGAAAGGACCTAGTTAAGTGGTTTGACACACTATCTCATCCTCAAACCAGAAGTCTGCTACAGCTAATTTGAAGCCTGGTTTCTTCATTTAGAAAACAATGCCAAGTAGAAATGCAGCACTTTGTTAAAATGTCTCTCTAATCATCAAGGACACTGACTGTTTGAAGAATCTTACATACCCAAATTAATGATCCATGTAGGACAGAAACCCAATGTTCTCAGTGCTGCATAAGACAATGCTTAACAAATAATAATAGTAATTACTAAGTCTTATGCACCAATGCACTTTCTAATGCTGCCTTGAAGTGAAAAGGACAATATGATGTGATAAGAAAAGCTGTTCCCAGACTGTTGCCCTCTCTAATGGAATCCTTGAAATCCAGAAATACCAGACAAAACCTTATTTTAGAAGTGTTTCCTATTTTTTCCTCACTAAATCAATTTAAAATTGGTTCATGTGTACACTGGGTGCAAGGCAGGATTGCAGAGATTCCACATTTCAGCTGCCCCTTCATTTTGAATCTCCAAGGACAAGGATAGTCAGACAACATGGGGGAACTACAGCTTTATTCATTAGCTATTCCCTGATTGCTTTATAACCTTCACGTTGTTTGAGCTACAGGAGCTGATGTTGCTAACATGGTGCCAAGTAATTGTATGTCACAGTAGAACCAACAGGAGCTCGTGAGCAGTCAGAACACTCATGATGAAAAATGAGGATTAAAAATGGAAACTTTAGAACTGAGAATCTGTAGGCACAAGTTGCTTTCAAAGCTGGTGGCTACACAAAATACTTGATTCCTTAACAGGAGAAAAAAACCAAAAAGGTAGAACCTTCTGGATGAAGACTTAAAAGAATTCAGGATGGGGGAGCTCCTTTCTCCTTTCCAGAAGGAAACTCTAAGTAACACAGCTCTAAGTAACACAGCTCCATTTCAAATGAAGGAACTGAGACAAAGTTTTTCATGAAGAGCCACTATGCCAGGAAGACTGATCAGCTAGTCAGCTGTTTAAAGATTCCTTGATTGCCAACATTAAACAATACACCAGCTCTGTAAATCCAGTCTTGATACCCACACAAGTTCAGTCTTTACAAGGATTCCTTCCCCAATTTGTCTGCAGGAGAAAACCTGCAGAAATGTCTTTTAATCAGAAGGCGCTAACACCCTAAAAATTAAAGATTCAGTGCAGTAAAATGCACACAGCAAGAAGGCAGTGTTTTACCTCCGATAAAACAAAAAGAAGGTAGAAGATAGGCAGAAGGCATAAACCCACAATCAAGTCACAGATTAGGTGATTTGGTTAGATTGGGCTTGAAACTGATGACCCCCTTAGTCACCCCTGAATAACCGAGGCAGGTGCTTGTCTTTCCACTCTTTTTTCCCCTTGATGCCAATCCAATTAGGTTTGCCCTTATCTAGCAAAGGGAAAAGTCTATTCTGAAAATGTAGATGAAATTTCATCTCTGGCATCCATGAATAAACAAGCCAGGCTGCAGTAAAGCACCATTGCATAATACTGTAAAAATTATTACAGCAGCCAGGTTCCAACAAACAAGACGTCATTATTTACAGGATAGCAAAGACATTTTATTCTGCCTTTGTGATAAAATTAAAATCCTCTCAAAGTATTCAGGATGCATCAAAACCAAACACATCTGTTCTATCAGCACAGACATTTGGTTATTGAACTATCCAGAACCTTTTTATAGAGTGATTGCGGGTCTATTGTAAAACCCATATCTGCTACTTGTAAAACGATCAGATACATTTGGTGATTTATTTTCTAACAGCAAACATCTTACCTGGTTCCAAGAAATAGGATGCATTTTATTTTGTGGATGCTGCAGTGAGCTATTTAATGCTGCTTATGCACAGAGATGGACAGGCAGCAGAGGGGCAACAATTGGCTGCAACCTCCCAGCAATTGCAAGGGATCAGAGTGACACTGTGGCAGTCACGGAGAGATGGTGCAGGACACATCACACTGTGGAATGACAATGATGATAACAAGTGGTGAGCGCAAGTGGAGGAGATGAAAATCCAAACAGCCATGCATTTGGCAGCTCACAGTAGCAGGGTGCAGATTAGCGTCAAGGTCAAATAAACATCATAAAACATTGCTTAAGCTGTCAATTAAAGAACAAACAAGCTCATCATAATTATATAAGATAATTGCTATCTTCTGGGTGTTAATTAGATACATTTTACCAGAGCTGCTGTCACTGAATGGAGAGCAGAACTGGTCAAAGATATATTTTTAAAATTGTAATGATTTTATAATTAGTTTTGTTCTTCTTTCAGATGAGACTAACATCTTATTTTCCCTGCTATGTTTTCTTAACTGTACTCCTTCCTTTAAGGAGTTTAAAATTTTAGAGATAAAATTATCCTACAGTGTAACTAAGCTTACCAAAGAAAAGCACGTGTAAAGAAAGACCTAAAAATACAAATTGTAAGAGATATTTTCACTTTAAAATGGAAATAAATCTCCAACTTTCCTCCATACAGTTCTAAAAAATAAATTTTCCCATTATATTAATTTGAAATTAAATGGAAATTTCAACCCACTCTAAAAGACAAATATGGACTAAAATGCCGGAAAGATTAACATGTATGTCTTGAGTAATGCAGTGGTAGATCCTAGGCAAACAGTTTTCTCAACGGTCTCTCAATACATAAGATAGGCTTTGGATGATGTCCTGGATGCAAATAAGAAAGACAGGATGGTTTGAGAGTCCTGCAGCACAAAGGCTGCAGCCTGATGGTGTCCACCCCCCACTCTGAGGGCAAGGATGTGAAATTATCTCAGAGGCACATGAGGACAGAGTAAATGCTGGAAAACATGCACCAGAGCTCTGTTCAAAGCCTGATTAATAAAGTTTCATGCTGAAATGAACACAAAGGGAGACAGAGAGAAAGAATGTTTCACAGTCACATACTTCCCTCTCCCCATGACCCTTCCATTAGAGCAAGACTTCCTCTGTATTTAACTCCTCAGAATTCAGTTTATCTGCACAGGTAACAGCTGCCTTAATGGATCGCTTTCTGGCAAGAGATGACAAATGTCCAATATTTATTCAATCAATAGAAATGTCTAAACGTTCAGCCTTCATGACAGGGACCTTTTGTTCTCTATTTGTACATCACCAAAACCATAACAGGAACTTCCTGGCACTCCTGCATTGAACGGCAGCAACAAAAAGGAGGGTTAGTAAGCCAGCAGAAATACCAAGCTTCATTTAAATCCAGGATTTTTCATTATGAAGATAACCAGGGTTTATTTCATAAGATATAGAACCTGCTGTAATTTGTATTCATTTGAGCACAGACAGAAAATACCAGAATTTTTGGAGGAGAACAGTGGCACAAAGGTTTACCACACACAGCCTAAAATAGTGTGAGAAAGGAACTGACTTCAGCTTGAATAATAGTCATTAAATCAAAACACTGGAAAATGCATTCCTTGTAAGAACATAGTCACTGGAGGTTTGCCCAGTCCTAAACAAAGAGTAGCAGTTCACAGCTGTAGGAGACATACTGTGGGTATACACTAATCTAAGGTTTAAAATATACTTGTGGTCTGCAGCAAACGTGGGGATTCCAGCAACTTGTAATTGCACTTAGTCCTGTATTTGGTAATAGCATTTCTCTGGAGTTCTTTTATCATCTCTGCCTAAGTTACCAGAACAGTTGAACAGCTGCATGCTTTAGGTATATACTGAAAAAAATTAAGAACTTCTAGAGTTATCTATGCATGAAACGGTCAATGCCCGCACAGAATATTGCAAGCAATAGGGAGTGTTTTCATGGCAAAGAAGTGCTGTGGATGTAGTCCAAGAAGTTCTCCTCCAAAGTAGTGACAAAGTTCAACATGAATCATGCGTGCAGGTAATTGATATTATTAACACAAACAGAAAATTTGAGGTCACTACTGGCAAGCAGTACAAAAATCAGGTTTGTTTTCTGTGAACACTGAAAAGGAATTACAAGAAAGGCAAAGTGAACAAAGATCAAGTTAAATATTTAATATATACATGTATATTTAATACACATCTAACAATACCTCATTCATAGCTTATGCACCCTAAATGGATCACAGGTTGAAGACATTTCCTCTTGTTTCAGAAGTTCAGCATTATAATACAAAGTCCTTCCTTCCTACAGCAAATGTATGTTATTGGCTAGTAGTAAATACAGCTGATATTTGGGTGAAGACCTAGAACTTATATCCTTAAACTTAAATGGACTCAGAAAAACTGGACAATGACTTGGAGTAGAGACTGTACTCAGAAAAAAACTGGATAAGGACTTGGAGTAGAGACTGTAAATCCTCCTAAATGTGCAGAGACAGACCTAAAATTTAAGTGAAGTGGATGGCATTATCCAAAGGCTACTTAAAACAATGAGAAACAGGAATTTCCATCACCTTGTGCCTTTCAATGGCACAAGTGCACAAATATGAAAGACAGACACATGCCTGAGATACACCAGGTTCTGGCCTGCTGTAGTAAAGTCACCCCTCACTTGTGACCTAAAGGAACAGAATGTTTGACTGCATTACTCATAACCCCAGAGGTGTGAGTTTTGTGAAGAAAGCTAAAGTTATCTAATACCAGGACAGACAGACAAACTTGGAAACAAGAACATAGTGCTGTCACCAGCTAAGGTAATCAGGTACAAGCATCTGTCTGCTGAAGAAAACTGTGTGGGCAGGGAGATGCAATCTCTTGTAGCCTCATTCTAAAATGCAGTCCAGAAGACATTTGTGTTAGAATAGCCAAGAGGCATAACCCAGTATCCTGAACAGCAGCATTTCTCATCCTGCCTGATAAGATTGTGTCTGTATCAGCACACGCTGCAATAACTGAATTATGTCTTGATTATTTAACAGCAACAAATAGCTCTTCTCTGTTCAAATCCCACATTAGAATGATAATCAAGGGTCCTTAAAATTAGCAGCTTGAGAAACTCACACTAAAATAGCTGAAAAATACCTGCAGTCATGCCCTGACAGACAGGAGCTGACAGGCAGAACACTTGTTTCTCAGGTCTGCTGTGGTTCAAGTCTCAGCTCCTAGCACTGACTTTTCCTTGTGTTCTGTTTCCTTCTTATCCACACCCTTCACAAACCAGACCTTAACAATCATCAACTGACCCACTTTTAGTGTCATATGTAGGGCACTGAAGGGAATTTTCTTTCATATTTGGAACAACTCGGATTTTGTTTGGCTTTGTGTTCAAAGGCAGATACATACAAAAAAGTGTATTTTTTCAGAACTCTCCTGCTGTGCCTAGTAACGCACACACCTCTCTGCCACCTTCCACAAAGACAATGAGGCTCCTGTTATAATTCTCCTGTTCTGACATGTAACAGTTTTAAACTGAAGAAGAGCAGATTCAGACTAGATCTTGGGGAAGAAATCCTTCACTGTGAGAATAGTGAGGTTCTGGAACAGGTTGCTCAGAGATGCTATGGATGCCCTGTCCATGAAAGTGTTCAAGGCCAGAGTGGACAAGGCTCTGAGCAACCTGGTCTAGTGAAACGTGGCCCAACCTGTGGCAGAGAGGCTGAAACTACATGATCTTTAAGGTTCCTTCCAACCCAAACCATCTGATTATTCTATGAAAAGAAATTCATTTAATTGCAAATCGGTGTTTTCAAGCTGTGATTTCCTTTTACTTAGTATTTTACAGCAAAAGTCCTGAAGGCTGCACCCCTTCATCTTAAACTGACTGGAGTTCAAAAGAGCAATGAACTGGAGAGAACCAGAGATGGTAGATGAATTTATAAAACGAATGGGTCATTCCATTTCTTGCCTTTGTCCCTCTCAGCAAGCTAAAGCAAAGCAAATTCCACCTTCACCATGAGAAATGGTGAAGTTTGGTACTGGAAATATCAGGTCCATCTCCCACTGTGGGGCCCCTCTCTTTCTGTATTTTATATCTCTCTCTTTTCTGCATAACACAACTAAAGGGCTTTCTAGGTTCTTCACAGAGAATAGTGCATTACCCTACATAGGGTACTCAGGAGAGTTTTGTATGCAAAAAGTACATTGAGAGCCTATCTGGAAGATATTTTGTATTTTACATTACACTTGAAATAATCTGGGCAACTGAATTAAATCCTTTATAATAAGTTACCCTAAGGTTTTTCTTGAGAGTGACAGGTTTTTTCCCTTTTCGCCTTCTATTGTAAAAGTCCTGACTTTCTTTAAATGCCATTTTTTTTTTGGCTCACACAAGAAAAGGTTAGTTGCCCTGCTGTCCTGAAAATACACATAACATGCCAGATCTCTAGAAATTCTGCAGTATTGCAGTTTTGGAAGGGAAACACAAAAAAGAAGAGCTTGTCACAGAAGACAAGAACCATAAATACATGGGCTCTAGATCTCTCTAGGAGACATAACATTTATAAGAGAGAGAAGATAGATCTGTAATCATTAGTTTTGAAAAAAGTGTCAGGGAATCAATAACAGACATAAGATGACATCTTAGCGCTGCATGCATTGTAACAATGAAAAATCAACTTTTGCAATCTAAACAGTATAAATGCAGGTGGTTTTCTGCTAATTCAACAACAGCAAATTTTTCACACTTATCTGGCACATGTACTGAATATCAAAACATTCCTAAACTGCTGATGAGTGCAAATCCAAACCTGATTTATCATCTGCCTGAGAAGGTCCACTAGGCTTGAAACACCTCCATTATCCTGCCTCTCGGTTTGGACTTTCCTTATCTCTCAGTTGCTGGTGAACAGCTGACCTTAAGAGGGCCAAACAATGCACAGCTTATTCCTGTCATAGTAAATTGGATTGCTGCATATTAAGTTACACCCGTCATCTTAGTACACCTGAGCATCATTGTTAGCATTTCTTTCCACTGGATGTTTAATCCAGCAGCCACCTCATGTTACATTAATTATAATTTCATTTTCACTATTGCATTGTATTCAGTCATCATTGGGGGCTATTACAAAACCACAGAATTATTGAGGCAGGATAAGACCTCTGAGATCATCTAGTCCAGCCTATAACCTAAAAATCACAACAGCTAGACCGTGGCACTAGCACTAAGTGCTACATCCAGTCTTTTTTTAAACACCTCCAGGGGTGGGGACTCCACCACCTCCCTGGGCAGTCCATTCCAGTGTCTGATCACCCTTTCCATGAGGAATGGATGTTTCCTAACATCCAACCTAAACTTCCCCTGGTGCAGCTTGAGGCCCTGCCATCTTGTCCTATCACAAGTTGCCTGGGAGGAGTCTGACCCCCACCGGTCTACAGCTACCTTTCAGGGAGTTGGAGAGAGGGAGAATATCCCCCCCGAGTCTCCTCCAGGCTAAACAACCCCAGCTGCCTCAGCCTCTCCTCATTAATGTGACCTTTAAATACTCTGAATTCAGTAGATGCTACTGAAAGGTTTCCCCATACAACATTTTAGCTGCTGGAAGATGGCAGTGACCTGCAGAACAGAGGGCTGATCAGAAGCTGACTCTTGGTGTCCTAGTAGAGCAAGAAGTTACTTCTCTGGTGGCTTCAAGACCTAGAAATGAATCTGCAGGCAATATCACTAGAATTTTATCCAAGTTAATAACATTAGGATGCAATGGTGTGTATGAGTGTTCTCACGGCATGACTGAAAACACCATTTGTGTTGTTGCAATCTGATAAAAACTAGGTGTGTTACATCCTAGAAGGATACACTGCCCATGTTGTCCAATAAGAACCTGCTCAGTCATGGCAATAGGTATTTTAGGGAGTTATTTCAAGTTTACAGACTTAATTAAACATTTGTACAGAAGAGAAAAAACTGTACATTGCACAATAGAAAATGTTTAGTCTAGTACCCTGGCTTGAGATCAAGTGGGATGAAAACCACATTTCGTCTTTTCTATTAGAGCTTCCTGAACACTGTCATGTCCTGGAATGAAAATTAACATTCTCTCTTCTGTTTGCAATTCCTTTTTATTCCTTTCACTAACAAATAATCTGAGGTTGTGGTGTGTGAGTTCTATTTTAAGAAACATTGACAGAAAATTCAAATCACGTAAGTACTTCTCCAACTCTTCTCCTCATTTCCCTCATTATATTTGCTTTGGGAATGATTTGTCTTATTGTCTTTACAACTATTCCTCCATTTCTTCATAAAAGCCACAATTAAGCAGACACAGAATAGTAATTAAAAAAGCTAAACCAAACCCCTCCATATGGCCAACTATATATACAGCCATAACACAGAGCCAGCTAAACACCATAAACCAGGCAAATGTGACGGGCTCCTGAGCAGCCCAGTGATTTAAGTGTATTTGTGTGAAGCAAATGCCAAACACTACAGCAGAGCAAAAACAAAGACAAAATCAGTTGTGGGAAACCCAAAAGCAGAAAAGGAATAAAGCTTTTGAGTAAAGTACTTACTACAGCCAGTTCAACTCCCTCTTCTGTGTCCATAACCAAGGACCCTTCAGATGCTTTGAATATGAAATGCCCCTGAGAGTTACTTTTAAATAGTCTGCAGAAGTCTAAGGAGTACAGAACATTTTACATACTACCTGTTTACCTTTTGGGGGGTTTCTTATCTTAAAAATGCTTTCAAAAGGCAATCAAAGAATGGTGCATCAGCATGTACACAGAATATGAGCCAGTGCAATCATCAGGCAGATGTAAAGTCAAAGTAGGCAAAAAGCTCTACATGTCTCCTCTACCAGATCAGCAGTCCCACTAATCTGTGTGCAGAATCTATAGAGGATATTTCTATGTCAAGTTGTAAATGTCCTGAAAGTAATTTTTCTCTCTCCAAAGCATAAAATGTTAATCCCAGAAGTGCTATATAGAGCACATAGTTGAAATAAATAGATTTATAAATGTAAGTATATATATATTTCTTTTATAATGAAAAGGAAGAAAAACCAAAGGAATCAAAAGAACAGATTTTCAGAATTATCTTAAAATCCTATCACAGAATGTTAGGGATTGGAAGGGACCTTGAAAGATCATCTAGTCCAATCCCTCTGCCACAGCAGGATCACCTAGATCAAGTCATGCAGGAACATGTCCATGTGGGTTTTAAATATCTCCAGAGAAGGATACTCCACAACCTCCCTGGGCAGCTCCTTCCAGTGCTCTGTCACCCTCACCGTGAAGAAGTTTCTTCTCCTATTTATGTGAAACCTCCGATGTTCCAGCTTACATCTTTTTCTCTTGTCCTATCATTGGATGCCACTGCGCAGAGGCTGGCCTCTTCCTCCTGATACCTGCCCTTTCCACATTTATAAACATTAATGAAGTCACCCCTCAGCCTCTTATTTTCTAAACTAAAGAGACACAACTCCTTTAGCCTTCCCTCATAAGAGACATGCTCCACTCCCTTCATCATCTTTGTGGCCCTGTTGGACTCTCTCAAGTAGTTCTGTGTCCTTTTTGAACTGAGGGGCCCAGAACTGGACACAAGATGCCCAATGCGGTCTCACCAGTGCAGAGTACAGGGGGAGCAGAACCTCTCTCGATCTAGTAACCACACCTCTTGTAATCCAACCCAGGATGCCATTGGCCTTCTTGGCCACAAGCCCATTGCTGGCTCCTGTCACCTGGGCAGCACTAGATGCAAAGTTGTATTTACACAGAAAGAGTGATGACTAACTTTTTCAAGATCAGCACATGCACTGTGGAACATAACACATTTACACAGTTGTAAAAGGGTAGGTCATTTTAAGCCTATACAGGAAACCTTCTGGCTCATTCTCTGGAGGCATGTGAGGTTTCAAAAGATTCAGATTCATCTCTTACATCCTCCCACAGTTCTGGCTGTTGTTTGCCTGGGTAGCAGAAATAACAACAGGCTTGTGTATGATGCTACAAAATGTAGAGATTTTAGATAGTAATTAATGATTTTTCTAAATCCAACCCCCAAGAAAGTATTCAAATAACTTACCAACGGCGTTTGGATGATCTAGTGCTTCAGAAACGGACTCATGGTGCAAAATTTGTATTTGAGTCATTACCTTCTCACAGGTCATTAGCAACAGAACCAGAGGGAATGGCTTTGAGTTGCAACAGGGGAGGTTTAGTCTGGACATCAGGAAAAAGTTCTTCACAGAAAGAGTGGTTGAGCAGTGGAATAGGCTGCCCAGGGAGATGGCTGAGTCACCATCCCTGGATATGTTCAAGAGTCACTTAGTTGTGGTGTTAGAGGATATAGTTTAGGGAGGAAACTAGTAGAGTAGAGTTAATGGTTGGACTCGATGATCCAAAGGTCTTTTCCAACCTGAATGTTTCTGTGATTCTGTGATCTAAAACCTACATGTGGTCTCCATTCATGGTCTCCCAGTTCCAAACAGCATCAGATCTAAGTCAGCTACTCCACTGGCATATCAGTACCTCTGAATTATCCACCTTTACTCTGGCAAATAATGTGTAGCTGTGCTTCATCCTCAGTACAACTTTGCACTTTTTTGAGAGATAAGTGCCGATTCTTAGACTTCATCTTAGAATTTCATGCAGGCTCATAACTCAGGTTTTGTCCTGCAGTCACTCAAGAGTTGTCCAAAAGCAAAAAGACATTTTCTGAATCGTTGCCAAACAACCTTCCCATGGGAGACTAAAAACAAGGGGGTTCTCATCCCTTGCTGGGGTGAATGTCAAGAATTATGTGACTAGATGGGGGAATTTCTTTCTGAACAAGACCATTCGTCCTGGAGGAACAAAGACATGCGAGAACATATTTCTTTGTGCTGCTGCCAGATAGTGGAAATTTATCATCATAATTAAAGAAACAAATTGCCAAAAACAAATATTATTTACAGATGGATTCCTCTGTCTTCTGTGAAAATTGTCTGTTTATACTTCAAATTAGTGGAAAAGTAAGATTATACATTGGAAAGAGCCCTAGGCCAGCTATTAGGAAAGACAGTGGAGCTCTGAACTTTCTCCTGCAAAACACACCTGAAAGATTTTCTAATTTCTCAGTGTGTTGACATTATTTAAATTCCTGCCTTGCTGAAATACAGCCAAAACTGAAGCTTTAGCCTCCAGAAAAGAAACCCTTGTTTAATAATGTGATGGGTAAATGTATCCAGGAAATGTCACAAAATAAATCTGAGATAAATAAAACAAAACTGACTTCCTTTCTTATGTCAGACGTCTCTAATTTTGGCAGTTTGGGGTAACAAAGGAAAGCAAGCACTTAGAATTGAAAATGTCTGTTTAGCAACCAAGCTATAAAGGAAAAGTAGCACATTTCCAAATCTGTAACAGAATCTAACACCATATGACCGGGGTCCCCTAGCTGCAGTGTACACAAATCTCAGTGGTTGCAGTCAGAAGCACAGTAACTGTCTTTATTTACAGTGTTGGCTGTTTCAGGAATACGAGTGCAGGAGGGCCACACCTCAGCGAATGCTGGATGTTGTGCTCATTCATCCTGTACAACACTGGATATTCTTGCCACTCCTTGACTTTCTGACAATGGTTTCCTACAGACCATCTGTTGAATGAGCAGAATGTCAGGGTAGAAGAGTAACTGGCACCAACACCAGATGTGTAGAGTTACAGATCACAGCAGCCATTCCATGACAGCAGTCATGGCTCTTCATTAATGCTAGATTTGGAGAATTGGCAGTCAAGACTTAGAAAAGCTGTTGATAAACTGCTTTGTAAAATAAAACAGATTATTATATGGGGAAAACACAAGACTTTAACATAAAGGAAGGGTAATTTGTGGTCAGAGCAAGACAAAGAGAACTGTAAGACCACAGTGTTTTGCTTAGAGATAATGAAATTTCTCCCTACTCCGTATTTACTGCCTTAAGTATCTAGCTCACCCTTTCAGGTTTTCCTCAGCAGAACTGCCTTCTCTTTGCAGGATGCTCTCCAGTGCAGGGTTAGTTACACAGACTTTCAGCAGGGCTGCATGCCACAGGAGTGAGGATTTGCAGGCTGCTACCTGAGCCTGTCACCTTTTACAGATGAGCTACCCAGCTGGCTAAGCAGATGCTGGCTGAAATAAGGAAACAATTATCTTTGCACCTGGCTGAGTCCTTTAGATCCTGCTAAGAGACAGATGACCAACCATGAAAATATGTCAGATGGTGGCCAAGGATATTTAAGAGATTAAACATAAAATTTGCCTAAGTGCTGCTGTACAGGTGATTTTTTTGCCAGATCCTCTCTCCATAAGGATGCCTGCTCCTGTGACATTCTAACCTTACTCACTACCCTGGACTGAGGCTTCATTTCTCATAGCACCAGATGCTGCTCTGATTACAGAGTCACGTGCCCCTGTAAGTAAGCCACACATAGCAATATATTTTGGGTGGGGGTGGGAAAAAAATATCTGTCAAATGAACAGATATATGTGAACGAAAGGAAAATACTTATCCACTGAAACAAACCAGGGTTAAAAAGAGATCTCTCAGCCAAGATTTTCCCCTCTAGAGATTTAAAGAATGTGCTGCTTGCATTACTTAGTATATTTTTCTAAAGAAAATTGTGATTTCAAACCTTTTCCCTCCTCACTGCTTTCCTCTAATCTCTTTTTCTGAACATCCATTCTTAGTGCTTCTCTGGGAGCATACAG
Organism: Upupa epops; assembly: GCA_013397515.1. Taxonomy (NCBI): domain Eukaryota; kingdom Metazoa; phylum Chordata; class Aves; order Bucerotiformes; family Upupidae; genus Upupa; species Upupa epops. The sequence continues at coordinate 944,688 of VZRI01007808.1, read as the reverse complement.
GTGATGCTGAATGCTAATAAGCTAAAACCTACTGCAGCTCTGGACCAGCAGGACCTGATTTCATCAGGGACTATGATTCCAGTTACCCAGCCATTGGTGGCACAGTCAGTGGGCAGTCTAGAGGCAGTATACTCACAGTTCTTGTTTTAAGCTGTACCTTAAACAGAGCCATATGCGATGAGGAACATACTAACAGTAGAATAGCAACAGCAAATGAGAGAACAGCCTTTCCAGCAGATTACTCGGAGACAAGCAAAAAAATTCTGTCTAAAGTAGCATCAGCTTTCCCTTACAAACAAATCAATTTCAGCAAGATGCTTTGCTCTCCCATAGCACCCTCCATCTGGTAGGGGACTTAAAAAAACCACAAAGTTTTCACAACAGCCTTCAAGAAAGGAAATACCACATTCTTCACATGGATGAAGAAAAGAAGGGGTAAAGAATGATGTCCTCAAGATCATACAAAATAGAACAAAGACTAAAGAAAAACACCCTAAGTGTGCTTGTTCAGCACTGGAGGAGTTTTTGGAAGCATGAGATAGTTCCACATATTATGATCACAGAGAATTACACGGGGTAAAGGAGGGGATGGGAAAGTCTCACTGCTTCCCACAGAAAACTCCACAGTAATAAGCCTGGGGAAGGAGTTTGCCCAGAAGACTTCTTTCCACATCACTTATTTGAGAGGGTGGGACATCAAACCTCAAAATATGCAGCTTGACCTGACACACTTGTTTTAGCACAGTAAGTCTCAGAAAAGGCAGCTGCCTGCTAAAGGCATCTTGTTACTGCCATGCACTTCCAGAACTTATTTGGAGGGTTTTCTTAGCTAACTATCTCCATACCAATCTTCCAGTGTCTTGTTACAGGAGGAGAACTAGGGCAAGGGAGCTTTCCAAAGGGAGAAAGAACCCCTAAGGCCTGATTAGCGGAAGACATTGCTTGCCCCATGTGGTTTCTTCCTCTGTGGGCAGAAAGGAATGCAGCCTGCCTTACGCACCAAAACTAGAGTCCTGAGGGCCAGATAATCTTGACTGTTTATCATGTATTCAACACTGCCTGACACCATCTTCCAGTAGAACTATTACTGATCTTCTGTGCCTCAGTTTCCTCCATGTCACCTCAGAAACTGCTTCATAACTGTGAAGCTATGTAAGATTGAAAATGGTCGGGCCCATTCAGAATGGAAGACGTTACTTATTTCTCTGAGCTTTAGGTACAGCTGTGCAGTTGCTCTAGGTGGGTCACAAAACACCTGTTTCCCAAAGCTATCAAAACAAGGAAATTCCTTATTTCTTTCTTGATTAATGCTACCAATAAATGCTATGCTACAAGGTACTAAATCAGCATAACCCTTCACAGTCTTGAAAGTGTTTATTTTACTTGTTTTGAACTGAAGAGGCTTGCAAGACCCTAGTAAAGAAAGGAGGACGAACAGGTAGAGAGAGAAAAAACATCTGATTTATTCTAAAAAATAACTATTCTAATCTTATAATGATAGAAAAATTCTGGAGAGACTTACTTTCTTGTTCCTTATTGGGAGCCCATTTGGCTCCAGATAAGAGCCAGAAACTTTGAGAGAGAAGGGGGTGTTTATAGGAATGCATGATTTTTAAAAGCCCAGCCAAGTGCATAAGAGAAGCAAGGCAGTGTTAGCCTCCAGAGAAATAACCTTCAAATCACAATTTGACAAACAATATCAAAAACTATCAAAGAAGCAAGCGATCTAGCTGACTGCGGTGTTTTCATTCCCTTCTCAGCAGTGTGACCTCATCACAGTCGCACTCGCACAGAATCCTATTACTGCTGCCTCAGCTGCAGAGCTGCAAGACAAAGGAAGGTTACAGACATCACTCCCCTCTGTGCCTTGCTAATCAATAGATTTTATCTAATTTCTTTGCTTCAAGATACAGGATAACAAGGTGCTGCATTTGAAATGGAAGGCTGGGAATAACTGAGCTTTGTGGGAATCAATACAAAATAGAATAGTGACAATGTCATCCTGCCTGAAACACTATGAAGACAGATTTGAAGTTCCTCTAATTATCTAGATGTTTGTGTTTCTAAACACTGACTTAAGTGTCTGCAGAACAATTGGCTTTATTTAATAACCATTGTGGTTTCAGAACTTTTTGTGCTGCTGGTTAGTCTGCTCGATTTCCTTATATTTCTAGTCTGGATGGAAGTTTCCCTTTTGAAGTCAATTTAGGACTCAGCACGAAGTGGCTCTGCTGGCTTGCTGCGTTTAGGTAAGTAATGTACACAGGGCAACACAGTGGGCTGAACCCTGTCTTGAAGGAAAGGGACACAGCCCAGATGATGGACAGCAGTTAGTGCAGTGGACATACTGTGTTTTCATTCATCTAAATGCTAGTAACTTCCAATAACCTCACATTATCCAATTTCCTCAAATTAGACAGTGAGAAACATGAAAGCCCAGCACTACTTTAACTAGAACCAGCAGTGTTAAGAAGCACACTGATACGTAACTCAGAAGAGGGCAAGAAGTCGGAGTTGAGAGACGTGACCACATTCAGCAACATTCTACTGTGAGATGGAAGTGCCAATATGAAACACACTCTGCCCAAACACTGAAAGGCTTCTCCAACCTACAGCATTCAGGAGAGGGTTGAAAGGAAGGCTGCTCAGCTCACTCCACTATCTTAGGTTCACTACTAAGAACCTTTCTGGAGATTCTTTCACCTGGGCATCAACACCAGCAGAAACCTCCTCCTTTCCTCCATCTCAGTTTCTTTTAGTGTTGCTGTGGGAAGTCAGTAACTCCCTGCAGCTGTTGGTTATCTGCACTGGTGACAGGCAGCCATGTTATTGCATCTTCCCTTGCCCCCGAGGGTGAATTAACAATTTCCCAACAGCCCCTTAGCCAAATTCATGTATACATAACTCCTGACTTTATTTCAACACTTACACCCCGAAGAGGCAGCAGAAAGCACATTGGAAAACTCCTCAGCAAAACTCCTCTTCAGTTGCCTTCCATCAAAGGGACTTCAAGGTCAAAAAGAAGGGAGCTTCCCAAGTGTCTGTATTTTTCTTCTTGAATGTGAGCATTAGTCTCTGCAAGTCTCAGAAGCAAGGCACCTACACACACTCAAGCTATCTGGGATTCTAAACAGAGCCATTCCTTTACTTGTCTCCCCTAAAGTCCAGTAGGTTTGTCTATTTGTCCCTGCTACATTGCAGTGGCAATCAGTGCTTTCTATTAAATAGAAAGGTGGAGGAGTTCCCTTTGTCCAACTGCTTAGTGGTTAACTTGGTCAGGATGTAGGTCCAGTTTCCTTATTTGCCTGAAAAGATGAAAATTGACTTCCCTGAACATCTCCCCCACTTTGGGGTGAGGATTCTCATCTCTGGGCTGCTGCAGAAAAGGAGCCATTCCCAGATCTTTCTTCCCCTGAAAGTGATTGCTAAAGTCCTACTTTACTACAAGAAGAGGAAAAGTGAGACTGGAGTCTTATCTTTGATAGAGTGCTCCAGACAGCTAATCCCACACAGAAAGAGAAATGAGCCACTAGTGCTGAGCAGGGCGCCTGGAGGGGGCACAGCTGAAGGAACACCCTTCTCCTTCACAGTGGCTGCTTTAAGCAGCTTCCTCCCAGCATGTTGCCCTTTCTGGCTGCCATCCTCCACTAAGGCTCCTTCACTAAGGGGGAAAGCATGTGAAGCTCAGCATTCTGGCATCCACATACTACTTTGGGTCTTGGTCTGAGGTGGGCTTAGTGTTCTCTGGCAGAGCTTCCTTTCATCTCATGCTGCTATTAGGTTGGAATCGTCTTGGGCTTTGGGTAAAGAAATTCTGAAATCAAAAGAATGCAAAATTCCTTCTGCTGCAAAAAGTAGCTCTTGCATACGAACTGTGACTGCTGCACAGCTGAAGCTTCTCAGCTAGAGTAAAACATTATTTTTCAGTAAACCATAAGATATAATTTTGGTATAATTATGTGTAATTAATATGGTTTGCATATAGCATCTACAACCTCCCTAAAATGCAGTGCAAGCACCAACTACTGCATGAGGCAACTTCAGTGCAGCTTGCAATGTTATTTTGGAATAAACACTGGCAGTTTGGGCTAGAAGGGGTTGTTTTAATTTAAGAATTTAGCTGTAACAATCTCTACGACTCATTCGGAATTATGAACTTGCTACTGTTTAATGGATAAACCACTTTTTCTGAAATGAACTCCCATAAATCTGCCACTAGCTAGGTTTTTAAATAAAAAAACAATTTTAATGCAATGGGTAATTACTCTCATTGTTAAACAACAACCAGCTCTTTTGCCTTCTTTGTGGACTGTAGAATCGTTTGTAAGGGCACTGTAAAGTGCAGGGGTGAAGACAGGTAAATAACCAGTACAGGTCCAAATCTGAGCTTCAGTAAAGACAAGAACAACATTATAATATAGGTTTGTACAGCTTTTTGGCTGAGGTTTTAATGCTAACCTGGCAGGAAGATTAGCTGCTTACCCTGGGAAAACTAGCAGTGCAAGCGATTCTTATTTTCTAGACAAATAGTAAATTCAATTTAAATTTGGTGAGGTTTCAGATTCAAAAAAAGGAGACATTTTTCAAAATGTCAAAACATTTCGTGTTGACATTTTTTATATAAAACGTTTGTTTCAGAAATGCCAGAAAGTTTCATTTTGACATTTTCCCAATTGAATGGTTTTTTGAAATTGGCATTTTTCATGTAAAAGTTCAGGTACTGTTTCAAAATGAACCTTCTTTAAGACAAGCTAAGTCGCTCAAAAAGCAAGTGAAATATTTCAGTTCAGGTCAAATCCAATATTGCTCATTGATCAAATACAACTTCAGTGTTTCCCTGAGAAGATCACTTCTGTTGGAACTCATAACATTTTTAATCTATTTTTTCATTCATAGAACTTTTGTCTAAATCACTAAACTTCATATTGATGTTTAATAGATTTATCTTGGCTTTCATAAATCTTATGGTCAGGTTCACAAATGGGTTATTGCATCTTAATACCTCATTGTAGATCTGAAAGCCTTTAGATAGCAGGTACACTTCTTAGCCCATCACAAACATGAGACAAAACTTCTAACTTAATCGCCTTTAGTTAATGTTTAGGCTAATTTTGCTTACGGGCCAACAATTTCTTAAAGATCATTCATCAACAGAGGGTTCATTTCACACATGTATCTGTCACTTGAGCCTGGCTGGCAGACAGACATATTTTTATACTTATGAAGCTATATTAAAACTGAAATAACATCAGCCAAACAAAATTACAAGCTGGAGCTCTGGAGATGGATTAGATCGATCAGCAGATGAGTTGGGACAATGCACTGTTTAATCCCTTAATGTTGACATTGTGCAGCTAGAGCAGGTTCAAGACCAGTTAAATGGCTCATATGTGTTGTGTCTGATTTATTTCATACTAGGATGTGCTATGAACTGGCTACAGCACTCTGAGAGCTGTAAATAGGTATCATGGAGATGTTGCCCTCTATGGAGAGCAGGTCAACTTGCAGATGTTTAAAAAAAAGGTCAATCCTAACGTGTAGTCTTTAAATGGGGGGCAGAAGGGAAAGGGAGCCAGGAAATCAGAGATCAGTCATTTTTAATTGCCAGACAAACAATAAACTACTAAATATATTATATTAGCTTTGAAGTGAAAGGGTGACATTTAACCTGATCCAGCTATTTGTCAGTATTGAAGGAAAATATCCTACCTTTTCCTCCCTTCCCTACATTCCTACAGCTGAATTTACACCCGGTCCATCTCTTATTGATGGACCAGCTCTATTCCAGATAGAGAAAAATAGTGTGGATTCCATATTCATTGACATTAATAACTTCACTGTTCATATGGTATCTCCAAAGTAAATGGGGAAAAGATAGTCTAGGTCTATAAAATTCATTAAAATCTGGTCATAAAATCTTCTGTAAGTAGTAATGATCATTCTCTGGAACTATATAATAACTAGAGTGTAATCCTTCATCTGATCCTAGTAATATTTTTTCATTGATTGTGGTGATGAGAACACACCAAAAAAAGCTACAAGCATGTGAACCTTGAGAATGTAAAGGAATTTTGATAAACTGGTGAAACAGAATAACAAACTGATTCAATAAGAGAGGTGCAAAATTCTACAGGTAGGGAAGAGCAGCTAGTGACACAGACACTATGAATAGGTGTTGAATAGGGAACCACATTAAGAGTCAAAGTGTTTCCATATAGCGTAAGCTGCACAAGACTCAACAACCTCCAACATCTTAAAATCTTTAAAATGCCGTATAATTTCTGGGTAAGGGGAGACCATCCTTTGGGTTTACTGATCATTGGAAAGGCCTCATCTTGAGCCCTGCATTCAGCACAGCACTTCCAAGAAGGCTGTGGACACTCGGAGAGAATCCATAGGAGTCTCATAAGAGGATTAGACATGTAGGTGCATCAGAAAGTCTTGATGTAGTGTAACTTAGGGTACAGAGTAAGAGATGGGAGGAAGATGCAAAAACAATTCACATGAAGGTAGATCATTAGAAAGTAAACTGTTCTTCATGTCCATATTTAGCAGGATAAGAAGTAAATTGCAGCAAGGAATGTGTCCATTAATACAAAGTATAAATTGTTCTTCATGTCCATATTTAGCAGGATAAGAAGTAAATTGCAGCAAGGAATGTGTCCATGAATACAAAGTATTATTAATTAATTATCATTACTAATTTATTAGTACTATACCATTTGTCTGCCAACATTCTGTTAACATTGCCAGGCTGTGGGTACTTATGGTTAGTTACCACTCATAAAGTTCTCCCCAGAGACCAATTCTGGACGTAAGCCAGATGGAATAGACTATTCTCTAATTTAAAAGTTGTCCCGGCAGGCATTCTACATGTTTAATGTTGACTAGTAGTTTTATGTCCCTTTGCTGATTTGTTTACTGAAGAAGAGCAACATGACAGCTGTAAAATTATTCAGCACTTTGATTAAATTGTTTGGGTGCATCTTGGCCACAAGAAGCAGCTCAATGTCACTCAAGATTTGGGCTCTGCTGCAGCAGTAGCGCAGTGGGAGCACATTTGAACTGCAATTTGATTTATTATGACTAACAGATATCCATTATAATTAGTGGAGAATCTCAATAGAGTTAAGTTTTATTTTTCTGAAGAACACAAGTAAATAAAAATAGTTTCTAAATAATTGGCTCAGTGCCACCTCTAGAAGATGTGCAATACAAAGAAAGAGAAGTGACATATCTTTGGGCCCAAGCAGAAATGGAGTTGGGGGACACAGATGTCAGGAGCCTAAAGCCTAAAAAACATAAAGCAAGATTCTGGAGCATTAACAATTTAACATACTATAACTTGTGGCACACTCTGACTCATGAAGTCTATGCAGTGTAACAGAAAATTAGCTATAGAATCATAGAATCTTTCATATTGGAAAAGATCTTCAAAGATCATTGAGTCCAACCACTAACCTGACTGTCCCAAGGCCACTGCTAAATCCTGCCCCTAGGCTCCACATCTACAGGACTTGTAAACAAATTCAGGAGCAATGATTCAACCCCCTCCCTGGACAGCCTGTTCCAATGCCTGATGACTCTTTCAATAGAGACCTTTTTTCTAATGTCTAACCCAAACCCCTCTGGCTCAACTTGAAGCTATTTCCTCTTGTCTCACTGCTCACTTTTGAGGAGATACCAACACTCACTTTTGGCTGAGGTTCTAGAGAAGTGGATATTGAATATGGGTAACACAAACAGTAATCAGGATCAACATCTGAAAGGAACATCTATTTCAAACACATACTACTTGCACCTTTCTCCAAACACCATCCTTTCCAGAAAGAAGATATTCAGAGTATGAAAATTTTTGATATTCATTCCTTTTCCATGAAAAGGATGAATTTATCAGGATTGACACATTACATTTTAATGACTCTTCAATTTTAAATGCAAGAATTCACAAAGGACCATTATAAATTCCTGTATGAAACAGTCCCCTTTCCTGTTTGAGGTTGGTTTGTATTTCAAAGTTTTTAAATATTGGTTTACAATGCACTGGTTAAAAATCTCAGTGTAGAAGATCAAAATGAAACTGTGAAGAACTGAAAGCTTAAAAAATTTCACGTCAGTGAAAATTTGAAAAAACATTTTCAAGATACCACAGAATTTAATTTCATTCATTTCCCATTCAAGTACTGCCAGGAAGATGAAACCATCAGAGTCTTACCAGAGTCATCTCTAAAAATATTGCAGAAGTCTCTGTGGTTGTGATTCATTAAGGCAATACCCACATAGCTGTGGGCAGGACTTGTCTCACCTAGTCTGAGACATCTACAGTGTTGAAATCCGTCTGAGCTAGTCATCACAACTTCCTTTAATGTCAGCGGTAAGAAGCTTGTGTGATGCAACATTACTTTATGGTAGGCATCTAAAATAGGTCAGATGCATCCTATCCAATGCATCTGAGGGAACTGGGACCGCTCAATCTGGAGAAAAGAAGGCTCCAGGAGGACCTCAGAGCAGCCTTCTGGTACCTGAAAGGGGCACTACAGCAAAGTAGGATAGGGACTTTTGACAAGGGACTCTAGTGACAGGACAAGGGGGTGGTTTCAAGACTAAAAAGGGTAGATTTAGATTGGATCTTAGGAAGAAATTCTTCAATGTGAGGGTGCTGAGGCACCGGAACAGCTTGTCCAGGGAGGTTATGGCTGCCCCATCCCTGGAAGTGTTCAAGGCCAGGTTGAATGGGACTCCAGGCAACCTGGTCTAGTGAGAGGTGTCCCTGCTCATGGCAGGGGATGTTGGAACCAGATGATGACTGAGGTTTCTTCCAACCTAAACCACTCTCTGATTCTATTTCTCTCTATTGACAACACAGGGAATCTAGATCAGATGGAGAACTTCTGCCTTGTTTATGTCTTATGCTAAGCATTCATATTTCTGCATAAATGAAGTATTTTCAACTCTAAGAGTCAGACTCAAAAGGTATCACACAGCATCTGTTAAGAGAAGCACAAGGAAGACAATGTCTACAAGACTTGTAATTCATTGTGGAGGATTCTTTTCATCACCTACCAAATGTGACCTGGAGGATCTTTTTTAGGACACATAGAAGAATATCTGCTTTTTCTTCTATAATGTCCACTTGTTATTTATTGGTCAAGGTGAAGAAATGTAGATGACATTGGTAGTTTTGCTTTCAGTAGCCCTAAGGACTTCAGCACAAAACTAAGATTTCACTTAGACATTGAAAAATAGAAAAAAGTATTACAAGTCTTCATGATGTTCTTAAGGTTGTTGGATTAACTTCCTGTTGCTAACACTGACAATGATGTATCCTGGTTGTTTAAATTCTGCTAGTAAACATAAAGAGGTGAGGTCAGCTATGTTGTCACTGTGCCGGGACAGGATCTTCCACAGCCAAGCATGAATCTCTTACTTCCTCTCAGTGCTCTGTTAACCATGTTTTCAGTAATAGGTGCAAGGACAAAAAACCATGCTGCTTAAAAAAATACATGTGGTTAACTATAGTTCCACCACCATTCCCTTGTAACTGTTTAAGCTCCCCAGCTAGTGCATATGAAGTAGTTTCTCCACTTAATAGATGGGAACTAGGGACATGGCATTACTTCCAGTCTCTCACCTCAATCTCATTTTCTTGACACAGTGTGTTATAACTTTTCTAGCAACTAAGGACTCTGTCCTATGAATTTAGCAGCTGGTACCAATATTTATATGTGAAGCCAATACCTAGACTGTATGAACAAAACAGGTCAGAATGAAATGGATAGAAGGTTTTTCTTTCTTTTCATCTGACATGTAGTACTGGATAAAACAACAAAAAAGGAAAAGCCACAGAGAACAGAGCTACAGAAATATACCATAACGATGCAATCAAGAAAAGAATGGAGTTGTTGATGGGGTCTTGAAAGCTGTGAGTAGGTAGTGGAGCAGGCCAGTGGTTCCATTTGTGCACAATGCAGCACAAATTATTGTGGCTATCCTGCTGCAGACATGAGCTGACTCAGATGAAGACAGGTTGGTCACAGCTCCTCCTGTAATACAGTCAATCCACCTCCATAATGAAGATTCATTTATCCAACGCCCAAACTATCAGCAACAAGACCAACAACAACAACAAGAAGCCTATCAGAGAAGCCATTGACATTAAACCCCACTATTAAAGTATTGGTGTGATGTGATACAGAGATAACAGATTAAAACTCCCTCAAAATAATTCAAAACAGGCTTCACTTTTTTTTTGTGTGTGTGCTTGTTTATGAACTAAATTTGTTTTAAACCTCTCACTCTTAGCTTCATTGTATTGCTTCTCTGGTAAACTGTCCTTTGCAGGAAATCAGAGTACAATGTCCAGTGGCAGTAAAAAACTTTGGCACTCGCTGCACCAAGAAACCCTAGGGATGGGTCAGAATTTGTGTCCTGTGCTATCATAGCACAAATTGACATAAATCTTCATCAAAACTAAGTACTGGAAGGATTCTATGCTGAAGTACTCATCTTAAGTTCAGGCCAAATGGATTCTCCAGGTATCAGACTGTTTCTTGGGGATGGATTCATTAGTTTCAGTTCACTGAGGGAGCTATCAGTGCCATGAGAAAATCAGCTCCCATCCACAGACCAATTCTGGGACACTCTTTCCTAGTCCTGAGCAAGGCAGTAAGACTGTGTGCCTCTGTGACTGTAACTCTTCATTTTGGCATGGAATACCTGCACAGTCTGTGTAAGCACAAGGACAGAGTCCAGACTTCCTTTATCTGGTTTACTTGCAGTTGTGCCCCTTTCTGTGGGATACTACAGCTCGTGATGAATCCTTCTCCTGGGATAATAAGCCACTGGTCCTTTCTTCTGCCTGGCTGTTGAGATCATGGATCAGGTCAGGAGCTGACTCAATGAAGACATCCAAGAGGACACGGGAAGTGAAGGAAAGAAAGGGGTGTAAATCCTTGGCAAAATAAAGGGGAAAGTCTATGGTAAACCAGTCCGCTTGCCTGGTCATGGGAACCAGGCCTTCAAGTCTTGGTGTGTTCAAGGTCAAAAGAAAGGGACAAACTTGCCTCCTAAACTTTTAAAACCAGAATCCAGGAGAGATTGTTCTCTCTTTGGTGAATTATAAATGATGTTTGGCCTTCCAACTCAAGCCATTCTATGATTCTGTGATCATTTAGAACAGGAGCAAGCCTAATGCATACAGTCTTTCAGCTAAATCTGCCAGCAGTCACATCACATGAATTTGCATTGAAGCTTAGTTGCCTGGGTTTTTTTAATGGAGAGCGCAGTCAGCTCACTATAGATTCTCATTGTGTAACCACCTATCCATCATCTACAATATGCACAGCTATAGAAGCACAAACCAGATTGTCATTGTTATTTTTTGAGAAAACATTCCTTTGTTCAAGTGCAAAGCTTTGTCTCCTTCAGTTGTACTGAGTGTTAGCTATTCTAAAATCTGACTTTATAAAAACCTTCTGCAGAAGCAGATAAAATGAAGGCTCTCTCTGTGTAGGAGTGATTAGTATTCTGTAGTGTCGCAGTACATTTTCATACTGATTTTTTGGTGTGTTTTTTCCCTATCAGAATAGTACACTTGTGGGCTCTATATATCCTAAAATAGATTGAAGATAACATTTTTTAAAATTTACACTTGGGCCTCTTAATTATCCAACTTTTTGGTAACTTTTAAAGGAGGATTATTCATTTTAGCGGCTACACTTTTGGGGCCCAAATCAAACATAGCAGTGTTCGAAAGGAAGGCTGAAAACATTTGGCTCATATGTACTTCCCTTATTATAGGTACAGTAGCCCTTGGGAACATAAATGTTGTTTGGGTTAGTAACTTCTGTAAAACATTTGTGGAAAACAGACATCTCCTAATTATATAAGATTAACAGGACAAGAACAGAGATCTTCTACCAAGTGCTAAGCACCCACTGCCATTCTCACTGCAGTCAGTTCATAAAAATCCACAAAAAAATGGGCCTCATACACATCCCTGGAGCACTCAAGTGAGGTGCAGCATCAAGACTTCAGCAAACACTCAAAGCAGAAACAACTCCAAGCAAGTGCATGAACTGATCAATGGGGTGTTCAAGTTGGTGCGGGTCAGGGAAATAAATTTGAAAAGAAAGAAACCCGCAGAGCCAAAACAACATTGTAATGACTCTAGCTTTTGAATTGGACTCCTCTACAACAAAACCCAAACAAATCAGATTTTTTGTTTCTCTTCCCTCCCTGTGTGTTTTACTGTAGGGTTGAAAAGATTTATCTTTTCATTCTGGCTGTCCTTGAAATGTGATTTCCTTTCTTGTTTTCTTTATGGACATGATATACATAAGCAACTGCCTTAAACCCCACTATCATTCCATTGACCTCAGCAATATTACTAATAGGCTTAGTGATCAGCACATGCATAATTACCAAACAGCAAAGAGTGCTTCAGTAGTTCCCTGATACGGGGAGACTGGTTTAGGTTAACTACAAATGTGATTTGCCTTGTGGGAACCTTTGCCTCACTTCCATGACTGAGGGCAAACCATAATGGAGTAATGGACAGATAATGCACTTAACTCCACTTTTTTAAACAATATTTTATTGATTTAACTGAAAATCTCAAGTCTGTGGATTTGGTGTCTATAATGCCAGCCAATAACTGTGCTAAAAGAAAAAGAAGGAGTGTGGGGACACCCCCAACACTTCACTCTGAAATTGTAACCTCTTTGAATTTTTTAATTTTTAAAACTTCTTTGTCTCAGAAAGTGGTAAGAAACAAAGCCAGCAGCATTTCTTTGGCAGGCCAATAGGAAACACAGAGAAAGAAGAAAGGCAAACCAGGGACAGCCCAATTTGTGTCACGGCTCACTATATTAGAGCATGTCTAAGCCCTCATTTTTTCCTCTGTTCATGCCAGCACTCCTTTGATGATTACTTTATCTGAAAAAGATAAGACATTATGAATTTGATTATGGCATCACTCCATGTGGTTTGACAGGGCCTCCAGCACAGTGGTAAACTGCTGTCTGAGCAGTTCTGTTATTATTACATGGCATGGCTCACAGTTAAGGACTAAGCTGAAATAAATACAGAATTAAAAAAAAATAAGTAACTTTTAGCACTTAAAAGAAATACTATCGTAAAGATACAGTGTCTTCTCATTATCTGCAATGTCATTTGGTTAAACATTAATAATTGTTGGCCTCTGTAGTACCTGCAAGCTCAAGGCAATCCCAGAGCTCAGCTCAACAATGCTGAAATGTCTTTTTTGACCATCTTTGAAGAATTTAATCAGTGTTTATACTGAACAGGACTGACAAAGAGAAGTGTTGACAGCAGTTGCTTTGAGACCAATCATATAATTTTCAGGCTGAATTTTATGACTGTATGGTATTTTAAGCAGAGCAGTACCGTATCTGTAATTTTAACAAGAGGAGTATTTAAAGTCTTTTTTTTCCTATGCAGTAGTTTGGAATTCTATGCCCTTAATAGTCTCTTAGCTTAAAGACCTCAGTCTTGGTACAAAGAGAACTAATGTACCCTACAGTTTAGAATAGGTCATCTTGAAGAGCAAGCTTCTACACTACTTCATTGTCACTGTAAGCTCAGAAATGTAATTATGTAGTATTATGATTATTGTTATGCCTTAAAAAGACAGGATTATAAACAGAGGAAAGTCTAAGGAATTTCAAAGTGGAACAATTAAATTTCCTTCTGATTCTTTAGAGACACTAGAAGCACGGGTCAGGGAGGTTTGTGGAAGACCTTCCATATGAAATGAAGACCTCCTACTGTCAGAAGAAAAGCTCTCTATGCACATGGTTAAATTGGTTTGGTGAGTATGCAGTAGTCTAAGAGAAAAAGCCAAGTTTCTGCCCTTCAGCTAGCACGTGGCCACCAGAAAAGCTGGGCTGTTATCAGCTGTATAGAGGGGTGGGAAAAGAAATTTCCAGTTACGAGTGAAACCAAGTCTTGGTCTTTTTCTCTTTGTCAAGGGTCAGAGCTCACTGAGTGAGTCAGGGGTTTTGTAGCAGCCTCCATGCAAGGTCTAGTTCTATAAAGTTTTCCTCTTAGAAATAGTTCACAACTGTGTGAGTTTCCTGGGACTGCTTTTTTACATCAGGTTTGCATACCTCAAGCGTGGGCTGTCTACAGAGCAGTTACACTTGCTTCCTCCTCAGCTGACACAGTACGGGTAAGCCAAAGCAGAGGGGGCCCCCTGCTTTGATGTGCCTCACTAGAATCCAAGAAAAGTGTATAGAGACTGTTTTAATAATTAAGAGTTATGGATCTGAAAGCAAAGCTGCAAGCATTGCCAAGATCGACCAAAGTCTTTGAAAAGAACTCTGTCAAAAAGAGTTTCTAAGAAGAAATTATGTTATAAATTATTTTTATGGAATGTTTCAATGTTAAATGAATATTTAGTTTGCAGTTCATGAAAACCTCCCTCTTCTGAAAAAATGTTTTCATTTTTCAGATTTCTCTTTGTCAGCATTTCTAACAGTAAAAATGACAAACTTTCATGGGTAGGTGCCAATGGAGACAGCTGTATTTTATTATTGAATACTTCTGGTGCTTAGTTTGGCACCAGTCCTGTTTATATTGCTAGTAAGATTTCATGCAAGCCTTTGCAAGGTCTTGTGTTTAAACTTAAATGTCTGATATGGTTTGTAATTGATTCCACCCAGTTTCCTCCCTCCTTTTTCTCAGTACAGTTTGTAAAAGAGAATTTATCACTGTGGGGGGAACACAAACCTTCCAGTGCTGCAAATTCAACGACAATTCCATAGTAAGCTCCTAGAAACCTCTGGTTCTATTATGATTCTTTTTAAACTGCTAGGAGAACGCAGCAATGCCTGCTGTTCCTGCCCTTGGATTCTTATTTTCTTGTGTTTTGATTAATTGACTTTGATCAGGTTTAAGTCAAACCAATCCATGTACTTCCCATCTTAAAGGTAAAGGCTAGCCTTTCACTATGCATCTCAGGTCTTTGGTTTTCTCTTTGTGCCACAGCCTCTCTGCTCACTGCAGACAGGCAGTTTGATGCTGCTTGTATGAGAGTTGGTGAATATCAAAAAGCAGCTTCACGATAACACCCCATGAAGAGGAAGATGGATTTTCTTTGGTGCCTTTCTGCAGAACATTTTGTCTGTGCTCATATTACATGAATGTGAAGTCATTAAGATCAGAGGATTTGTTTAGTATGAGTGAACTTCAGGAGGCAGCAGAGAAAAACAGTGTTTTAAAACCCATCCACTAAAGCTCCATAATGACAAACAAGGCAGATTCATCTAACTAGGTCTGGTCTATACAGAACCAAACACAACCCAAGGATAAAATACCCACTGTCCAATTTAGCATGTAAATGGAAATCAGTGAACTGCAGTTGGCCTTGAGAGTCACTTGTCATTGCCAGTGCGATAGCCAGTTTGATCATGCTTCTTTTATCATTGCCATGTCTTGTAGCAGATACTGCCGGGCCTGAGGTGCTCTTTTTGGCATTTGCCAGTATAGGCAGTGTTACAACATCCATGCCTTTGGCTGGGGCCTTTAAGTTTACTGCAGTACAAGAAGTGACTGTGCACCATGTTTTGCAGCATTCTAATCTGGTCCTTATCAGACCATGCACTGAGTTTCACAATATTTTAAATGAGATTTTGGTTTTGCCCTGTTTTATATCAAAACAGCTTCCATGCCTTCGGAACTCATTCCCTACGTGCTGCTGATAAATATTATGCAGAAAGATAAAATAGGTTTTTGACAATCAGCTCAGCTTTCCATGTTACTCTGTATTCTGTGGTGGACCCCTGTTAAAATGGCAAACATGGTCCCTCACCTCGCTACTTTAAATGTTGTTACAGTGAACTGCATGTGCAGCGTATTCTACCGTTACAAATTCCTCTATAGCCATAACTGGAATGACAATGTTTTTTCTGTAGAGGGAAAAAACTATATGGTTCTTTAAAAGTCAATGTATCTCTCGCACCTGCCATAAAAATATGCCTAGAAACTTCCTGTACCCATAAAATTATAAAGATAGTTGCACAGGGTATGATTGCCCTTCAAGGGAAATTAAAGAATACTATATAGATTTCAGTATGGAAAGAAGGCTGTAACTGCATGTTATGCAGATATCATTCATGACAGAATTACAACAAATATCATATGCCAGTAACTCAGATGAAGAGCTGTTGCATCTAGCTAATCTCTCATGAGGTGAACAGAAGATGGTGCATCAGTAATTGGCACCAAAGTCTAATTAGTGCACTCATTCAGCCCACTAAGTAGGAAAAAAAGGTAGAAGTAGTAGGTAAGAGGTAGTAGTTATACACAAGCAGAGGGTCAGGCAGGCAGATCTGGATTAATATAAATTGCAGACCTGAAGATCTCTAGAGAGTGCAAAACACAAAATTTATCCAGCTTAATCACAGCAGAATGCAAACCAGAAGTCTCATAAAATCCATGTTTCCTCTAGCTGTTTATTTCACCTTCTAGCATGAGGGAAGGAGGGAGGGAAGTAGAACTAGAGCTAGGATAATAACTTAACCTGAAACGGTTTTGGAGCTAAAGGTCAGATAGAGTTCCAGGAGAAGCAAGTTCCACAGGAATGTAACTCTGAGTAAGGATTCCCATGTCCAGCTCCCACTCCCATCATGATGGAGATGATGAGGCTGAAGTTTCCTGATAATGTAGGTGTTTGTAACAAGTCAAAGAGAGAAATGATGGATGAGATCATTTAGCCTAGTCCAGCACTGCTATGTGGGTAAGTCAGCGCTGGATTTGACATCGGACTCAGGCACTGTGAGGTGTATAACACAGCATAATGAAGACCTCTTCCTCTTGGAAGGTGGAGAGTTCGCTACAAGTCAGCATTCATCAAAGGTGCCGTGCAGTATTCAAGATTCTTCCCTGGTATGAAAGCTTCACTACAGGCCTGGCTAGAAGCAGATAAGCTTTTTGATTTTCACATGTAAGGATAAGAAAAACATGTAAATTCAAACAGATCAAACAACCATTTTACTGGACTGGCACAGCATTTCAGACTCTTGGACTCAAGGTGCATCTAGTAGGACCCTGACATGATACACCTTTTACAAGAGGCAAGTTTATTGATTGCATTCTAGTCAGGTAAATAGAATTTGCTGAGAATTGGCTCTGGTGCCAGGCAAGTCCATGTAGTACTGATTTGATTTTGTGATAATAATCTTTTGCATTAAACTTAGCATATATTTAACTATGATTTGGAATGTCCTATTCAAGGGATAAGTTGCAATAACTATAAAACCACCATGCACTGACATAGGAAGTCCCAGCTGGCCACAGAAAGTGCAAGCATTTTCTTCATCACCCTATTGACTGAATCCTATTGACAGGATTGTATGTTAGGAGAAACAAGAGGTACTATTTACAAACAGCCTTCCGAAAAGGCTGGCAGTGTGTGTTTGGGGATCCCACAATTCCAAGGCTATTTCTGTTACTTCAAAGTGAGTATAAAATTTTGAAATTTTGACTGTGATTTCCACAGCAGTGAGATTCCATGGGGTGGAAACCGCTGCTGCTCATAGACAAATGCAAATGAGTGCAAAAGGGAGGGCACAGACAACTATTACATTTCCTTGGGCCTGGCCTAAGTGCCAGCCCAAACTCATGCTTCAACCCTTAGCCAGAGTTCCCACCTCACCCATCCCTGTTACACAAACACTTCATGTTCTAGACATTTGATAGCCTAGAGAAAGAAGGAGAAAGAAGCTGCCAATAAATTATTTAAAGAAATGCATTCTCTTTTCCCAACCATGTTAAAGGAAATAGGTCACAACGTTCTAGAGTGAACCCCATGAACCCTAATGGCCATTATTATACGTCTTCAGACCTTATTATAGGTCTTCAGAACAGTAAGATACAACAAAACACAACAGTCAACAATACAGATAACAGGTCCACTGGACATTTAAGGAAAGAGATCTTTCTTCTAGAAAGCATGAATCCTCATGAAGTCATGATGCTGATGTTTAATGATGAAGCCACAGATGATCTACACACACTGAGCAGAATGAGCGTTATGCCACCTTTTTACCACAATTGAAAACCAAAGCACCAACTTTTCCTTTGTAAAATAAAGACACCACTTTTAACAAGAATTAGAGTAACATGGCTTTGAGCACAAACAAAAAACTCTTTTTCTCTTCCTTTGGAGCTCCAGCACTTTGAAAATATTCCCAAGTTGTTTATTTTCAGTCAATTGTTTATCACTGATTTATCCAATTCCTACAAAATAGTTTCCTATAACTTTCATTTGGGCAAATGTGACAGCACTCCTCACCTTTTGTGTTATTTCCCTCACTGCCTTCTTTCACTTTGAAGAGATTTACTGCTCTACTGCTAGAAGTTTTCGAAATCCACGGTACACAGCATGAAAGCTGTAAAGGCTCTTAATTCATTTGGCAAAACCCATTAAGATTTTGTGAGTGTTGTAGAAGTTTAACAACCTTCCCAAGGGAGGCGTTCAGAAGGAGTGATGACTCAGAGGACAACAAACTGCCATGCACCACTCTGTTGTTAAAGATGAATGCTGTTCTTTGCTGCATTGAAGGGAAGCTCTCAAAAGCACGTGTCAGACTGGTTTGATTCTTTACTTTGCCACACATTTTCTGTGTGACCTTGAGCCAGACGTGCAGCTTCTTTATGAGATTCATTGAGACTGAGGGCGAGTGGCAGTCAACAGATCAGAATTACAGCTGCCAGAGCCTCATCATTCTCAAATATGTACAATATACTCTATCTGCTGAAAAAACTCAAACCCAAATGCTGATCCAGTGCATCTGTTCTTAGAGAAAAGAAAGCCCCAATCTGAATGCATACTCTAGGCTTAGTTCAGCATCAGATCTCCATAAAGAAATATCATCTGGGTCTAAGAAAGAAACAAGAATCATTCTACTTGGCGGACTCTCCCTACCTAGTTAACAAATTTGAAGAGAAAGTTTAATCAGACTTATGTAGAATCATAGAATTGCTTAGGTTGGAAGGGATCTCAGAGATCATCTAGTTCCAACACCCATTGCCATGGGTAGGGACACCTCTCACTAGGCCACATTGCCCCATCCAAACCTAAATCTCTCCTGTTTTAGTTTGAAACCACTCCCACTTATCCTATGACCACAGTCCCTGGTAAAATATCCCTCTCCAGCTTTCCTGTAAGTCACCTTCAATTTCTTAGAAGGCTGTTCTAAGGTTCCCCAGAGCCTTCTCTTCTCCAGGCTGAACAATCCCCATTGCCTCAGCCTATCTTTGCAGGAAAAGTGCTCCAGCCCTACAATCATCCTTGACTGAAGGTGGGGGGAGGCATTCAATTGCACATCTGCTGTGCAGTGTTCACCTCATGACAGGTCTTATGCAATAAATATTTGCTGCAGAAAATATTTCTCAAAGTCCTCTGTGGAATACAGAGGAGATACACACAGAACAGAAACAGCCATGTTCATTTGGCCCAAGAAAAATTAAGACACTAACAACACAATGGTAAATTTTATCCAAGATGATGCTATCTCACACTTTTCTTGAAGACAGAGATCCTGCAAATCTGTGGCAGGAGATGTTTGGTACCAGTGAAGCTACCTATGGGACACTGCACTGAGAAAATCTCAGTATTCCAAAGCCTTGTGCAAGTGACAGAGAAGCTACAATTGTCTCCATCCCCCTGCCAGTCTTACACATTTCTGAAGCAAAAAAAACAGTGTCATCCAGATTTACATGGTTTAAAAAAATAGAAAAGACATCAGTGTACTCAATGTTTACCAAAGAATCAGTAACTATCTAGTGGAAAGTTCACCAGACAGAATCCTTAGTTAAATTTGTCATGTGGTTTCTTCCTACTAGACAGAAGACCACATCACATTTCATTTTGAGTAATCTTACCATTAAAACAGCAATTCTTTTTACAGAGTAGTGATGGGGACTGTTTGCCAATGAGACACCCTCTAACAGATGGGCTCTCAAAGTCACCTACAGGAATAAGCAGATGAGTGTACTTTGAGGCTTTGTGTCTGAGAAAGGTGCTGTCAGCACTGAAAAGCCCACGAGTCAACAGAAAATTTGGTTTCTCACTGTTGCCAGTTCTTTGGACACTGCAAACACAAATATTCACTGTGGGAAAGAAGGGCATGAAAGAAAGATACTGTTGTTGCTTCCACACCACCCACTACATGAACCCCTAAAAATAGAACAGCATTAAAAGAATCTCCACACTTTTCATTTACATAAAGGGGGTTGAACACTGGCACTCAAATGTCCATCCCTCCTCCATGGTGTTCTGCTTTAAATTATAACCACTTGATGTTAATTTTCAGGCCTAGTAATTACTGAGTAAGTTCTGTGTTTTATAGAAGGAGTAACAGGAATATTCCTCTTGGGGTGAATCAGTACCAGCTCTCAGAAAGAGAGTATTTGACAGTAGATCATCACTTACTTCCCCCCCCTCCTCCCCCCTTCAAAGACTCATTAATTCCGTGGGTGATTCTAATATTAAGTGTACATGCATGTGGTAGGTGGGTGGCAAAGACAGTTATTGATTACAGACATATCTGTCAGAGCTCATACTAATGTAATCCGAAATCCACTGCAATGAGTATTGAACTCTGCACATAGCTGAACAGCAATCCTTGAATCTGTTCTTTGCAATGAGGTAGCAGACTAGATACCTGTAGATGATGAAGATCCCTGCTTAGGGAAGGCAGAGCTGTAGAATAACCAGTGTCAGAGCAATCCAGTGCTGTTTGATTGCTCTTTAAAGCACACAGCTAACTGCTTATTTACTTAGACATAATTGATGCAAAACTTTGGAGGGGTCTGAATGCATATAACCCAGAATCTCATTTTGAGGAGATACTCTAAAATGATAACAGGGCACAATAAATATGTGTCAAGGATTCTCTCTGTGTCGATTCAAGAGGATTGAAAATCTATGGGACTTACAAGAAAGGGCTTTGGTACACTCTGCACTGAGACCTGGGCCAAGAAAAAATCCTGATATTACAGCTGTAGGCTGCATCAGGTTAGAAGGTCCCTGTTTTGTTACCAGTTGCTAAGCCTGTCCACCTCCTCTGTCATTGTGAATTATCTATAAATTGTATTGCTGCAACAGTGCAATTAAAAAGATGCCATCAAAAAGCTGAGAAAGGAAAGGTTTTATCATTCTTAAACCACTTCAGTGTATTTCCCACCTGCACTATAGATTCATTCCAATTTCAAACACTGAGGGGAAAACAGACACACAGAAAGGCATGCACCAAGTCAAATGAAAGATAAATACCCTTGGACAGTAGCTCAGATTGTAGCAGCTCTGTGAATCTCTCCATTGCAGAATGAGTCAAAGCTGCCTGTTTCTAAGGAACCTAATCCTTTAGGAAACAGATCTTTGTTTCAGAAATTTATTTTCAACAGCAATACTTTTCTACAGAAATCCTGGAAGTTGCTAAACCCTTCTGAGAACCACTAATCAACTCCAATTGCAACTACTCTTAGCAGATGTTCAGGGTCTCACAGATGCTCAGCATCTCACAGGAGTTCTACCTTGAATCTCACTAGAACGGAGCATCTAATTTATGCAAAACAAAATTAATTTCCTCTATTGCAGGCTGTAACAGCAACCGTCTCATGAGAGAGAATCAAACCCCCAGAAGAACAGCTATGAATACAGAAATCCTCAGGACACATCAGCATCACAAAACCAAGGTACTAAGAGCAAGAATCACGAATTAAAATGCTTAAATTATTGGCAAATGCAGTAACAATGAACCCCATATTTGACACAGGAATCTGAGCGGATTGCCTTCCTATTGTTGATGAAAAGCTCGACAAAAGGATTGAGCTGGCTACAATGAGCTTGTGCTTAAGTCTGGCAAGCATGACACTGACTTCTATCATATCCAGCAGAGGATAACAGTGGAAATTCAGGTGAAGCTATGTAGGCAAATCTTAAAATAAGTCACCTGCTCTGCTAAATCTACTTTCTAAATCTTTCACCATTTGTAGTTTAAGACGGTCAATTCTCATTGTCCTTGTCACTTGTAAAGTGGATGCTATCACCCATTGCAAAAACACTGTGCAGCTGTAATCACTGGTGTCAAACTGTTTGCATCCAGAACATCTTAGGATAGAAAACTGCCTTTCCATATAGTTTTTTAGGAAAACCTGTTCACTGGATTTCCATTATAAAACAAATAGGGAAACGAAAGTGGAAAATGTTATATTTCTCACAACAGTGAAGTTAATTAAAAGACGAAAGATATATAAAAGTGTGTATATTAGCTTTCCCAAGCAACGTAACTGTCCTGAAATGCTGTGTAGAAAAAGACAGTGCATGTGTTTCTGAAACATGCTGAAATTCATGGAGACAGAGCCATGTCCTGAGAGCCACCTTTTCACTATGTGTCATAGAGAAGGCTGTAGGCATGAGCAAGGCCAGGAGTATCTAGCAGAAAATGACAATGGCTACACATGCAGTTTTCACTAGTGAACCCGTGACCTGACAGTGCAGTGTGCAGGAACCACCAGCTGGTCAAACCCCATAGGACAAAAGGCTAAGCAACTGGAGAATCACTAACACAATAGTGTCTTTTAGTGGCATCCGTGCTAAAGAAACCCATGAACTTTAGAAAGAACACAACACATAAATTAAATGCATTATGTAAACATCTTTGTTATCAGTTCTCTCCAAATGATAGTTACTACACTAGGTTTAATTGTATTAGCAGCAGTGCAAGAAATATCTTCATAGAAAAAACTGAGTGAATTAAAATTGATCAAATTGTTTACAGAGAAGAAAAGTGATTATGAAAAGACCAGAGTTAGTTCTCTGTCAACACCAGCATCAAAACATTGCATTTGCTAGTGTTTCATTTTTACACTCAAATACTGTTATTTATGAGTAGGTTGACTTTAAATGCGAGCACAAAACCTCAAACTTAGAAGTGGAGTTTAGACTATTAAAATGATCTCTATTAGCTTCAAGCACCACAGCTCCATTTAAGCAAATGAGTTAAGCACATGCTTAAGTGTGTTTCTCTTGAGTTAAGCTGTTTAGCAAATGCTTTTGCTAAGGCCTCCTGATGCCAGAAGCACGCCAGCATATGCAAAATCTGCAGATATACTTATGTGTATGATTTTAATAGAAGTGCAACAAAACCCTTGGACCCAGGATTCCACTTCACATGAACAAATGAGTGACCGTATGGCTTTGCTTTGCTTTTGCCCTTACACACAAAAAAATAAAGAAAAAATAATTATTAATCCTTTCCAAGTATTTATGGAAAGGCAAAATTCAGGAATGATTAATGAGGTGGTACCAGAGGCAGAAAGACTCCAAAGCAGGAAAAAAAACCCCACCACACAAGCACTAGATCATTCCATCGTCCATCAGTGTATAATAAACACTGGTCTTCCAGCCTGTAATTCACCAGATTCAATATTAGGTCATTTAAGAATCCCTGTGTGACACAAAGAGAAAAGCACATTAGCAGCAGAAATCAAATGATTAATTTTACCTGTAGCAGAGACATCCGCCTGCCTATTCAACTCCTCAGAACACCCTTGACAGCAGATCTGAGATTTTTTTTCTATTGTAGACTACAATAGACACATTGCTCCTGATGACATAAAATGAGGTTGTCAGGGGGAATGAATGTCACTTATGAGGAGGTTTCACTGTCAATGGACATTAACCAACAGCAACGCTGTCCTGCAAAAGTGAATGAGATGAGTAGATCCCTTTGTATCAGTGCAGGGCAGTAGATATAAATAAACAGGAAAGCATGAGCTATATGATTGTTCATAGCAGCACAAAGGCCACTCTAGTCCCAGCATCTGCATATTTATTAGCTTTTGTGATATGGCCAAATGCTAGAATCTAAATTACAATGAGATTCAATGCACAACTGAGAAGAGGTAGGTTGAATTAACTAAAGATGATGCTGGTTGTTCCTTTTCAGCTGGAAGAATGATTGCACGGTACATGTCTTTCACAGTGATAATACACAGTCATGCTACTATTAGGAACTGGAATAGTTGTCAAGTCATAGAACTAATTAACAGCTTTATGACTGATAAGTGAAAGAAAACGTTATATAACTTAGTGAATTGCTTTATGTAATCACGCAATCCTTGTGAATATTTGCAGGGAACAGCAGCAAGAGGCCCAAACCTGTACTTAGACAAGGTTGGGAAAATCCCCACTGATTTTGATAAGGAACGCTTAATAATTGGTAGTAAAAGCCTCCACATTTTTACAAGTATGTAGCTATACAAAAGTCCATTTATGCTAGGATTTACTTATGAAGGATGTAGTGCAATATGACAACAGTCAAATAAGGAAACACTTCCATGGGTCTCTGGAGTCTGGATAATGTAAAATTTTTGTGCAAATCCTATTTTTGTAACATTTCCTGGTGGATGAATCATGTGGCAAACAGACACTTTCTGTTAAGGAATTAATTGTGTGGCTTTGGACACACAGTCTTCTCTACTGAAGACCATGAACAAAGGGTCACCACTTCTGTCAAATTTACATCCAGTAATCCCATGCCCATTACCCAATGCTCTCACCATAATCTTCAACAATCCATTATATCTTTCAATCTTTCCAGAGGCCTGTGGATGATGTGATAAACTCATATGTCTATCATACAGAGTTCTCTTTAAACATCCAGTATAGCACAGGCAGTCAGGGTCCCAAGAGGAGAGGTGCTTCAGTATCAGCCACCTCTCAAGCAGCTTGAACTCCCTCGTGTACTGTTAGTATCTCTTTCTTACTCAGTGTAACGTGCTTCTGATCCTCGCTATCCCCAGCTCCACTGGGGAGAAACCAGCTTTCTGAGGGTCTCTGTAGGTTTAACACATATTAAACACTGATGTTTTCTCTAGTTTCAACTAGTGACCAATAACTCATTACTGAGATGAGTATGAAACAACTCTTCAAAATGCCAGTGCTTCCTTTGGTTTGGACTTCAGCAATTAGTAGAAGTTTAAAGCAGATTGTTGTTTCTGAAACGTATCTTCTGTAAGTGTAGCATCTCTGTGCCTTCAAAGACAGTTGTCATGTTAGAGCCAAGACGAAGAAAACAGAAACAGGCACCAACACAAGAGCCAAAGAACCTGGAGGATGTTAAACCATCTGGGCATGGAGAAAACAATGACAGCAAGTGGAAAGAGAGTTTATGCTGTGCATCTCTGAACTTTAAATAGCAGTATCTCTGACAAGTGTGGAAAAGAGAGCTATGAAAGATTTTATCAACAGATCCAACCCCAAATTCCTCTTAGTTGAACTCTCTTGTAGGGAAGAGTTTGTTCTCATGAGAACATCCAGAAAAGAACTCAGTAAAGAAGGGCTGGATTTCAAAACTCCTCAGTTGTAAACAGCCTCAGTACATTTGTATCACTCATTTCACCGAGATGTAAGATGGATTAATTATTACCTAAGTACAGTTCAGAGCTGGACAAAGTAGCATGAATGAGAAAGCTCATCAGCAACAGATTTTGTAATGTTCCTTAGTAATAAAGGTATTTTTTCTAGAACCATGTAATATTTACAGAATTTTAATCAATTTATAGTGGTTCTGTGCAGCTCTTCAGAGTCTGCCAGTGCAGCTGTAGGAAGTAAATAAAAAATATCAGCCTGGGGAAGATGAGTGCTACTTGCTCTAGAGATCCTACACCAAACCATCTGGGAAACATAGACAGTAAGTACCAAACAGAAACATTTTGTAGAATGTTACCATATTTTTTTAATGGATATTTGTAGTTTCCACACTCCACTTTCTCTGTCTCCCAGCAGGAAGACAACTGGCTTAATTGCAGGTTTGAGCCCAGAGCAGGGATGCTGCGTGGTCACTGCACTCCGTGCTTCCAAATGTAAAACTCTGCAATACAAGAGTTCAGCATAGCAGTGATTTTTTCTATACCTTCTGTGCTAGGGGAGCTATTAGAGATGGATGATAGCAACAGCAGAAAACTTGGGCTTGACCTCCCAAACAAAGACACAAGATGCCTGTGTATCTCTACTGCAGGTCAAAACAAAGGGAGAACTTTGTAGGCCATGTAGGTGCTTCTCTTTATTGACTAGATGGAAGTTGCTTTGTCTCCACGAGGTAATGCAATACATACAAATATTAATACAGCCATTACTAGTACTCCTGTCTATTGTGTTATACCTACTCATAGAAAGCATAAGGAGCACAAATATTCTTTCTCTTTGACTTAACATTAACCCACTTTGTGTTCTGAAAATCTTTCCTGAGATCATATCAGACATTATCCTTTTGATTTTGTGATGGTGGAGTCCCTTTAAAATTGAACTTGCTTTTCCAGGGGAGCCCCACATCCTCAGAAGCAGACTTGCTCTAATTTATAATCTTCATTTTGCATTATAGTATAAATGTGAGGATGATAGGGAGCTGCTTTTCTAGGTCAGACAACTGTAGAAAAGCCAGGGACAGTCTTGAGGGGGAATGCCTGTTCAATCAAGAAACTTCACTAATGATTTCTAAAATGTCTTAATTGCTTCAGCACAATCTACAGGCATCCCTTTCATGCCTCAGACAGGACAAATAACTCAGTCTAATATTTCAGAATTAGCAACTTGCTGAAGTAACCAGACTATAATCTTCCTAGTCATGGGTTAGAATTTTTGAGGTCTCATCAGCACACCACAGCTTCTTTCTTTAAGTGTTTTGTGTAACTGCAGGCTTATCTTCAAAGAGCAGATGTATGAACTATCATTTTTGATTAAAGCCATCCAGTCAGAATAAAAAAAAATCATCTGTTCAGTGCAGTTAGAATCATCTATTTTAAATACATTTACATATTTCCTTAGCTGTCCAACTATTTTTTCCCCACTTTCCCTTCTTTTTTGCAGCTTGGAATCCTGCCACATTTATATTTTGTACTAACTACTTAGGGTCCTAATTAGCAGAAATGGGATGTCAGCAGGGTACCAGCCAGCAAGGGAGCCTTTTTGCTTCATTGGGAAGATGTGCAGCATGTGGCATGGATCAAAACCTTTGCATCCCATGCAGAGAACAGCATGATGTGAATTGCAGAGCAAGGTAAGGGGGAGAATTTGGCGATCTTGAAAATTCGTGAATTGGCAGAAGGTACCAATTCACTTGTTTCAGCTATAGGCAAAATGAAAGGGGTTTTGACAGCAATAAGGAAGATTAATCTAAAATGTAATATTTGAGCATGTGACATACTCACAAATAATCTACATATTTCTGTTTTCTGACCTCACAGCTGTTGGGCACAGCCCAGTCCCACTGACATCTAGGGCTAGATAAAAATAAGATGTTGGGTGTGAACAGATACTGAAAAGTATCCCTTTATCTACCTGGCTCCCGTAAGAAGTACAGACCCCTCTAGAAGACACAGTTAGCCTACACAGCACAGGGGAAGCTAAATATCGGGTAAGGTCCAAGATGGACAAGGAAGGAGTTGGTTTGGCAGTATTACCAGGCACTAGGAAATGGCAAGGAGAGACGCATCTCATATTACATTCCCTTCAAAGGTTTTGTCCTCTGCTTGGTGTTGTCCCATACCTCCACCACGTGGAAACCACAGCACATTAAAAGGTGGTGGGAAGATAGATATCCTACAAGTTGGATGTCTGCAGAAAACAAATGGGTGTCAATGTCTCAATTGCAAAACACAGACATGGAAGGTGCAACAGACAGAGACAATAGAGGAGATGACCTCTATTCCTGTGGTTATTTCTCACCATTTTTCAGGTGTTTCTGCCATCCCTATTTTTGAAGGTATTTGAGGAATTACTGAGACACAGGGAATTCTGCAGTATCAACCCCATGGATTCCCAGTCCAACATCTGAACAGAGCAAGCCATCTGATCTTATGCCACTTAATTCGTTAGGACTATGATGTATCAGAAGGTTTTCTGTGGGTATTTGGGAGATAAGGAACAGTGTGGAGTGTTCTCTAGAAATGATGATTGAAATGGGTGCTTATCTCGATAGGATTTCAATGTACAGAGCCCTCACTTGCATAGAGCAAGATTCATTGAGCCATAGGAAGAATTTTCACCCAAGGGTCACCCACTCAGTACATCAAAATCATTTAGGTTTGAAGAGACTTCTGGAGGTCTTTTAGATCAGATTTCTCCTCAGAGCAGAGCTAACTTCAAATATAAATATGGAGTCACTTCCTCACAGAGTGTGGACTGAGGACACTTCTGGTCTTTCATCATGTCATATTGGGATATTTTCACAGGGCTAGAAGTCTCATCTTTCTCACTGTGATGGGGGTCTGTTCAGCAAGAGAACATGCAAACAACAGGTATGAGTGACATACAAAGGCAGGAAAAAAACATCAGAAAGGGAAAAACAGACTGAGAGCCAAGCCATAGAGAGTCATGCCTAGGAAAAGGCCAGGAGTGAGTGGACAAAACACTGACAAAGAATAGAGAAATAGTTCTCCATTTCCTGATGCCAACTGTTGTGTTCATTCCCAGCACATTGGTTTCTGCAGCCCACATGTACCAGTGCACAGACAGCAGCGTGCTGGAGATGGCACAGCTATTGATCTGCATGTGTCCAGGCATCTCCTATATTATTAATTGCTTAACTCTATCATTTATAAACATAATGAAAGAAAATCACTTATCCTTCAAGGGCATAAACTTACCACTGCTGTGCTATGTGTGTTTCTGACTCGTCTGTCTGCCCTCTCTTAACAAAAACACAGCAATAACAAAAGACACAACCAGGAAGGTAAGAACTGCCAAAACCATGTGGGCTGCAAGGTCAGACTGATCTAAGAAATCGTCTGTCTTTTCTTCTTGCCTTTGACACACTCATTCTTTTCAACAGACACTCAAAATAGCGAGGAGGATTTCAGTTCTGCAATGGACAGGAAATCCTCAAGAGCAGACAGGATTTTAGATGAACAGTGAACAGGATGGACAATGCCAAGGGCAGGTGCATTTTTGCATGTAAAAAAATAATACACGCAGGTACCTATGTATATTTGTTTGTTTACAAATAGCCTTCCAGTTTAATGTCTGTTACTGGAGTTTGGTTATTTATTCTGCTTCTTTGTTATTCTTTTCATCTACTTGGAACATAGCTCTGTTAGAGGTTTCATTTCTAAACAGAGGGACAATGTCCTGTTTGTTCAGATGGCATAAGCCAATGGCTCAGATCCTGCCCAGCTCCTGAAGGGACATCAGAAGGCCACTACCTCCTTCTGTTGGTGTTTAAGGACAGAAGGGGCACAATTAGTGACTCTGACTGCATTGCACAAGCCATAGCATTTCACCAAGTGCTCTCTACAGCATGTGCTACTGAAGCTACACATTCAGAAAAGCATCTGGTCTTGCAGTAACAACTCTGAGGGAGAGGTTATGTCAGTGTGTAATTGCCCTCATGGTAGATGAGTAGATGCTGATTTTCACAGTTGGTCATGGGCAGTAAAGAGCTGTTTTTTCAATAGTTTAAGTGGAAGATATTTGTCAAAATATCCAGACTTGGTGGAAACTGAGTGGCTTGTACCACCAGTCAGACTGATGGCTTTGGTACAATTAGCTCATGCCCTGTCAGAAGGAAATATGATGCTTGGAATTATAAGTACAGTCCTTTGAAGTTACAAATGTGGTGTTGTCAATGGCTTTCCGAAGGAATGTTGAGCATTGCTCACCAAAGAAACCTGAGTTATGATAACGGTTAGTTACAATAATTCTTAATATGATAACTGTATATCCAGAATTAGCACCTTATCTAAATGCTGAAGGGTGCTAAAAAGTGTCATACAGCAGGGCTGAGGTTTTAATCTATGGTGAGTCTGTTTTTACTGCAGATACAAGAGAAAAAGTAAGACTGGATTCTGCTGACAATGAACAATTAAAATAGACAATTGTTTTTTTCTTTGATTCTTGAACAGTATTGGTCCTGCTTTAAATTCTCTCACTTTTCTGTTTTTGTTGTTTACCTTCAGAGCTTATTATGTGACAGAGATTTATTTTGTGTTCTGCTATTAGACAAATGTTGGATCTGTTCTGAAACGTACAGAGTGGCACAGGAAAGAGAAGGGAATGACAAAATTCACTCTTCCTTTGTGTCTGGGGACAAAAATTAGTGAGGGGAAAGGAGCAAAACTAAACAAAACAACAAATAAAAATACAAAACCTTGAGAATGTGAAGGAAAATCTCAAAACCTAAAGAATTAAAGAGGAGACTTCACAGTTTTGAACATATGTCCCTTTTTCCACTTCTCTTTGACCAACTGCAATAGATGCTACTGATCTTTGCAAGCTGGGCTGTCGTTTGCTTCTAGATGATGGAACAGCAGGAGTCGTGTATTTACACTCTGTGCAAAGCAAACAGTGATGCAGAGTGCGGGAGAGTAGAGTCAGTCATGTGAGTCAGAACTATGAAAGGAACAAATTAGTAAACCCTTGGAACCCATAAGTTTTTAATTAAAAATTCTAAATTACATTAAAGCCAAGATTTATCTACCTGAAACACAGATATTACTCAGTACAAAGAATTTGTTTGACTCAGTTCTGGGTTTGTTTCATTCACTTCTCTCTGGTGTTGTGCTACAAGATACTGTTACCCCCACACATCAAATTGCATGTGATGACTGTGGTGATGCAACACTGCTTTGTATCTGCTGTACAGACATTCAGTACCAGCAACGATGTTGGGCTGCAAAAACAATACAGGTACATAACAAGAACAGATTCTGTGGCCTCTTTATTACATTCTTCATGGTGAATCTGGAACACAGTGAAAACAAATGGGTAATAAAAACTTGTCTAATTAGAAGCACGAATACTCTGATAAATTCAAAGCTCTAAGGCAGTTGTTTTTATCTGTCTAGTGGAATGCAGCTCCCAGCACTGAATCATCTCATCCAATCTCCCTGTTTTCTGATCACTTTGTAGGAGGTTACATACTGTTATGCTGTCATTACTCTGCATTACACCAAAGCCCAAATCTCTTGTGACTCTCTTCATGGAAGTTTGTCTAAGGCAGGGGAAACAGGTATTTGGTAGTGTGGGATAATCCTACGAATGACTAAAGAAACAGAGTGAAGGCAGACAAATGAAGAAGGTCCTAATATTAAAGCCAAGCACTAGACAAGATTTGTGGCCAGTGATAGTAACAGCAACACTGTTCTAAGGCAAACTACTGGCTAGATGGAGTGGAACTTCTCAGGGGAAGTGAAATAGTGGCCTCAGTGCAGAAGGCATGCCAGGAGGTGGGCGAGAAGAATTTGCTACTGAATATCAGTGCCAGCATAAACTGTCTGTCTTGAAGTAATTCCCAATGATGACCATATCTTCCAGGAAAAAAACAAAACATTGCACTCTGCTCTGTAGGGTACTACGAGCCAAGAGCATAGACACTTTCTTCTGTAAGAGACTGCCTAGGGCTGTTCTTGAACAAGTGGTGTTATTTCAATTAATGTCTGTCTGTAAGCAAACTGCACAGCTTAAGAAAGACAGAAAGAAGGTATTTTCACTTTTTGCTTTCTCTCTGTTGTAGAAGTAAAGCCCATCAGCCACAATCCTGCAAAGTGCTTCACACCCTCAACCACAAGTTAATTGAACATCTCACAAGAAGTTTTGATCTCTGCAGTGCTGATCTCATCCAAGGGCCTTTATCTCCTGCCCCAGGGTAGCAGCATAAATGCACTTTTGTCTTGCAGACCCTGCAGCATCACAAGTTTCACTCTCTACAACTACTGGAAAGAACATTGTAGAGACGTTGGTCCTGGTTTCTTCTCACAGGTAATTAGCAACAGAACCAGAGGGAACAGCTTCAAGCTGCAACAAGGGAGGTTTGTACTGGACATCAGGAAAAAGTGCTTCACAGAAAGAATACTCAAATACTAAAATAGGCTGTCCAGGGAGGTGGTTGAGTCCCCATTCCTTGGATGTGTTCAAGAGTCACTTAGTTGTGGT
Organism: Upupa epops; assembly: GCA_013397515.1. NCBI lineage: Eukaryota > Metazoa > Chordata > Aves > Bucerotiformes > Upupidae > Upupa > Upupa epops. The sequence goes on along the minus strand of VZRI01007808.1, from coordinate 912,728 downwards.
GTTAGGGGATAGAGTTTAGGAGTGAACTTGTAGAGTAGGATTAGTGGTTGGACTTGATGGTTCAAAGGGTCTTTTCCAACCTGAATGTTTCTGTGATTCTGTGAAGCTTTGTTATTTGCCATGGTACAGCAAGAGTAGAGGACCTGGTGACAAAAGGAAAAGCTGTCTCTGGAAGTTGTTTGTTCTAAACCATTGCACAAAACTCCTGTACCAATAGGTTATACCCAGAATTATCTGTATATTTAACTGTGTACATTAAGGGTCTGTCTAATTAGCCCAGCACAATGTTAGCACATTAACTACACTTCAGCAGACTGAGAGTATTTATTACTGAGAGAACTCCTACTAGAAACCTTGGAATTTTTACAATACATTCTTGTCCATACTTTTTGGAGCAATAATAATGCAAATACCACACTCCCTTCCCAAATAGCTGCAGGGTCACTTTTAATGAATAGGAACAAACAAACTATCCAGCTAAGCCCAGAAACATGACCCCTATCAAAAGCAAAATCAAACAATACCCCGAAACAATCTACATATACAAAGAACAAACTTTTCTTGTTCTTCCAAAGACTAACTCAGCAGGTATTTGGCATTCAAAAAATTCTACAAAAGAAATGATTTTGTGTTTGAAGAGGTTTTCTTTTGCGTTACTGGTGCAATTATTTTTAAAAAAAGCAAAGTTTCAGAAAGAAATTCTGAAATATTAATTTGGGCAGTATTCTGTACACCCAGTACTCCCGTGCTCTCATTCAGTGATCGTCTGTAAACTCTGTCATGGTTTTAATGTAGAACTTTATTTCAGATATTCTGGCCATCTACTATCAGTTCCTGTTCAACATTTATTGTTTAGTTGGCAACAGTTTCATTTCTCCACATAACAGTGTCTAGTGACCCCAGCACTGGCCATGGATTAAACCTACCTTGAGCTCACATCAGAAAGAACAGAGCCCTACAGAAATGGTGAGCCCAGTAACACTCACAATGAATAGGTCTGCAGTCCTTCTATCAAGTCCAGACAGGGGAATAATTTGAAAAATGCCTCCACCAACTCTAGCATCAAGCAGGACCCTTCCACTGGTCCACTTGTCTCCACCTCAAGGGAACAAAGATTGGGAAGAGAACAGAGCATCTGGCAATAAGGTGATCAAGTTCTGCTCTCCCCACCACATTGGATAACCTACCCCCTGCCTCATAGACTTGTCAGGGTCCAAGTAGCACAGACCAGAGCCACTTCAGCCATCAAACTGCCCATGTTAACCCAAGGCAACTAAGGACAGGCATCTCTCCAGACACTTCCAGGCATCCATAAAACACTTCCAGCAGGAGGTTGTGACAGCAAGCAATCAAACGGATAACTATCCTGTTCTGATCTATGCCCATCTAGCTATTGAGAAACAGGGGTGGCTCAAAGCTATTTCACATAAATTTCGAACCATATTTGCCTTCTCAGTATTACATGAACCTGGGCTGTACATTGTGTTGCTCTCTGACTCTAGGCATATTGCTCAAACCTTCTCTTTGTCTGCATATTGCAGCAGGGAGAAGGAACAGAGCAGCATACATTTCTCCAGCTTGAGGCTGATTGGTGAAACACAGAGGCCTACTAATTTTTCCTGGCTGATTTTCTTTCCTATCCTTGCCTCTTGATTATCTCTCTGCTTGGCTGCTCTTAGAAAACAATTGATTAGGCCATAGGAAAGAACACCTTTGGCAAAGAAATGGACATAAGGTGGGATCTCACTTTGAAATCTGCAGGTGATGCATTTTCTGATTATGGCTGCATACTGCATAGACTGATGCTGCTTTACCGACAGACACAGACTGTTCTAGATGTTGAAAATATTGAGTGTCTGCTTTCATTCTGGGAGTATAGAGCTTTCTTTTAGTCTTAGTTACCAGAGCAGACTACTAAACATGCTTTTTTCTTATTAACATGAGGAGCGTTTTTGTTCGCTCCAGTGCCCAATTGTCCAGTGTGATTATAACTGCCAAAAACAATAACCCAGGAAATTTCATTTTCCACAACATTTTAGCATTGCCTGACTTGGTGGAATCCCAGCAGTGAGCTGTGAGCAATGATACATGAAGTGAAAAATGTTCATGGGCCCTCCCAAGCCTCTCTGCACACTGGCTTACTGCTCACAATCCATACGGAGGTCACGGCTTGTGCTGTCTGTGTGTGTGTCAGGTAGTTTTGGTAGTAGCATGGCCAGACAGACAGCATATTACCAGCACAGAACATATTCTCCCTGTAGCCAGTATTACTTCCAGATCAGAATTTCCCATGAGATAAAACAAGAAGATTGGCTTGGGGCACAAAGTTCAGGATAACTTGCCTGAAATTTCTATTTGCTTAGTTCATGTTATAAGGAAATAGGCATGTATTTAGGCACAGCATACCATGCAGAGCAACCCTGACAACAGTGTCAAATGCCATGTTCCAAGAAAGACAGTAATGAAGTTTGTTTGGCAGTCCTATAGCATCATGCATGGAACAGGAAATAGTAAGTTTACTGGGTACGTCCTGAGTGGTCCTTCCAAAAGCTGTTCACGTGGAAAAGAATTAGAAACTACAGCAAGGTGGGCAGGTAGAGTTCAGAATAAGCCATAGAAGACTTTCATAAATGGCTTTTACAGCTTTTTGCTGCTAGGATGACATTTCTGCATTCAGAGGTCAGGATATAATGAGATATGCAGATGTATAGAGATTTTACTTTCTTTTTACTGGCTGATTTGAAGAATAGGAAACACAAGCTCTCTGCCACAAATGGGAAAAGCAATTCTTCAGGCTTTCATAAGAAGTCACTTAAATTACTAGTTTTAGCCATAAAATGTTGCCTGTACTTACATTTACAGAAGGAAAACTTGGGTATAAACTTTCCAACAACTGTACAGACTCGGAAGGATTTTTCTGGGTTTTTTCCTCACCTCCCTGGCATGAGTAGAATATTTGATAAATATGCAGTGGATTTATTTTTCACTCTTAAAATTGCACAAGAAGGTCACCAATTAAACTAATCTTCCCAAAGAGAATCAAAAGAGAGCAGATTAGTAGTTAAAGTAAAGATCCTTGTGGGGGTCTTCTCTAGATCTGTATGTTTTATTATATTAATATTTGAAGTCTACCCTGAGTATCCAGTTTAGCTGAGAAGTCACAGTCCCTACGGTGTTTTCAAACGTGTCTGTGTTTTTATTTCACTGCTTTTAGGACAATCCTGTTTATTCAAAGGGCACTGTGCTGAAAGCAATATCTGCAGATAACAAGAAATGCTGAAGACTGTCACAGAGGGTAGAAAAATGAGTTCCATAACCCCTCACCTCTATTCTTTTTTGGCCTGTCTATTGGTTTTACTGATGAAAACAAAGGAAATTCTATTGTCTTGAATTTGCCTCTGCAAAAGAAATCAAATTTAATTTTTAGATCCCTCCCCCTCTCAAAAGAACACACTAGGTTCTGCAGCAGCAAGAAGGTTTTGGTTTTTTTAACCCTTCCATGGCTCACACATGCTCAGCAATCTCAGTTTACATCTAGTCACATAACAATTTCCAATACTAGCACAGGGAAGTCAGTTAGCACTGTGGATAGGAAGATACCTTTTCCCACGGTATATTAAAGGAGTAAATTTAAACCGTCTCAAATGTTTGATTTACTAAAAGTCTCTTCCAAGATCTATTCTTCTATGGCAAACAATGAACACTTCCATACATGGCTGGAATGGCAAATGTGAGTCTCCAGAATCTCAGTTTCTGCTGCTCAAGGCTGTTCCGGGTGGCACCTAATGCCCACAGGATATTACTACAACAGGTCACGTGAATTGACCAAGGTAGTCAGTCCATAGGGATCCCTTCTTTTTCAGAGGAGTATTATCTATAGCATGATAACGACCTGGTGTCTGCCAGCAGTTGCTGTACTGCTGTGTAAAGAACTATGTCTGAAATTTGAGAAGTCGACAGTAGTGGTGATGACTGTCAACATCCAACTATGTGCATTATGATCTGTCTCTTTGACACTTGGAAGAAGTTCCAGGAATAGGACAATTAAAGGAGCCATACCAACCATGCATGGACTTGCTGTGAAGGTTCTATGGACTTCTTTGGGTTCGTGTACAGTTGTACATGCTGTCCATACATACGGGTGTATATATGGACATGGGTATGTATATGTATATATGCAACATCTTTTCTGGTGTTGTTCTCTTCTCACAGTCTGTAAATGTTATGTAATGTTCTTAGACCAGAATTATTCTGAAACTAAATGTTTCCTGTACAGAAAACTGTCTATCCCTTCAGAAAGTGTGGCATAGATTTACAGACTGAGCACACTGGTAAACTTTTTCCATTCATTACACCAACGTAAATGTTTCAAGGGAAGTAAATTTAGACAAGCACTGAACTTGGAAAGCAGAACACAGGAAGCTGACGCGCAGCCAATTCAGCATGCGGAAACTAGACATTAATATTTTAAGACTAGAATCTGGGGCCCACAGCTGATAATGTAGAATTTGATACTCTTGGTAACCTGTACAGTTCCAATGGAAGCCAAAATCTCATCTGTGGAATTTAAGCAGAACATAAGCCACTCCACTGACCAGAAACAAATGTGTATTGGCCATAACCAGCCTCTTGAGGTAACTTTGACAAGTGAGTGTATCTGTCCCACACTCTCCTCTGAAGCCTTTACACAAGTCAGAATTTCTCTTGAGCCAGCTGATGTCAGAAGCAGACCTTTGGGCAGACTCAGCCTGCTCACAGAGTGATAGCTACAGCACATTTTTAAACTGAGGACTGCTCCAGACAGGCTCAGAAAGAAACTGCTAGCACAAACTGCTTTCTTCCATTATGCCTTTGTCAAAGGAGAATAACATTTGTTGTTCTAGGATTCCTTAAACCTTTTTTTTCATCGGAAAACAAACAGACAAGGTCAAAAAACCTTAATTTTGGCAATTTTCAGCCAAAAGAATTAAAATTTGTATGTTTTTGACCTTGGAAGTCTTAGTTTTCCGTGTAAAGGAAAGCTCTTCTCTGGATGTTGCTAAATGCATCGGTTGAGCAGCAAATAAATTCAGCTGCAAAAGGATGACTAGGGAAAATATGAGCCTACTGCTGACAGGGGCAAGGGACTTGATGACAAAGGACATGGAAGATATTGAGGTACTCACTGTTTTCTTTGCCTTGTCTTTACTGCTAAGATTTGTCTTCAAGAATCCCAGGACTCTCAGGCTTGTGGGAAAATCCTGGGCATAGAAGACCTCCCCTAAGTGGAAGAGGATAAGGACAGGGAAAGCTTAAGCAAGCAGGGACTGGGGGCCACTTACTCAGAGGAAAGCTGAGGGAGCTGGCTGATGTCACTGCCACATTATTCTCAATTAGGTTTGAAAGGTGATGGCTGTCAGGAGAGATTCTTGAGGACTGAGTGAAATCAAAATCAAATCTGAACTCTATCTCAAATAAAGGCAGGAAGGAGAATTCTAGGAACTACAGGCCTCATTTTTGTCTCAAGAAAATGAAGAAGCAAATAATCCTGAGAACTTTCCAAACAAATGAAGGACAAGAAAGTGATTAGGGGTAGTCAAGATAGATTTATGAAGGGGAAATCATGCTTGACCGACCTAATAAAATTCTGTGATAAGATGATGGGCTTGCTGGATAAAAGAAAGCAATGGATGTTTATCTCAACTGTAGGAAGGCTTCCAGGGCTGTCTTCCATAACATCCTCATATAAAAGCTCATGAAATGCAAGATCTATGTATATATTCAGGAATACAGGAGAGATATAGAGATATATATATGTGTAAGAAGACTGTGAAGAAAAAGGATTCATGCTGTTTAGCAGTACTAGTCCCACTCCTTTTTCAGTGGCTGCAAGATGGTATAAAAATCTTGTAAAACACCTGCATGGGGCAAGTAACTTAATGACATGGCTGAATGAAAATTACCACTTGTTATTGTTTCCTTTGCCATTGTTACCGTCACAATAAAAGGAAGGGGATTAGACAGGGTAGCTAAGATGGCAATTTTGTAAGGCACACACTGGCTGGTGAAACTGGCATTAGCCTGCAGGTTCAATACTATCTCTTGCCTCTCTGCCTCCAAATAGTAAAAAGCTTCCTAATCCAGCTAGCACTGACAATGTACCCAACATAAAAGAGGCTCTTCTATCTACCTGAGTGCAGGAGTAGCAGGTTGAAAACAACAGATGGTTTAGGAGTGAGTGGGCATGAATCCTGGAATGAGAAGGCCCAAGATCTTGCCAGGAATGAATACTGACAGCAATAGCTCCCTCAGAATATTGGGCTGATACCCTGAAAAAGCCAGTGCCTTGCCTTCCAAATCCTGGGATTAGCTTGCCTGGAGGCTATGAAGAGATTGTAGTTCCTGTTTGAGCTGCAGTTGCTGATTCCATCATACATAGCATGTTGCTGCCTTTTATTTCTATGAAGGGAATCGTTCTTCACATAGGCATCTTAGTGATTTTTGAGAAGACTGAAAGCCGTAGTCTGTACACCTTAGCAGCAGAGATTCCTGACTGCCACTTCACAGACCACTAGAGTATAAAACACTTGGTGGTGCTTCAGGGTCAAGGACCTGCCCACATGTACTTTCTCTAGACCAGCCTCTGAGGTCACAAGAAGAGAATTGCACAACACAAGAGAAGTGCAAATACAGATCGGGGTGAGCTAAGCACGGAGCTGCAAAGCCAAGCAGATGCTAACACTCTTGCACTAACACTCCCTAGAGCACCCGGGCCTGCAGCTCCGGGGGATCTCCTCCTATGCTGCCGTTTGAAAGTCAAGCTTGTAACAGAAAACAGTGTTTTAGCATTAACAGCTATTAAAATTTTACAAAGCCCCTCTACCTAATCACCAGAAATGCCGAATTGCAGCATCCATTAGAGCTCTTTTTTAATGCAAAACTCGCCCATTTTTACCTTGAGACTTACAAGAAGTTTTCTGCAGTTCTCTAACCCTGCCAAACCCTTGCCTCTTGTCTTTCTTTTCTCTGCCCTGTCCCCTTTCTTCCTCACTCACGTATTATTTACTCAGAATACAACCTAATTACGGTTTGTGCTACTCTGAAGGACCTGTACTCCACCACTTCAGTTAAGGCGGTAGTTTGAATTAGGATGGACAAAAGATTTTGCTATAGAGAGAGGGAAATAGGATTGTTAGACTAGGAATAATAAGCGGAAGCCTCTGGGGAAGGTGGTGGAGGAAAGTCACCACCTTCTTGAGTTTTGGATCTAAATGGCTGCCTGCAGATCTGCAGTGTGGCTGACTGATCCAGCCGGTCAGTCTTTTCTCTATTAAACTCAGTTGTTTTTTTTCTGGCCTAATCTTACTCACACTGCAGTAGTGGTGATTTTGCTGGAAATGGTGCCGTGTCCTTTGTTGCTAACCATAATGACAGTGTTTGCTGTACTTCTAGCTAAGATTCTAAAGAGACTCCAGAGAAAACTTTTCTCCCCATAGTCTCACAGAACTAATTTGACTTCTCTCTTTTTCAAGACCACGTGAAGAAAACAAGTGAAGCAAAACCCAGAAAGTGTCTGAAGAAAAACAAAGCAGTGCCCTTGAAAGAAATCTCTGTGAATCCCTGAAACATCTGAACAAAGAGAGGAAATGGGAGGTTAAGAAGGACAGACCATCAGCTCAGGTTGTGATTGCTGTCTCCTTCCAAACATCAATTTCTAGAAGGTCACAGTTCTACTTCTGACTATGAATATCTTAGCTTGTGTCAGATGTTTTTCCTATATTCACTAACTTGAGCTGGATTTTTGACGTTGATTTCCTTGGAAGTAGGGTCAAACAACAAAATCTGCGCTGGGTTAGTCTTAATATTTAGGGATTAATAAAAAAGATCCCTAAGACCTACTAGAACAAGTGAAATGAGTAAAATGGAAGTGTAATGTGCTGGCTAACATCTTTTCCAGCAGCTGGCCCACCACAAGCAGCTAAAGCTCTTACTCCTTCACCCAGCAGTCGAGGCTTGTGCTGTGATGAGAAGTCCTGGCCATCATTGAAACCGACAGCAGTTTGATCAGGAGTCCTCTGGCACCAGTGCAAGAGAGGGAAATACCTGAACTTGCACAAGAGCTTATTTGTCACATAGGTCAGTCAGATACACATGAATAACCAAGGAACCATGCCTGTTCTACATTCATCTCGCTGATCACTCCTCTCATACAAACCTCTGCACATCTGGGACAAGGATATCATTACATTTGAAATACTTCTCAGTGCAAGAATCCCAAATGCTTTTCACCTTATGGAAATTTAAGGAAATGTGAACTGCCCAGAGGAATTTCAATTTGGAGTCCTATGGCGCACCAGAAAGCTGACTGCACAGAGCTGGAGAAAGAACAATTGGAGAGGATACAACTGAAATCCATCTCAACAGGAAAAGGGGCAACAAAGGCCAATGGGAATAAGTGAGGATGTGAAGATTAGCACCAGAAAAATGCAGAAGTCTTTCAAACACAAACAATCTGGGAGGGAGGCGGACTGGGGAGAGCTACTATGAGAAGAAAACAAACCCAAGGCTGGAACAAGTTAAAAGAGTAGTTACTAGAAGAAAAGAACTACAGAGCAGCTAATCACAGCCCTGTATTGCTCTAAAAGTCTATTCTTTTGCTAGCAAGAGGTAAGAGAGAAAGGTTTAGTGAAAAATAAAGGGGGGAAGTAAAATTAGGAAAGCCCATTAAATATTTCCAGCTCAATATGTCAGCTCAAGAGGGAGTCTCCTAGGAAGGCCCACAAAGACAGACCACAGCTTCAGTTTACTTCTACTTTAGAAAGGAGGGTGATAGAGAGCAGTAATGTATTTCCCCTTGGAATACCAAAGAGAAGAGACTGGGAGCACTATTAGCCTACCAAGTCCAGTAAGAGCAGGCAAGTCTCTCTCCTGACCATCAAAGCTGTTCCTAAAGAGATGGGAAACATCTGCATAGTAGAGACAGTAGTTTACAGGGATATCTGCCCGGATGCAATTTGAGTTGTAATAAATGTTGTTTGTCAGGTTTAATGTGACAGTCTAATCTATTACGTGAGTCAGGATAGCTTTATTGGTGAGAGATGCCTTGGCTGTAGAAATTTTGGGAGTTTCCATCTACACAGCTGCCATGACAAAATGAGAGCAATGTAGTAGACAGGAAATAATAAGGACTCAGTTCTGCCTTCACTTATATTTAAGCAGTTGAGCTGAAATCGGCAGGCTCACTTTTGTCTCACATAAAAAGTGGTTCTTTTCCAGTAGTCCTTCACTAGGCTTAAAGGCAGTTACCTCTCTCATACCAATGGAAGTGAAAGGAGACTTTTGTTCACTGCTCTGTTATGAACACATAAACAAGAGAAGAATTTGGCTGGTGGCCTTTTTGAAGGCATTTTTTATTACTTTATTAGAAGGAGTCATGAGTTGAAGAGAATAATTATGCTTCAGGGAGTTAAGCATTTCAGTACAGAAGTGCTGTCTAAGAAACTGAAATTTGCTACACTACAAAGCCTTTCTCACCACAACGGGTATCTCCAAGCTATCTGGGACACAGCATTTGCACTGATGCTTTACAGGCTCTCAGTGTCTGTGGGAAGATTCCCACTGACGTCATTGCGTTTTGGATGAATTCCAACAGACATCTTGTCTTTTACCTTTCCATCTAGGTAAAACCATGACAAAGGTTGCATTGCATAGATTCTCACAGATTTCATAAAGCAATACCACATGCTCTGAGAAGGAAGAAAAAAGAACTACAGCATTAGATATTCTGATCTTTTAGCACTTTCTTTTAGAAAGTGCTGCTTTCTTAGTGCAACCAGAAAGCATTTATTAAAATAATCAGATATATAATATGATAGTTCAGAAAGGAAGATTAGAGGGCCATACTATGAAAACCTTTGAAATAATCTGTCTGCTATATGGCAGTTATAAGAGTAAGGAATAAGAATGATGTGATAAAATGAGACAGACAAGGAATCCAGGGAATGATATAGATGCCATATAAATGGCTCTGATTCAATTTTTCTGGAGATTACTGAGCTCAATTCAGTTCCAAGTCACACTGGCACCACCACTCCTTTGACCCCAAAGCCCTCAGCACTATTAACAACTAGAATGTTTGTTCCATTGGGTAATTTTGTCTTGTTTTTTGTTTTGTTTTCCAGAATGAATATTCCATTTGTGCAGATGTCAGGTGGAGCTAATAAGACATTTCCATGAATAGAAATATTTCTTGTAAGAAAATCTTGTGATCAAGCAGGTAAGAATTTTTCTAATGGGTCAGAGAAGGAGGAAGAGGATCCAGAATTTTTTGGTTTGAAGGTAATTTCCTGAGACCAAAAATCTTTCGAGGAAAGAAAAGTAATATACCAAACTGCAAATGCTCACAAAGCTCTTGCTTCTGTTGGTTTGTCTGAAACTGCATCCTAGAAAAGTGAAGTGGTTTGAAGCAGCATAGAAATCTGAATCTCACAGCAAAGTTTGCTGAAGTTTCCACTAAGTCTGTTCCTGCACATCAGGAATAAGTACAACAGCGCTATGGGGTAAGTACGTCACTGACAGTGCTGCTGTGTACAGCTTCCTCAGGACCATGTCAGCTCCACACAGCAAAACCCCAACAGTTTCTGCTTGGCTTCTGCAAAGGGGTAACAAGCCAAGATATAATTTCATCAGTCTGCAATGGATAGCCTGCATTCCCTATTCAGGATTTCCATGCATTCAAATGCTTCTGGTGCCAATTACAGCACTTCTTTCTTTACTGAAAAATGAGTACATACAGCATGTAGGAAAAGCTCAGCTCTGCAACAGTACACATTTATATATATATAAATCTAGTAATAATTTCTGTATTTGTTGAAAATTCATAAGCTGATCAGGAATAATAGCACTATATTATTTATTAAATAAAGTTAAATAAAGAACATCTCCTCATCCTTTTTGTTGCATTTGATCCATTTAGAGCCATATTCTCTGATCTGCTGCTTGGTATGTAAAGCCATCCTTTGTGGAGGGAAGGTGTATAAACCCACAGAGCTTTAGAGAAACCAGAGCAAGGAGTAAAGTAAGAAGTAGAGGAGAGATGCACAAAGCCAAAAACTTGTGAAGACATTTGCAAGGAAGAAGAAAGCACCCTTTGCCAGCTACACACACACACACAAAGAAAAAAAAAGAGATGGAATGAGGAATAAAAGAGTGGGAATAAATCCAAACTCTTGCTGAGATTCCTGGAACAGGGACTTCAGTGGAAAGAATTTCATTTAGAAAATGGATGAATCTTAACACTACAGCATCTAGTGACTTACATGCTGGTCTGTAAAGCCATTTCTCCATTCTGTTTCAGGCCCTACTAAAAGCAAGAATTCTTCTGACAGAGGAAGTCAGTTCCCTGTCTTGGCACCTTTGAAGCCTCCAAATCAGCACTACAGCAGAGGTTTTGTTCAAACTTTTTGCAGCCAGTCTGACTTGGTCCAGGCTATGAAGCAAATGCTCTCTTGAGCAGTAACGTTCTCCCTAGCAAGATTGTTCAAGAAAATGAGTAGTTCAAGTTGGGATGTATTTACAATGAAAAAATTAAAATATTAATTAAAATATTCAGTGGATTGATACAGCCTCTTGCTCAGCGAGACAACCCAGTTTGATGCTCTCTGTGTTTGCTATGTGCCATTTACAGAACAGAGGTGATGGTTGAGGTCCTAGGCTTCTCCTGAGCTGAATAACTAATTTTCAAAGCAACCATTGTCCTTCCTCTTTTCTGCACTTTGGCTGGCAGTGGAGAGGTATTGTAAACAGAAAAGAAAATACCGTGAACAGGATGACTTTCCTCAGTCTTGGGAAGGAAGCAGAAGGTGCTGAATTAAACAAGCATCTGCCCTGGCAAATAGCAAACAATGTGTTTGACTAGTAGTCTGAGCAAACAGGACTTGGAAGTCAGAGAAAGGAGAGGATGAGACAGAGGAAGCCAAGCTGGTTGTTTTGCCAGATGACTTTTTTCATGCTCCAGCAGTCATTGTTGTAATGACGGGGATCTCTGGAGAACTGAGGAGTCTGAATCTTGATCGCTTTAGAGCATTTGCAGTAAGATACAAGAGTTGCTTACCTGGTGAAAACATGCATATGCAGTGGAGTTTGCAGGATTTTTAACCAAAGCCATATCTATTATGCAAAAAATAAAAGCAAAATCCACTATAGGTTCTTTCATCATACAACTTTCACATTCATTAAAAGGGCCAAAAGAACAATGGCAGGAACTGACATCAGGTGTTTATTTCAAGATGGGATACAGGCAGTAAGAGGGCATGTTTTCCTGCTAATATGACTCAACTCAGTCATGAATATCAGCGTCAACATCAGAAGGTTAGGAACTCTCCATGGACCCACTGAAGTTTCCAGCCAAGATGATCAAGTGCATGAGCAAATGACCATGAGACTGGGAAACACTGGGAACAGCTCACTGTAGCTGTGGTGGGTGATACATAATTTTCAGATGTACTGTAAGAAGCCTCCAGATCAGAAACACCCAATCACATATCTTTTGCTCATGTGGGACACCCAGTTTATACAGACAGACAAAAAAACCTGAAAGGTCTACCAAGGGCTGCATTGCATGTTCTACCATGTCTGTGGCTATGACAAGAAAATTTGCACCAATGTAAAATGAAGCAGGAGTGGAAGAGCAGTTCCTTACCCTCCACACTTGAGAGGTTACTTCTCCCTTGGCCTTTGACAGGTACAAAGTGAGTACATGGTTCAGAATAAACCTTCATGCCCTTCCATCTATCAGCCTTGTTAGAACCTTACATTGCAGCTGTAAGGGACTGCATACTCGGGTGGGCAGACTCTTTAGCAGAGCAAAGCAACCTCATCCAACCAGTCTTTTTTCCGCAGCTTTTTTTTTGTTGTTGTTGTTGTCAACTTTCTTGAGAATTTGTACCTTATTTTGTACTTAGGAGCTCTAAATATGGATGTTTAAATCAGTTTTCAGCTCTGAACCTCAGCTCTCAATAAACGATGGCAAGTGCTGAACATATGGCTTCCATGTGCAATGTTTTCTGATCCCTGAAGAGCTCCATATAAGGTGTAGTTTGAGACAGTACATCCATTCAGTGGCCGCTAGAAGCAGTCACTGACCCCACGGACACCGAATGAAAGAAACTAAAGTTGGAATTTCCTGTCTTTATTAAATTTTCTCTTCCTTTTTTTTTTTCTTGCCTCACAATTATTTTCCCATCACTTTTATTTTAGAACAGCATTTTTGTCTATGCTAAAAGCAACACTGGGCCTTCAACCCAGTGCAGTCCTTCTTCAGCAGACAGGAATAGCGTATTTTATTGTGACAATGAAATCAGTTAACTATCAAAACGTGCAGAAGCCTTTCCAAGTACTGTAAATGCTAATCACAGCGGTACCCTTCAGTGGAAATTGCAAAAGCTCAGTGACTACTGCCTTCGACTTTAACGACTACACTAGTACAATAGTAATCATTTTTTGGTATGCCTCAGTGATTGAGATTTATGACATGCAGGGGTGTATTTCTTGGCTCTCCTGCTTTAGGAAACCTCTGCAGGCACTGAGAGAACAGAATTAGCAAATTGGGGGGGAAGAGAAACAGTCCTTGAAGCTGGTGGCTGATTTAAGATATTCTAGTCACAGAGCCTTTGGTGGAGCATACCCAGTGCATTGCAACAAAAGGAGAATTCCATTTTGGTTTTGAAATGCTGTTATTACATTCAGGAAATTTGCAAAGGCACCTTGACATAAAATGATCAAATATCTGAACTTCCAGCACAACAACATTTACTTAGTAAATGACATTTTAATGCAGAAAGTCAAATTTGCATACTAATTAAAGTTTTCCTTTAAAACATTTAGACTTTTTGGCCTTCTCACCTACCCACAGTGACTGAGATGAAAAGATTTTTTTATTAAGTCCTGTCAAACAAAACCCACTTTCGTAAAGTGCTACAGTACAAAGCAGCACTTTTAACCTCTTTTCAAGTCATTAAGAATTTAGGCAGTGGAAGTATTTCCACAGGCTTCTTCAGCTCAGAAAGGAAGATGATGGCAGGGAGATGGGGAAGATTGGGGTCTTCTCCCTCACAGAATGTATATGTTGTGGAAGAACAGTTTCTTGTACTGCATGCAGGGTAATAAAAAGGCAACATAAACTACAGTGGCTCTTTACTAAGAGATTTACAGAAGTACTGCAAGCTAGAGGAACAAACACTGTCTTTACCTGGTTTGACTTCCAAGCAGGGCTAGAGTATATGGTAAAGTAGGCAATACACAGTCTAAGATGGCAGACTGAGGATGCTGACAACAGATGGGAGCAGGCAAAATAGCTGAGCAGCTCTCTCAGCCTCTGTCCTCCCCAAGCAGCCAGAGGCTTCCAGACCAAGGCAGTTCCTCAGCCCTGACTGGTCTGTGGATGTTGCTGCCTCACCAGCCTCCACAGTCCATGCAATGAGCAGATGCATATAGCTCCATCAAGATGACAGGGCATTGTGTGCAAAGAAGGAAGAGGAATGCAGCAACTTTGGTTTGAGGATAGCTTTTATTTAAAAATCAACCACTAAAGCAAAATTCTTCATACAATTTCCTGGTCAAGCAGTTTCTTACCATGAAATGACCATTTCTGTATCTTTTAGTGGAAACAAAAATATTTCAGGAGTATGAAGAAAAACTTGTTACACCATTTTTTCCAGTCTCCTCTCAGTATGTGCCTGTTACCAGCAATAACTTCCTAAGATGTGGCCTCCCCACAAACCACTAGGATCACTACAAACAGGCCAGCAATCCCGCTAAGCTTCAGTGGGTTGTTTTGCTCTTTTGTTAAGCCAAAAACTGAAAGCTTTGCTTCTGTTTTGCTTGACAGGACAACTTCAACACTCTTCAAAGTCTGTTTTCTCTGAGAGAATTTATATTAATTTCATTTCAGTGTATGATCAAACTTGTCTGTGTTCTGCTATATTGTGCGAGTAAAAGCAGGTTTACCAGTCCTAGGCTGCTCCAGGAAAGGCTCTGAGGTCGCTGTCAAGTCTACTAGTGCAGGGTGCTGGTACTTCCCCAGCAGGGTATTCAATATGACAGAGAGAGGGTCACGGGTCTCTGTTGCTCCCGTGGCTGGTATCAGCTTCACCCTGAGAACTGGATGTGTCCACCAGAGCTCAGTCTTGCAATGCACAAAGCAGTTCTTCCTCCCCTGATCAGCAAGCAATTTAGGATTGTGTTTTCGGTGCCTGTGCAGTATTGTGGACAATAGCAGACAAACCTACCACATTTGAGTTTTGCTGGAGAGAAAGGCTTACAAACCACAGGTTCCCTCTAGTAAAAATGTGTGGGTAACATGTTCCTGTAGCAGTTAGGGAGTTTTCTAAACTCTGCTAAAACTCCAACAGACACAGAAAGGCTGCAAACATTTAAGTCATTGCAATTATCACCCTGACATCACCCAGGAGCCAGTCACATCAGTGTGGATTCCCCAACTGCTGGAACAGTTCTTGACTTTAAAAGACAAAGTTATGTGCCTGGCTTTTTTTCCCTTGTAGACACTTAGGCCACTGCTCTGCCAGATTTCTTAAAGTGAAGCTAAATTGCATTTAACTTAAATGCTACCTTAGATTCTCCCCAAACAAATACTATCTTGCAATGGTGCCAACAGGGCAGCTCCCATCATCTGGAATTCATTAGATCATTGTGTAAAACAGAATTAAGCAGACATAACTCAATCTGCCTGGATGACATGCAGGAACAAGGGCCATTCTGGAACTGGACTAGGAGTGATTTCTGACACCCACTCACACCACTGAAGCCTGCCCTTTCCATCATCATCCTCTGAGTGTGCAAATACCACAAAGAGCTGCAGTCAGAGAAAGGAAATTCTATGCGATGCACTCTGTAACCTGTGCAAAGACTTCCACAGAAGGGCTTCCAGTGACACAAATCCCTCATTGGAAATTGTAACTATAGGAAAATTACACCCACAGAATTTACTATCACAGTTCAGTCCTTAGCTCAAAATGTGAACCACTTCTCTACTGATGATGCCTTCTCTGCTGAAGCACCTGCTCTTAGACACATGAGGGGATTTCCTCCATGTTGATGATTGCTCAATTGCTTTCTTTAACATCTTTTTCTGCAAAGCTCTGAACATTCCATTTAAAGGTACCAATAGGCTCCATATCCTGAAAAATGCTTAGTTTCACTCAGAAGCCTTAGCCAGGCTATTTTTTTCTTCAGCTATTATTATGATTCAGAGCTCTGAAAGGATATTTCAAACATGAGCACCTGCTTTGTTTATTTCTTTACACAGCTCAAGAGCTCACTGTGCACTTATCTTGCCCCTTTTCATCCTCCCCTCTTCCCACTTCTCCCCTTAAAATTTAACCAAGCGATATCCTTTATCCATTTGGGACAACTTTCTATCTGAACAGTACTGTGATGACTTGTTTTGTCATGATGTTCTGACACATCTGCAGCTGCAAAGGTGAGCAGCAATAGAATTGCAGAGAAGAAAACTGAAACCTTATTTTTGTCGTTTAGAAAGAGGCCTGTTTGTCTTTAAAACAGAAAGAGGAACTTTGCAAATGCTCCTAATATCTTGACACTTGATTTCCATGTAGGGTAGTGTTTGAAACTTTGCTGTTTCTGGAGGGGATTTGAACATCAAGATCACAGTGTCTGATGATGTCAGCTGCAGTCAGGCATCTACAGCCCTTGGGCTTCAAATCTTAATTATATCTGCTACTGTTTACAGCTTATAATTATTGATGTTAATTTACTGAGTGATGTTACACTTCCAGCCTCAAGTTACGTTTTTGGCATGTTAATCCATTTGCACATAGACGCCTCTGATTGTACAAGCTAAAATTAAAGGGTATTTTTCACTTTAATTTCATTTGATTTTTGCCCTGTTCTACATGATTTCAAAAATGTAATAGGGCTATTTCTAGTAATGACATAAATATTGTTGGAATTATACATGGTGCTCTGGCACAACAGCAAGAGAAAAATATTGTGCTCATCTGTGCAACACAAAGCCAGGTCTGTGCCCCACGTTTCAGCAGGCTGAGAAACCAGCAGAAGCCAGAAAGTCCAAAGTGCAACAGGTTTGCTGCACAAACCACCTTCCCACCTATGGCATGGGGTGGTGTGAGGCAGTTCCAGGTGGGAGATGGAAAGGTTAACGAACAGCCCAGGAATGTGGACTTTGCTGGATTGCATTTCGTTCCCACAGGAGGCATAATGAGTCCTGGTCCTGCTTCATTACTCACAACCCACAACAAACATCACCTCACCCTTTGTCATTTCTTAACCAGATGGCAGTGGCTGGAGCACACCATGCACATGGCATTTTCACGTCATGCATGTAACTGGCCTGGACTGCCATGTGCTTCAGGGTGAGAACTTGCTTAAGCAAATTCCAAGAGGGGATTTATACTGACATAGCTTGTCAGAAAGCATGGGGCTTTCTAAGAGCCAGCCATGTCAAGCATTCTTTTACATAAGGCATTAAAGAAATTGCTTTTGAATTAAAGGATTATTGCTGTGACTGACTTATCCCTTCCTAGTAGCTTTGATTTCAGTGAAAGCTAGATAATTATTCTTTAGGAAGAACAATTTATTTTAATATTGGAGGACCCTCACTGTACATCCTTGGGCACGGGAGCATATATAAACTCTTAGCTTTCCAGGACCTTCACATTGCCCATGAGCAGCGGGATATCAGAGGCTGTAAAGAAGAGTAGAGCAACCTCAAGGTTAAGGCAATGTGCAGAAGAGTAAGTTGTTTACCTAGACTTCTGTGAAGGCAGTTTAGAGGGCAAGCAAACATATAATAGGATGCAGGAGTGTTCAATTGCAAGAAGAAGGTGGTACAGACCCTGCCTTAGTCTTCCCACTTTAGGGAAAAAAAACTCCTAACATCGTACACTTGTAGAAATCATCATAAGAGGAATAAAAAGTGCACATTACAGCAGGATATGGAGCTATTCTTGATCCTTGTCAGAGCTGTGTCAGCTAGTATTGTCTCTGGTCATAGCAGCTGCAGCTGCTGTGTCAGAACATACATCACTCTGAAGTGGATTGCATACATGATGTGCAAACTCCTATGTTATAGCAGTGTTTAGTCCAGGCAGCATCAATCTTGTCTCTGGTGCAATTTGACATTACAGTGGAGTTACAGACATTTTCCACAGGGCTTAAGTGTCTACCTGCCATTTATAGCTTTCAAAATCTCCCCTAAGTGCCAAGAGAGACCACTGAATGTGAAATTACCCAGTTTTTACAGTCAAAATAAAGGAGTAGATTTTTAACAGAAGCTGACCCTGAATGAAGAAAGTTACTGTATAGTAAAGAGGCAAAGATCTTGTTCTTCCATCCAGTTTCCTCTCTAGGTGCCATCTGAACGCAGCTGAGATAAATAGAGAGATGAACCATTTGGCTTCTCAGATTACTGTCAATGTTTGATAGTCTCGACTGAGAAATATGACAGTATGAACAAGAAAAAAAGAACACAAGCCAGCAAACAAACAAAAGAAAAGTTATAAATAAATGGCCCACTGACATACAAATTAAATCCATTGCTGAAGATGTGGTAAAACACCCGGCTCATTTCTGTGAACAGTAGCCTTTCCAAATGGCTAAAGGGCCTTTGTGGTTACAGCATCCCAGATGAGAAAGCATCTCCAGTTTGCCAAAAGTGTTGGTGCTGCAGGTTCTCAAACAGTAACTGCTACCTGTTGTCATTATAGATGCCCCAAACATCCTTAATTTCATTAAGATGTTAATTTATTCAAGAAATCATTTTTGCATTGGTGAGTTTCATCAAAATGTATGCTTAATTCTCTTATTTGACATGAAAGCTCTGACAATGTAGTTAATAACTGTATGGAAAAGTCTGTTTTAGCAACAAAGGGAACATATTAAATGCCATCTCATTAAGAAGGCCCTAAATTAAGATCACTTCTAGATTCTTATCTGGTGCCCAGGCTTAGGCAGGTATGTCTGGAAGGTCAGCTCAAACAAGATGTAAGAATCAAATTGCTTCTTTCTCGCAAACACATTTGTCTGGAGACCACAGAGATGCGTACTTCGATCTCCCTCAGAAAGTGAAGCTACTAGCAGGTCTTTCAGCCAAGACTAGAAAAAGAAATATTTTACAGTTCATAAGATCTTTTGCCAAATCATATTACCATAAAATAATGTGCTTCACTTTTCTGAGTTTTCTCTAATGGCAAATTCAGTGGAATTATGACCAAATCATGAAGTTAGTGTTGCTGAGCTTTATCACTCAGGAGTGACACCCTGCAATCACTCACTGCCACATGTGATGCTGAGCACAAGGTTTATTTCTCTCAATGTAAACTGGAGCACTTAAAGAAGTTTTAGTGGGATCAAAATTAAATCTTTGAAGCCATAGCTTTCCAATATTGTGAAGTATTTTTAAGGCTAAGGACTCAGAACAGGAGCCAGAAACAGATACTTTTTCTCTGATTAAACCAGAGTCTAATATTTCATCTTATCCATTGATATATGCTCCATTCTTCCCCTGATATTCTATCTTCTTTGGTCAAAAAATATGTATTAATATCAGTGGGTATTATTAATTGCAGAAGTAATGAACTACAACTAAAGGCTATGGTTATAATTCATTCCTTTTCCTAGACAAGTTCCTAAACACAGATAAAAATGTACAATTCAAGAGGTTATTTAAAACAAAATACCCAACAGGCACACAGGGAGACATGCAGTAACTTAAAGAAGTATCCTGCTCTCTTGTATGAAGCGAGACCTTGAACAAGCAGTCCTATCCTACTGCACAGATGGATGAGTATCACAGCTTGGTATACAATGACTTAACCATGTCCTCATTACAATCAATGTTCTGCAACCAGAACTGTATTTGTTATTTCTCCATCATGATCTCAAGGCCACAGCCTAGCTTTGTTCCCTGCTTGCAGCTAGAGCTGCAGTGTGACAGAGGAATTTGTACAAGTAGGAAGCAATAACATTCTAGATCGAGTTCTAATTTATCAGGTTCTCTGGGAGCCCATGAGGTGTGTGAGCTGCTTCACACAGTGTCACAATACTTTCCATGGTTCAGAATAAAGTTCCTAATGGCATTATGCTACCCAACTCTCACCATGAACCTCCCCACATATGGCTCACACTCTTACACCACAGCAATTCTTCTCTGCAGTAAAACAGACTTTAAAGATGAATGATAATGCTAATAAACTGGAGTACTGAATACAAGCCAAAGGAAATATTCTTCCCATGTACAAGTACTGGAAGCACACACATACTGTAAACTTATCAGCTTACTCTAAGCTGCTGTGATAGGAGTGCAAGGTACAGGAGAGAACAGACAACAGTAGGGGAATGTTGGATTTTTTTAATCTTATCTAGAGAATTAGAGAATCTAATTGCTGAAGGTTCTCTTTTATCTGGGAATAGAATCATAGAATCATTAGGGATCGAAAGGGACCTCGAAAGATCATCTAGTCCAATTCCCCCTGTAACAGCAGGATCACCTAGACCAATACTAGGCAGGAATACTTCAAATGGAAGACATAAGATATCTCTAGAGAAGCAAGAAGAAATACATTTTCTTAAGAACATGGCACTGAGGGTGTTCTACCCAGTGCTGCAGCAGGCAGATGCATTTCACTAGCTGTTGACTAGAAGACAAATAATATAAAAAACCCCTAACTTTGAATCGCAGCTATTAGTACAGCAAAGGAATTTATTCTATGCCCCCTTTTTTGTCTTCATTATGACCAAGCCAATTACAAAGACACTAGGAAGGGCATATCAACAGATTCTCCTCACCAAATTTTTTAAAGTCTGGTTTTCCTTCTAGTGAAATTCTTGGTTGTTGCAGTGTCATCCAGAATAACTCCCTACCATGGAGGCACAGATGGAGACATATGTCTAGATTGCATCAGCTTCATCTATATTGCTTCTACAGGAACAGTTTATTCTATAATATATACTTGGCACTTGCTTAAGCAGCAGTTCTGTCATGCCCAGGTGCTGGTGAACTGTGAAGTCCTGTGAGGTGGGGATTTTATGTGTCACTTAGGTGTAAACTGAGACATAAACCAGTTCCATGATTTAATCCATAGTCATTGGGAAGGACAGGAAATTAATACAGGATTCCTAACTGTCACGCTTTTATATTTAATAGAAATGTTGCTGCATATGAACAGCTCTGTGGAAGAGAAGGATGGGGGATGTAGAGAAGAGCAGCCTGCCTGCAAAAGTGGTGGATTTCCATAACCAGCACTAGCCCAAGCCTGCTAAGGCAAATGGGACTGTGACCACTGACTCCAACAGAAAAACATTTGGCTCAGTGTTCAGTGATTTTGAAAACGCTGCTTTGACATTTTCGGCCTGAAACCAGACATTTTCACTGACATTATGAAACACAGCGAGGTAATATTACAAATAAGTGTAAAAAATAAAACCAACTTGGAAAACATAAATGACCTTTCAAAGCCTGAAATCATGTAATAATAACTGGCCTGGGCCATTGCTGAGGTTTTATTGTTTGAGCTTCACTTATGTTTTTGCCTTTCTCTCTTGGATAAAGTGAACAGTTAGGGACTAAAATCCCAGAACAAGTGCATGCCTATTTACCAACAAAATGAAAAATGCCTTGAAAGAGTTCCAAACATCTCATTTGCTGGAGGGAAAAACGTACAGAGGAAAAATCCCAAAACTTCTCACCCTACTTTCTCCAGGGTTTGCCTATATTGTTTGCTTCAGACAGCCCGTTTCTAAGGAATCCAATAATGAGCTGGAACTTGATCCTGCTCTGCCATCTCTCACTGTTCCTTCAGTTCCAGGAAAACTGAAGCAAATTATATTTTTCTTGCTCAGCATTAAAGAAGCCATAATAATACCGAAGTTTACATCTGGTTCCAAAACCTGTTTTGAGCTTCAGTCAAAACAGAGGTGAAATTTAATACACACAAAGTTCAACTTTTAGGGAATGCACAGTGTTCTCTTGATTGGTTTTTCAAATCTTTTTTTCTAGAAGCTTTTCTCTCCCCAAACCTGGCACCACTTTAAGTTTGGATTATTAGAGCAGTACCTACCCCCTGTACAGTTATTTGGGTTTAAGTCAGCATTTTAATAGCACTCTAACTGCACCCAGATCAGGAGCTGTGCTACAGCAGTCTATTGCAAAAGAGGCTCATACGCTTAATTTGTTACAGCTCTGCTTAGAGTGAGTGGGTCAGGACTCAGCTCTTTGTGACGAGACAGTAGCAATGTTCTTCTCTGAAAGCTAGAGCCATGTTATTTGATTTATTAGCTTCTTCATTTTACAGGGACGCTACTGTCAAGAGTTCACCAGCATGCTAGGTTTATGAGTGGTGTTTTTGTTGAATTATAACATAACCCAAAGTTTGGTATTTTAGCAAGAACTGTGAAAAACACCAGTAACACAATGTAGTTGTTTATTCATTTTGATCCCAAGTACTCTGCTTTTTCTCCACTCCCTTCCCATACTCTCTCTCTTTCATCTCTATCATCTTGTTCTCCACAGACAGCTCTCCATCTCTGCTCCCATGTTGCCCAGCTGTTTGGATGGGTCAGGGGAGCAGGTACTACCCTGTTTCAGACTAGTGAGGCCTCTTGTCTGCTGAGGCCATGGCCAGGACTGAATAAGTATCATTCCATCTGCTTTTCCCTACATGGAGGCACTTTGGGTCTTCTTTTGTCTCTGTTGCCAAGTTCTGTTAACTTTGTTGGAATACTGTATGTTTTAAAGCTCTCACCACTCTGGTCATTTTTCCATGATAACAGCAAACAGATTAATAAATTAATGGGAGAGGACAGATGCTGACAGACAAGAAAGGTAGACAGGCAGACAGACTCATTTCCTTAGGAAATACAGCTAAAAAATGAACACACTCCCTAGAGGTTTTGACAGCAATGACTTTGGTACAGTTACACAGAGCTACCTTAAATTGGACACTGTTGAATTATGTTCCATTTTTCCTCTTGTTCTGACCTGCTCATTGAGTAAATAGAGCCATCTGCCAAAGCAATGGTTTCTGAGTTAGAGAAGTGCACCTTCCCTCTGGGAGAGCAAAGTAGGCCAGCAAGTCACCTGGGCTTTCTGCAGTTGAAATTATTATTCAGGTTTCCAAACTGTAGGAGCAAGAGATCTGCATCTAGGTGAATAGTCTGTCAGGAAATGTTAGATAAGTTACAAAAAACATATTGTCTGAGAACCATGAGGAACTTACATAAAGAGCTGAAAGTGACATTTTGCGATAAAAGTTTGTCATTCCCTTCCCCAGCCCAAAAGTTGTTTTATTGACTGAATCCACTTCTCACCTTAGACAGACACAAACTGCAGCAGAGCTTTGTCCAAAGTAGAGATGCTAAAGTCCTCAGCCACAGGCAGCAGAACTGTACACTAACTTTTGAATTCTAGATGCTCATGAAAACATGGGTGCTTTTTTCTTCCCTTCCTTTTTGTCAGTAAAAACTAGGAGCTTTTTTACAAAAAAGTTTAACAAGCAGGGTGGTTTAGACCTCTTCATGAAAGACATTGTCTTTAAAGAAGGTTTGCATTTCTAATGACAAGCATTTTGTTTGCAAACCAGAAAATATTTTCCTAGAAAATATCATTCTGTGGTTAGAAATTTCTTGTTAAAAGTGTTTTTTATAAGCTCTGCTGGTAATGGTGATTTGGCATTTTGGCAAAAATATAAGAGGACTGAAGTCCACTCAAAGCCTCCAGTTGTTCCTCTGACAACCTAGAGGGCTCACAGAAAGCAGCAAAACCAGTCTTAATCAAACTGGGAGAAAAGGGGATGTTGCACAATTAAGCAGCCATGTTTCATACAAGGTAATGTCATTAGAAGAGACAAGGCCAAGGCCTCATGGCACAGTAAATCCTCACCTCTGAGGAAGCTTACTAGCTGGAGTGAGAGAACTCCAGCTTTTACTTCCAAGGTCAACCAGACAAAAATAATGAATTAAATAAGATTAAGTTTAAAAAAAAATTAAATACTAATTCTGCCTGTCAACCCATCCACCTTCCCTTTTTCACTTAATTAACCTGTCCTGAAGTTAATTTAGAAGAAAGCAAGTACATTTTTTTCCCTGAGGAAATACTCCTTTGGCATAACGAGTACCCTGTGTTCTCCTACAGTTGTGGGAGGCACTGGCAAAGGCCTGGCAGTAACTGTCTAGCAAAAAGCTCTTTGAAAAACTCACAGGAATACAAACTATTCACTCAGACTGGTTCATGCATGCTCAAGTCTGCCCCATGAGAATAATGTGGCCTTGACGGACATTATTGATGCTACAAGGACTGTCTGGGCACCTTCTTTTTTCACAATGATCTCTCTATATTATTACAAGATGGTGTGGGAACATCTGGGAAATTATCACACTTCTCTTCTGCCATGAAATCTCTGCCCATATGCATGGGAGGTTCATACCAAGAACTTTCAGCCAGAGGTGGAGGAGCTTGCATCATTTATTATCTCTGGCTTGCACAGTGTGCTGTGAGCAGCTGGATAAATCCGGCAGCATGGAGGCCTACAGGTGGTGCAGCCTTCTAGTAGCGCTAGGAAAATCTTAGTTACCCAGTCTTGGAATCCAAGACTCATGAAGACATAAATGAAGTTCTACAGCAAATCAGTTCAGCTAAACGAGTACAAAGAGCTGACAGACACCATCAAGTTTAGTTTATATCAATTTCAGTTTAATTCCCTGGTAACAAATCAAAACCAATCTAAAGTAAGCCTTAAGCCACAGTAAGAGTGGCCTTCGCTACACTCAAATATTTCACTATGTCTAGTTGCAAGCCAGTGTAAGGTAAGTATCTGACATATGTAGAAAACAAGTCTGCTTTGAACCTCACAAGTAGCTAATGAAGGCTCACCCCAGGATTCTAAAGACAGAGACTTTTAGAAGTCAGATATGTCCAAACGGGCTTCACATTCTGCTTTTTGTTGTTAGTCCACATGCAAGAAGGACCACTTTAAAATTTCCCTGATCAAATCCACCACTTGCCCTGCTCTTTCTATAAGGGTTCTGGAAATTTTGTCCAGTGATATCCTTGAAGACTCTGCAGGTATTTTGATGGAAGAAAACCTCCAACTTAAACAGAAAATTAGCACTTTGCAGTTCAGGAGCAAATCAAGGATAAGTAGGAGAAATGAGTCTCTAAAGCAGAGCAAGATCTAAGTCATAAAGTGAGGGAACTGCCCATCTCTGTGCTCACATCTGCCATCAGGACTCTCAGAGAAGCACATGGCAAACTACACTAAGACCATCAGAAACCAAATCATTTAGGTAGCGAAGTCTGAAACTTAAACAAACATAAATATTACAAGTTTCTTGAACATGAGATGCTTTTTGTCTTTGCTGTTTGAGTCAGATAAGTACCTAATGGTCTGTGATAAAAGCAAAGTTAGGCAATTATTTTCTTTTGCTCTGAAACTGTGTAAAAGCATGTGGGAAAACGTCATGTCTGGTTGCAAGTATAACGTTGTAAGGTCTGGAAATCCACATTCTTTGAGCCCAGACAGACATGAATTGACAAGCACTAGCCATTCCTAGAGCAAATGTCAGATTCAGAGAGGCTTTCTCTTCAGATAAGTGCCCCAGTTTTCCATGGATACACGCACACCAGGTCTTTATAACAAGACAAGAAACAAACACATATGGAGTATTGAAAGGTTGATTTTTCCTCTTTCTGACTGCTAGACTGGAAGGCCAGCTAAGAAAACTTTTAAAAAACATTTCAGATATTAGGTTTTTTGAATCTTGGGTTTCATGACAAGTAGACCAAAAAACCCCTAGTCTGTCATAAAAAACAGCCCATAGTAATATTGCAATGTCTTACAAGAACAACATCCTAAGAGACAAGACTGATTTATGTAAGAGTGCCCATTACTGCTCTGTATAATATTTACTTGTTGAATTTGGTTTTGAGCTACATTGTCAGATTTCATTTCTCATCAATCCAGAATTACAGTCCAGGCCACTAAGGCAAAATACACTGAGAAAGAAAACAAAAGGAACTCTCCATTGTAAAATAAGTATTAGGAAAAAAATATTTCTGTAGAGTCCTTTAACCCATTCTGGTTAGATAGGAAAGTATAAAACATTAATTATAGTGAGATATAATACCAGTATTTTGAAGTGTTAGGAAGTTAAAATTAGTTGCTAGGATTTTGAATCAAGAAATCTCAAATTGGTTTAAGTTTCTTCTCCCATCAGGATCTGTTTTCATTGTACCCAAGACAACCTTATGCATTCAACCATGTTCAGTGTACATTATTTTACTCTTACCTCATACTAACCAGGTAATTATCTTATACACTCTTGTTTCTGAGAAATAATAAAATAAAAGGTTTCCTTCCTACTAACCCACCCACTCAGAAGCAGTCTCTTCTCATGTTTTGCTTGATAAAGCACATGTGGTCCTTTCAAACAGTCTGATTTGACATCTCAAATAGATTAAAAGTCATATCAGAAATCTATCTGTTGAGTGACAACATAAGTACTTATTTAATAAATATATTAAATACATATGCATGGCTATATACTGTACATGCAGGGTTTTAAATATATACCCCAGTTAACTGCCATATGGATATGTTGTTGTGGAAAAAAATATTTATAAAATGTTTTTTCCAAATGTTTAATCTACAGCAGATGCGCCTTGCATTCATCTGTTTGGCTTGGCATTCACTACAGGGAGATCTTATTAATCATACAGACCTCCTGTAGTAGAGGAAACAGAGGCTATTATAGGATTCATCTGTTTATGACTAAACAGAAAAAAGGATCTTCATCAAATGAGAGATCTCTTTCTGAAAGACCTCTGAAATGTAGAAGGCTGTGAGTAAGCCACATGCTGTTTTTCATCTCCCAGCATTGTACCCTTACTCCTCCTCTTCAGATTGAAATAACAAAACAAGACAGGCTGTTTGTATCTGGGGAAGGAGAGGGGAACAGAGGAGCAGTAACTATGGGGACAGACCTGGAGAAATCCTGGTTTTATTTTCTTCCTTTCCATACAAAGATTGTGGAAGGTTTTATTCCTGATCTATTTGTTATTCCATTATATTTGGGAAAATATATATAGGATTTATGGAAAGTGCATCAAAGTCTAATCTTCCTCTGAGTGCTGCTTCACATGGGAACATCATGGCACTGCTTCAGTGCCAAATTTCACAACAACAAAATGCTCACGATTTTATTGCTTCCCATAATTTTATTTGTTCAGTCATGACAAAGAGAGCAGCTGTCGCTGACCTTTTGAACCAAGCAGGGAAGAAGCAGAGAAAGCCAGTGAGAAAAAAGCATTAATTGGGTTCTAGTGAGTAGAGAAGGTCAACTATCCTAAGCACATCAGCTGAATGGAAACCAAACAGGAGGTAGCAAAACCCAGGCATTTGTTTGAATGGTCTGCTTTGAAACAAAGGAAAACTTCTTTCTACTTGCCATACTTCATAAGCAAAGTGTGGGTCCTAATAATGAAGGACATGTTCGCATTTTCTTTTCCTTTTTACTCCCTTTAAGCTTCACTGTTCTGCAGACATGTTATTAGCACTAAATATCTAAAAATCACACATCTAACAAATAGACCTTTGTCCTTCCAAAATGCACACTGACAGATCAGTGGTTCTGGTTGTCTGTGGGCAGTTTGAAACCCATCTTATTAAGGCTTGCAGACGTGTATGTCTGGGATGGTTTCAGCACAAAGAGAGAACTAAAATGCGTTCATAGAAAAACACTTAGAAATTTGATTTCCAACAGCCGCCAAGACAGTAGATTAACTGTGGTAGCCTTTGTCTTTCCTTTTGAGTGTGAAAAGCATGATTTGCTCTTATAACTAACATCTTGACATCTTGGTTAGTTTTAGTTAGCACAGGAATTGTATGAATTTTACTGCAATACATTATTTTGAAAATTCTGTTTACTCTCTATAATCTTTAGTGCAAAACTTGTCCCGTTTTGACAAATGTTCATAAAAGACCCATGTTATGAACTTTGTTTGTGGCTAGATAGGAATGTGGCAGATTGAGTATGACAGAGTGAAAAAGGGAAGTGAGAGTTGAACAGGAAAAAGATTAGGTTTGAGTTCATAACTAATCAAGCCCTTATCTATTCTGCTGATTCAGAAGAGGTCAGGCTGCCAAGGGCTGGGGGAGCTCTTTATGGTCCTACAAGTCATTGAAGCCGAACTGCCTTACTCTCCTGCTTAAAAAGTAAAAGGTTGCACATGTGACTAAAGTAATCCTAAAAAGTGACTGCGGTTTTACATAGAACCTCTACTGATCCTTGGGGGCCTCCACTAGATACAGGCCTCCAACTAGACTCTGTCCCATTGACCATAACTCTCTGGCTTCTACCCTGCATCCAGTTCATGATCCACCTCACTACGCAATCATCCAATTCCCCACTGCCTCAGTTTGGCTGCGAGATTGCTATGTGAGACTGTGTCAAATGCCTTACTGAAGTCAAGATAGACCACATCCACTGCTCTGCCATCATCTACCCACCTGGTTAGACCCTCATAGCACTCTCCATTTTCCATCCTCATACCAAACCTCTGAGTCACTCCAAGAGAGGATTACAAAACTGATTCTGAAAGAACACGATCCTATATGAACTTCTAAAATACCTGATGTAATGGGTTAGGACTTTTGGAACCCGAAAATTACTGTATTTCCCAAAGCCACTCCTCTGCTTAGTTCAAGCTTGGATGACCACCTCTTTGGGACCCTAGATTTTTTCTGGGTCCAAATGTCCTAACCCATTACACCTGATTACCTCAATAAAGCCTCCTGTAATGTGCATCAGCTTACATTAGCAAGCCAGAGAATCACATGCTGCAAATGGCAAAGAGGGTGTCACAGACCAGATGGTAACTTTATACCACAAGAACCAGTGGTAACCAAGGATTGTGCAGTGGCACATTCTCTCTACACCTTGGAAACCAGGAGTATGCATGGCATATAGTAATGATAAAGATTTGTGGAAGCAGAGAAGGAATAATGGGTAGGATATAGTATATTTGCATGGCAAAAACTTTTCCTGAGATGTCACAGACTGGCCTTTGAACTTGAAATAATCTGTGCTTGACTCATAAGAATGTTCAGCACAGCATCTTCTCCACCCAATAAAGTTTCAGATCTCACTGCACTTTTAGTGTCCTTTATATAACCCTCCTCTGTTTTGCCTGGTCCTTGGATTTAGTCAAGGCAACTGCTTCAAAACACAGCATGTACTAAAAATCTCTCCAGCCTCTGCACAGATGACTTAAGTGCAGCTTTGGCTTGATGGTGAGATGCAGGCCAGCCCAAAAGTAACAGAATCTGAACCATTACCTGTACCATTGCCTTGTCAGCCTCTCAAAGATTAGGTTTTTGAAGCAATAAAATAACTGTCTTCATCATTCAGCCTGGATATATCCACCATCTGTATTCTGCCTTATTGTGCCCATCTTTCATTGGTGATGGGCTCTTTTGCCCTGCATACAGTCTGTATCCATACAGTCTGTAATTTCTGTCCTTGATGTGAAATTTGGTCTCAAATTTGGCAGTTTACAAGTTCATGCTATGGTATGGCTCTAAAAAGGATAATAAGCAGTTGCATCTGAACATAACACTCTGCATCACCACTCACTACTAAAACTCTTTTGATACACACAGCAGAAAGAGTTATAAATAACAATCCATGTACATTAAAGAACATGTCAGGTAACATGCCAAGAGCAGGTAATTTGCCTTATACAGACACTGTCAGGTCAAAGCCAAGTGTAGAATTTCAGCGTGCACAACTCTTAGATTTGTGTCAGAGCAATTCTTTTCCAGAACCCTTTGGATGTGAATGAAAACTCTAATGAGGCTCTCAGAACACCAACTCATACAAATAGTCATGACATGCCAGCTGTCATGTGTAAGATGCTCAACCTGTTGAAGATGGAAATTACAGCTTCTATAGAAGTATTGGCTTTCCCAGATACTTACCATGGTTCAGTTTGAACCCAGATTTTGACAGAAAGCGTAAGAGGAAAGAACCCTTAGAACTAAACACATGGGTAGCCAAGCAGGTCAGCACCAAATAATCCCTTCTCAGTCCTGGGCTCACACACCTACATTGTAAGGCAGAGAAGAAAATTTATACCTATTTATATAAAAAAGATTTCAATTGAGAAGTTCTTTGAAATGCTGAAGTTTTCCACAAATACCAGTATCACAAAACAAGATTCTACCAAGGTTCCAGTGTCACATCTTTCTTTTTCTCTATAGACAAAACCCCATAGAAGCACAATAGGAAAGTTTATAAGTAGTCCAAAACCAGGGCCTTTATTTTGAATGGCTTGTAATTCTTACTTGAAAAAAAAAAATTGCTATGGGAGGTTCTTTAGTTATTTTTTCAATCACATTGCAGGGTGCTGGGAATTTAATTGTTGTTCTGTTCCATAATTTCAGTGACTGAGAGTTTAGTCTAATCTTCTTATTCCCAGCCCAGTGCACTATCCAGTTAACACTGTGATTGGAAAGGTTTAGAAAAGAACTTCTATCAATATGAACAACGTGTACAGGCAAAATAATGTGTGAAAAGTAGAAGTAGAATGATTGGTTTTAGATCTGAGTGTCCTACACAATGTCCTGTAATATACAGCCATGTGTTACAAAAATGTCCAAGTCAGAAGTAATGAAAAACTTGGGTCTTGCAAAACACATGACAAAGAAATACATTCAACACCTATCTTTAATGATCTGCATTTACCTCATGTTCTTTGAGATATGATTTCCTCAGGATACTGAGCATATCTGCTGAGATCAGTCAGAAAGCCAGAAGCAGTACTGCAGACCAGCACCAGAGGCAATGTATTTCCATGCTGATGTGGAGGTCTTGTTCCAGCTGAAGATTTGTATCATTCATAAAGCTAAACTGGAAACATCCATGAGAAGGACTCACAAAACCAGTCATGTGAAAGTAATGGTCATTGTATCCCCAAAGCCTTCACTGAAATAATTTTCTAGTAAATATAACCTTGTCTAAATTCTACTTGTTGTCTGTGCTTCTGAATTTGTTTTAAAAAGTGTCATATGTGGGCCACATGCCTATGAAAACAACTCCATGTTTTAAACTGAGCTGAGCGAGCCTACACCAGCTTACATTACCTGAGCATTTTCTCAGTGAATCCAGATTTTCTTACTGAATTTTCTTGCTTTACATCCTAATCTTCCTTTCTCTAAAAGTAACTCTCGTAGACCCCATATTAACCAGACAAAATCAGCTTAATTAGCTGGTTAATATTAATTCAAATTCATGCAGCATCCTCTGTTTAACATGGGTAACAATATTTTACAGCTCAGCTTTTAAAACTGATGGAAGAAAAAAAATCTTTAAAAAGAATCAAGGGACACCTCTTGAATCCTGACTGCAGCGAAGAACATCTGCACACAAATCATTCTTCAAGGCAAGCACTGCACAACAAGCAATTCACCAACAAAAGAATTCCAGTAGTATTTTAAGTCCTTTCCTTACTTCTACAGTGTCAATCAGTGTTCTCATCTACAAACACTGAGCTTAAACCCCATACAGTTATGTTCCGCTGCATGAGCACCGATTCTATGGCAGTGCCAAATTTATGCTGTGCATTTGTCACTGTTTTGCATCTGTTTCTACCTGCCGTCTCTTTTGCCTCACTGGTGCAGACAAGTGCTGGTTCTGTGTGTTCAAGATGCTGCAGAATGAGCTCAGAGTATTTGGAAGTGTGGTTTACTCTCAGGTTCGTTTCCTGAAACACTGATGTCTGATAGGTAACAGCTTTTTTCAAACATCTGATACAGACATTGCACTGAGCTTGGTTAAAACAAATGCCCATATTTAGACCATTTGTGATTTGTTATTATGCTTTTCTAATCTATCTAGATTTATGTTATGTAACTCTAATATAATATATAGCTTTTAATGCCACATTTTGAGCAGTAGGAAGCAAATCAGCATGCTTCAGCTTTGTTTTTCATGGTTCAGACATGTCTGAAATATAATGAGAGCAGGGATTTGTCTGCCCTGATTTAATTACTACAATCCAGATAACTCTGTCAATCAATTTTTCTCCTTGTGACTCCTAGCAGGGTGAAAAATGCTTTCATTATGGGGACTGATCATTAGTGGATGTGAAGTTGAGAAGATGATGAAGATGAGTTGTTGGCTCTGGCAGAGAATTGACCCATCAGTGTCATTAAGTGAACTCCGGCAAGCCCAGCAATTCCCATGGGGCAAATCATTGAATTCCTCAGGAGCAAAGGTCTGTGTCTGTCTACACCAAAGCACTTTGAAAAGTACACACATGCAGTTTGCAGTAAACTGATGGATAACTAAACAATTACACAGGCAATAACTGCTTTGTCCTTTCCTTTTCACCATAGAAATGACTTTTCAGGTATTATATTTTAAATTCCTTTTTCCATTGCTTTCAACTCCATATCAAAGAATGCAGTTTAGAGCTGCATCAACCTCCCAAGCCCAAACGTTGTTTATCAATAATGTAAATTGCAAATCTAAGTTAATAGGGAACACCCTTCTATATGTTGAAGGACACGAGTAAGTCACTCCAAGCACTACATTAGGGTGGGTTTTTTAATCAGTGTTTTTCACCCAGCAGTAAAAACAGAAACACAAAACACCTTGCCATACAACAGGGGAAGTAACAAACAATGGAATGAGAAAAGAACAGTATCTGCTCAATGCTTTTTTTCTAAATTATGATTTCATTGCAAAAGGTAATTTCATCTAACTGAATTTCATATAACTAGAATTTCATATAACTAATTAATCGTCAAAACCCAAAAAACCAAATGTAAACAAACACAATGCCAAAGGCTTGCCAACAGGGACACTCACACAGAGAAAAGCTTTACCTAATGTCCAATCTAAACTTCCCCTGGTACTACTTGAGGCCGTTTCCTCTTGTCCTGTTGCTTGTTACTTAGGAGAAGAGATCAACACCCACCTCTCTACAATTTCTTTGCAGGAAGTTGTAGACAGCAATAATGTCTCCCCTCCACCTCCTTTACGTCCCACTAAATAGCCCCAGCTCCTTCAGACAATGTTGCTGACCAAACTAAGAGCCAGTGTGTGAAGGTTAGAGACACAATGTGACTTCTCTAGCATTGAGTCAGTGGGGATTCAGGGCTGACAGTGTGTTACAGACCTTCATGTGCCTTACTGCAGCCTCTTCAGTTGCAGCTGCAGCTTTGAGACTGTTGAGTCAGGCAGTTCTTCCAGCTCCCAGTTCAGCTCCTGACTGCGTTAAACAAATTGACTCCTTGCATGGAAGCATCTGTCTGACCTGAGATTTATCACTACTAAGCATCCTGGAGTATAATTTCTTTGGAGGACTACAAGTATTCACACAATCATAGAATCATTAAGGTTGGAAGAGACCTCCAATATCATCAAGTCCAACCATCAACCCCACCCCACCGTGCCATGAGTTGGTTTGACTTTGAGGACTTCGATTTCTAGTAGGTTCCAAAGTGAGGTCTGAAGGTAACTTAAAAATGGAAGTGTGGAAGTAGGGCAAGGTGAAACATGCAGTCAACCTTTGGCAGCGGTGGGTACGGAAGGGAATGGAACTTCATATGTTTTTGTTATTGAATCAGCTTTTAAAAGAGAGCAAGAAGGCAAGGTGTTACTTTGATGGGAAGGGTGCTGGGTGAGCTAATTGATTCAGCAGTGAGACAGTTTGGAGCAGCTTTGTAGTGCTATGAGTCACAAGAGCTCAGCATTAACTTTGCTAAATAGTTGGAAATTTTCCTACAGCTTACAAAATCTCTCAAGTACTTTTCCATCTTGATACCTCAGATATGCTTAACCACTGAGAAGGCTCTCTCAAGCACTGTTGTCACAGACGTCGCCCAAACTCTTTCTTCCTAGCCTGTAGTTCTTTTTGAGAAGTGCCCCTGTACTCTTTTAAGCATTAGTTCCTGGTTGGGCACTGTTTGGAAGACTTTCCCTTTTCATAGAATCATTAAGGTTGAAGTGACCTCCAAGATCATCCAGTCCAGCTATCAACCCAATGCCGCCCTGCTCATGAAATCATGTTTCCAAGTGCCACATCTATGTGTTTGTTGAACACTTCCAGAGATGGCAACTCTGGACCTGGACAGCCTGTTCCAATCCTTGAGTGTAGTGATACTACTACAGTGGCTGCCCATGGTCAGAACTTACACAAAGTGTAATCCACAGTATGATCACCACCCCAATTCTTGATAGTATTCACTGAATTTTTTTGAAGGGCCCCAATCCACCATCTAGGGCTTTAATATCAAACCAGCATTTAAGAAACAAGCTCTTTCCCAAATATGGTCAAATTAAAAGCAAGATGAAGGAAGGGAGATAAAAAGCAGGGACATGGACAGGTGATAGTTAAGTCCTCATTTTGTCATTTCAGGTAAATCTTCAGCATGACTGCAGCTGGCTTTTCCACTGCAGCACTGAATAAACAGTGTGCTCTGTAGGTTTGCAGTAGTAAACATCTCTAGCAGGGACTTCTCTTTTTCCTTCTGATCACTCCTTCCATATAATAGGGCAGGGTGGAAAACTACTTTAAAAAGTCAAAATTCATTTTTCTTCTACCCCCCACCCCTTAACTGATGAGGGTTCACAACCAATTTTCTTCAGACTTTCCAAAGCAAGTGGCATTTTGGCAGAAGGTAGGCATGAAAAGCTTTGTCCAGAAGTATTTTTTTTTCAAAAAGGAAAAAAAGCGTGAAAATGTTCCTTCCCTGACTGAACCTGATATTTGTCTTCATAACCCACGTCACTTCCAGCTCTCTACTCTGCACCATGCTGTAAATAAAATATTAGAGAAAAAACAACCTGACAGCTAAATGAAAAAGTTTTTCCAAAAGGAGCCGACGCTGAAAGCTGAGCATGGAGTTATGATTGTTAGGTCTATGCAAAAGAAGGCCAGCTCTTGTCAATACAATGCTCCACAAACAGTTCCAGTGGAAATGCCTAAGACCATCCAGTGAGGCAAGGTGCTGTGCTATTAAGGACAAAATTTAGGACTAGCCCCCCAAAGGACTTCAGCACCACCTAATTTCAGAGCATGTTAAGAAAATCAGAGAAGGAGAGTGGGGAGTAACAAAATAGCAGAGGTGTTATATTTTGTCAAATATCTGGAAGAAATTAAAAATGGCCAAACTGATTGCACCTTTGCATCAGTCAAGAGAGCAAGTGCCTTCCCACTTTCTGCCTGCCTAAATTGCATGTATACCCAACTCTGTGGCTGCAATCTGAGATGGCGTGTTTAAAAGCTATACCCTAAATCAGTCATGGACTGGGAAAATCAGAACCAAGAGGCTCTTAAAGCAAACCACTAATCTTTGGTAAATATGAAAACTACATAAATATTCAATATATTTCTATTAAACAAGTCAACCAAGACACAGCCATTGCACCCAGAGTGCATGCTGATACTTCAGGAAGTACTTGTGATGATGGGTCAGACTTGCCCATGGCGTCATTCCACCAATTCCAGGGAAGTTCCAGTGGTGATGAACAGAGCCCATTTCCAAAGGCACAAAGTCAGTGAGTCTTCAGTGGGATTCTGATAAATGCTGCCATCTGCAAAATGTTATATCCAATGTAGGGCAGAAACAGATGGAAAAGCTTTTCAATCCAGCGTACCAACCTAAAATAAACATCCTTAAATGTATCTGTTCCTCCAATGGGTACTGAAGAACAGGCAAAAATAAATGAATGAAGTGAGGGAGGCTTATAAATTCTTTTTTCACAGTGACCGAAGTAAAAACTCTCGAGCTCACATAAATCTTCCTCCTGCAGGGATCAAAAGCTTCTTGTTTTCAGGACAAAATGTCACAATGGTTTCTGAAGATGAAAAACACCTGTGCCTGTTCTATTTTGCACTGATGAGAACCCTCATTTCCCACCTAGTTATCTTTAACTCAACACCTTCCAAAGACCCAAGTTTTTGCAACCTTCTTTAAAGCAGCTGCAAATTTTCCCTCCTGAGACTACCACTACTGAGCTCTCAAAAGATGGCTGACATTGGCCATTAAGCACTACAAAAGGCCTCTTTCTTTCCATCAGGATGCCCCAAGTATGCTGCCTCTATAAACCAGGAGTCCAGATTCTAATGGTAGAGTTCTGTTGGTTACTGCAAATATTAGATCCTAAGCATGGGAAACAGTGCAAGATACAAGCCTCAGCCCAACATACTCTTTCAACAAGAGTATGTTGCCAAATGGTTAATGGTTCTGCTTTTTTCCTTTATGTCAAATACTAAGAGAAGGCTGCATGTTTGTGTGCATAGATTTGAGTTAGCCTTGAGCCCTGGAGAGCAAGCAAGCAAACATAATACTACCCCTGGTTTCCAAAACAAACTTTAAGTTTGGTTGCCCTTCATTATAAGACATCGTTTTGCCTATAAAGTCAGGATCATTTTGTTTGAGAGAGCTGCATGTCTCAGAATGCAAAATAAATGGCTGCAGTCACAATGCTGAAAGGATTGACTTGGAAAATTGCAAATTGAATGAGGAGAATTACTCTGGCTAGACACACACGTCATTAAGAATTATTGGCATAGGGGTTTCAACAACACTGAATGTCTGAATGAGAGAATTTCCAGCTTAGAGGAGACAGATTTAAAAGGCTTTAAGATAAACTAAATGGGCTGCAGATTGCTTTATCTGGCAAATCGGTGCGCCATGGAAACCTGCAGTACACAATGAAACATATGTAATTGAAACCTAATTTTATGGAGGCATTCAGGAAGGTAGCTTGGACATGCTTTCAAAGAGGGAAAAGTGAACTGAAGAACAGATGTGGTTTTACCTAGCCAGTTGTATCTCTGGGATCCAGGAGATAACTGACTGATGCTTGGCATTTGAGTCAGCAAGACTTAAATGCTCCCTAAAGAAAATAGGATGCTTTCATCCTCAGCCCTCTCCAGTAACTTTCTCCCTGTGCCATTTGCAAAGTGAAATCTCAGGGACAAATCTTCAGCCAGTGTAAAACTGGTGTCTCTAGTGCAGTGAACTGATATGCGCTGATACGAACCAGCTGAGGGACTGGTTCCTGGACTTCTGAAATAACCCTAAGGCTCTTGTTTTTACAGCTGTATTTTGTAGCTATCCTTGTGTTAGTTGGTGTGCAGGAGGAGCGGTGGAACAACACAGAAAAGTTGGGATGTAACGAGCTGCACGGAGATAAAATGGAAACTGCTTTCAAATTAATGACCCAGAGGCATCCAGATGAGACCCTGAAGCCAATGGACTCACATTTGAGATGCAGAAAGGAAGGCAGTAATATCCTCAGTGGTTATCTCTAGAGGTTTGCATTCATATGCTCTCTCTCCTTATGATTAGTGACTTTTCCTTCTCTGCAAATTCTGGCATAAATAGGAGTGATTTCACAGAAACCAATGGCAACTTCTGCAACTACATGAAATCTGAATCCAAAAGGCTGGGACAGAGAAGCAGAAGGAAGCGTGAGAGCTAAGAGAAACAAGCAGGTTTGTGTAAGCAGCATTCCTGGAAGCTTCTCCTTCAGAATCACCACAGACTCACATCTCAACATGCAGATCAAACTCTCCTTTTGAAGTAAGGATGGCACAAACAACAAGCAGCAACTTTATGATCCCTCTCAGCTCCTCTTCCTAGAATACTCAAAGCCATCACCTTCGTTCTTTCCAGCTCTTCTCCTTGACATCTAATATATGATATATGTTCCTTCCTCTGTAGGGCTAAACCTTGGATAGCAACATACATCAGAGATAGTCTTTGGTACTAGCAGTACTAATGGAAAAACCAACCCTGTTGGAGGAAATTACTGTGGGACAAATTTTGCTTTCTATTACACCACCACTGCTCAAGCTTTTCCATCTTGAAACTGTTCCTTTCATCCTGGTGTTTAATACACCTCTTCCTCTTGAAAAATGTTAACAGAAGGTGAGAAAGGCCCGGTGGACATGCATTCATGAAAATCCATGGCAGCCAAGCATCTGGTCAGAGTGAGGACTGCTGTGTATCTGCAATGCAAATGCAGAATAACACATTTATTCTGCTGTAACTAAAAACCGGAAGCTGGCTCTGCAGATTCCTCCCACTCCTCCTGGTGCTTCTTTCCATCCGTAACATTTTTTCCAGTAAGCACCTGCCTGACTCCTATTTAATACAGCCACAGCTGCAGTTTCCATAGCTGCCTTCT
The DNA here is from genome assembly GCA_013397515.1 of Upupa epops. Taxonomy (NCBI): domain Eukaryota; kingdom Metazoa; phylum Chordata; class Aves; order Bucerotiformes; family Upupidae; genus Upupa; species Upupa epops. The sequence goes on along the minus strand of VZRI01007808.1, from coordinate 874,493 downwards.
GACAGCACAGTCCAAAATGAATCATTCTTTCTGTGAGAAAATTTCTCCAAAATGCTTTTTGTTTCTCATCTCCTCCTTAACCATCGCTGGATTCCTATTAGTTCTAGAAGGTACATTATTACATTCCCATTAGAAGATCACCCGTTCCCCATCCCTTTCCAACCACCCACTCGGAGTCAAACACTGCCTCAGCACTATGTTGTCTGGTCGTTTTTTTAATAGGCTCTTACAACTCTTCGTGCAGCCGTCTATCATGAGACACTGACAATTCTCCTAAAGCCTCTCTACAGATAAAATATATTCTGTTAAAAATGCTTAGGACAAACTGTACTTTGTCAAGCACCTTCATCTATTTGTGCAGAATATTAATCTTCCAAGCACTTAAAACATTCTGCCAAGAAAGCTCCATCTTTTCAATGAGGGAAATGCTTGCAGTGCACAGCAAGGTTTCTTCTGTTTATTTTTGCTAGTCAGCAGCTCATCCTCCACATTGGTTAGCTCTCCCCCTGTCTATCTTTTTGAGATGCCCAACAATAAACATTGATCAGATACTCAGGTGTAGAGGCACCCTACACAGTACCCTCTTCACTTCAATCTTGCAGCACACTTTTCCATTCTCAGCTGCTCAGACTCTCTGCTTAGTCCTGGTCTAGAGCAGAAGTTGTTGTGGATTCATAGGGAGACACACAAAGTGGTCTGTAAGAGAATTCAGAGGTAATCCCATCCATCCGTTTATTCCAAGATGAGAAATACTGTCCACATCATCATTAGCAAATATTCACTCAATCTCTTTAACAACCTGCTACCTAGTTTTGCTTTGCAACTAGACCAGAAGTCATCATCCAGATCGACCCACACTGCAGGAATTGCTTCAATCAACACAGCTTGAACTGTATCCCTATATAAATACATCCTGTCTCAAATGCAAGTTTAGGTGAGTAAGAATTGGAACATCAAGTACACTTCTACCTCAGTGCTCACTGTCTTCTGTGAGACTATACATCATGGCCAGGCATTCATATCCCCTCAAATTCTCTTCTAGAGGTCAGTTCCGCCCAAACCCCAACAATCTGTTTCCACAGGAGACAATTGGTTTTATTTAACAACAACAACTACTGACAAAATTCTGCATAAATCAAGTCAAGCTCTCAGGTACAAGCAAAAAAGTTCTCAGAAAGTGGTTTAACTTGGTTGTCTCATCACACTAGTGAAAACAGTCTGTGTTACTATATTGCAATGGGCTGTGCACAACCTCAGAGGGAGGCATCTGGAGAAGAAACAGGGCAAAGCCAAAGCAGTAACCACGGCAGTGCTCAGCACAGAGCTCTCTCCCAGTTAGCTCACATGTGCCACACATATCCTTAGAAACATCTGACATTTCAGTGATATGAAGTGTGCACTAGAGAAACGTGTTTGCTGAGGATTGAAACACTACTGTATCAAGGACAAGGTCTTCTCACGTGTATTAGTGACTAGTGCTGGAACCTAGGGGAAGAGAGGAGTATTTGTCCAGTAATTCAAAATCCAGTCAGTAACTACAGCAGACTCACCACCAGTGACTTGCACTCCAAAGATTTAATCTCTGATAACAGAGACACAAGAACAGGACTGTGATACATTTTGCTGTATCTACCACATGGTCAATCATTCCTAGTATGATACACAGATTTAACAAAAATTAATTAATTAAAAACAGCATAATTACATGAAAAGGAAAGCATTTTCTGTGTACTGGAGATGAAGCTGATGAAAAAGCATTTACACAATAAATTGAGGAGAAACATGGTGTGCAGATTAACCAAAGTTTGCAGTAAAAAAAATGTGCTACTCTCTCTGCTCTTTATGCAAGCAATGCTTTTGTAAAGACTGTGAACGTTTTACCTCAAGGTTAAAAATATCGAATCTGATTCTAAGAGTAATAAGCTGTTCATGTAGATTTACATAGGTCCAGGTGGGATACCTTTGCCCAGCCTCAGAAACCTCCTTAAGGAAATTTTAAAAGGATAGAGAATCCTCTTAGGAAGTAGTTCTGCTTCCTGCACCCCATATCTAGCAACCTTTTGGAGGCTGGTTGAACCAGAGTTGATAAAGAGACATCCCTCCCTCAACAGCATTTGTTCCTGGCTTCCCTTATTGAGGGCCTGATGCCGGTGGCAGTGGTTGAAAAATCATGGCTCCTCACAGTTCTTCCAGTAACACCATTCTTCAGTGGGAAAAGAAGGCATTTTGCACCAAATTACGCATTCCTTTAAAAAGTATGAGTTCCTCCAAAACCAGTAAGACTTGATTAAAAGACATGTGACAGAAAACTTCAGATGCTTGTTTCAGGGCTGCAAAATAGCAATATAAGCTACAGAAAAGATGTTACAGTATTACTTTGAGTTTGTAAGTGCTATGCCAAGTACAAATAAAGACGAAATACTCATCTTCCAGATAGTTTGATCCTGAAACCCTGAAATGAAAGGTTCCCAATCAGGGTATGAAATTGTTTTAAATATCAGATCAAAAGTCAAAACTTTTGATCCTGCTACAAACACCTGGAACTGAAATTGTGTAAAAGCAAAAAGGAAGGGTCAGTAGCAGGATATCAGGAAGGTGATACTTGAAATCTCAGTCACAATTAATGTAGATTCAACAGTGCTCTTCTATGTTGAAGCATCTGAAGAAGGGAATAAAAACAAAATAAATCCAGCAAAAAATATTTCACATACTTAAAATTATTTCCATGTGAATTTAGAGAACTTCACTTTCCAATTCATTTTATTAGGTATTTTCTTCCTCCAGCTGAAATAACAGCAATGAGTGATTCTCACTACTCCTTTCCTGTAGTCTTATGAAAGCAAATCAGCAAAATAAACAATATGGAAAGGACAAGGACACAGTCATCAAGATACTTTGAGTCTTCCTCTTGCTGAGATTAAGACCTCATCTTGTTGAGAAGAGTCATGGCCTAGCTGTACCCTGTCTCCACATTTTACTATAGGAATAGCAAAAATGAGAGGGGAAGGGGGAGGGGAAGCAAAGCATAATATTGTGAACTTCTGTTAAATCACACAATCTGTTATTCTACACTTAGACAGTGTTCCAAATCTCCCTGCTACAGATCTTCAACACAACACAAGCCACCAGGAAAGGCTGCCTCCCATTGTGCTCTTTTAAAAGCAAACATTGTTCATAACATGCATGTTTTAGAAAGGGTGTGCTCTCCTCTGAGAAGTGCTTTAGCACATGGATTCAGGCCAACGTCAACAGAGCTGATTTTCCTATGAGTCTTCTGCCTTGATAATTGTCACATACTTTGAAAATACTCTCCCCAATCTGCCTTTGTGAAGACCTCACCTTGCACTGTCCTGGAACCATAGACTGCTGTTCAGTGTTTTAGTTAAAAAAGCACAGAAATTCAGAATCATGGAATATCTCAAGTTGAAAGGGACCCATTTGGATCAGACAGCCCGCTCCTTGCAGCACTGCCTAAAAATAAACTATATGACAAAGGGTATCATCCAGACACTCACTGAACTTTGACAGCCGTGGTGTTACGACAGCTTCCCTGGGAAGCCTGTTGCAGTAAGCAATTAACTTTGCAGTCAAGAATCCAAATGTCCAGTCTGAACTTCACCTGACACTGTCCCATTCCATTTTCATTGGGCTCCAGCATGAAGCCTTGCCTTATTGTTGCCCAGAGCTTCAAGGAAAGGCGTGTGTTCCCTAACTGATCAGTGAGTTCCATCATCAAAGTGAGCTGTGAAACAAAGGGTAGAAAATGAAAGTCTGTGGGAAACAGTCTGCAGTTTCAGGAAACTTGTTTAAAAGATGTTTTCCCCTTTGGCTTCTTTGAGCCTGGTATGAGACTAAAACCCCCAGAAAGGCAAATCTTTTGCAGTGGCTAAGGAGAGACTTCCCCACATCACCTGTGGGCACACATACATCACAACCAGAAGTAATGTTGAAATGGGCAAATCAGAAATGCAAGAAGCAAATCAGGATAACAGTATCTCAAAAGAGAACTCCTGGCATGAAGGTAGTATCTCCTGCCAAAATATAAGCATTTGTCTTCAGCAAGTGGGCCAGGCCAAGCTAAACTTGCTGACAGCTTAGCTCTTTGTTCCTTTAGGGAGCAAAAGATGCATCTTCACCAGATGAAGTGGTTGCTGCAAGCAGCAAGCTCTACAACAAATTGGAGCCTGTAGTATTTCTTCCTTATGACAATGTCAGGTGCCATCACAGCTCCTTAACAGTAACTCCAGAGACAATCAAAGTCTTTTGCAGCCATGGTGAGTAAATGGTGAGAGACCAGTAGTTTGTGGTATTGATTTCTGTGCTAAATCTACCTTTGTGCTCTGTGCTTCAGCCTGACAAAAGTGGCTGCCAGCTCTCTCCAGATGTGGATACCTGTTCTTCTGGAAGCAGCCATCTCAGATGAACATGACTTTGCCAAAACACAATTAGCCAAACACCTTGTCAGCATCTCAGTAGCTTTCTCATAAAAGGGAATGTGTGAAAGGTAAACTGGCCAATGATTCACAGCCAGGGAAAAAACACTCTCAGAAAGAAAAGCTCTAGTCTCCTCTACAAATCCACTGCATAAGCTCTTGTGTTTCTACTTATCTCAGTGACTTGAAACACTTCACACCTGCGAGATTAAAATGAACTTCTTGTCAACTTCTATGGGCTTGTGCATTTTTATTCCCATTTCCTATATTTGAGTTCCACTGGTGAAAATCAGGTGCAGTGGCAGGGAGAAGGAAAAGCAAATGCAAAGATAGTAAGAGCTTTGCATACTTCCTCAAAAGAGCAGACAGAAAAGATCAGGTATCACAAATTAAAAACAATCACCTGGGAAAAATAAACAGAATTTCTTGAGAATGAACCAGATGAGGAAAAAGGGAGAGAAGATTTCTTATAAAAAAACATAAGTTACTGAAGTGAATATAGGTGAACATGCTTAAAGCATGAAAACTCCTACAGCAAACTCAGCTGCAGCAAAGCAACACACACCTACAGAGTTAAAAATGGCTGTACAGAAATAATACAGGGAAAACAAATACTGCCATAAATTAACTCAAAGGTCCAAGCTTGCCTCAGAGAAGAGATGGAGAAACAGTCTAAAACGCAAAGATGCTGTTACAGTTTTCACAAATCTTTGATCCAGTGCTGGGTGATTCCTGTTTGTCACCCTTTGTGTTAGTCTCCTACATGTCCAAGCCATCTACATTGCCATTTTTGTTTGACAAAGTGCAAGGTGATAAGGTATCAACTTCTCTGTGTCACTGAATGCAAGGGAGAGCCGATTTCTCATGAAAAGTGAACCCAAAAACTTAGAAAGCTAGAAGTTTTTGAAGAAATAAGGCAGTTAGAACAAAAAAGGTTATTCTTGTAATGTAATGGAGATAACTGAAGAAGCAGCAATTCCAAAGCTAAAGCAACAACACAGGGGCTAAAACTCACATTGTCCCATCCCTGGTGAAATATGCAGGCTGTTGTCTGCTCTGGTGCCTGTCTCTGTCTGTCTCAGAGAATTTTAAAAGGTCATGCTGTCTTTTCCTATCAGAAAATAAATACACTTCAAAACCTCCAAATATTTTGCTAAACAGAATGGTTGTTTTCCGAGTCCAAGAGCAATATTCTTCCCTCTGGTAAATTCTGTACTGCATAGGCACCCCATGGCTTGTTTTCTAACTGTTGATTTTAAACCCGCTTTCATGGGCAGCTGCAGTAAATAAACCCCTCAGATGGTTCTTCATGCCGCAGGGGGTGGGGAGGGACTGGGTCAGGTCACACACTGCAGTGATCCTGCTCCAACAGAGTAAGACATTCAGAACTGCATGTGAACTTCTCAGATCTCAGTGTAACAGCATGATACCAGATCAAATCCTGAAAACTTTCACATGTCTGAACTGGATTCTTTTCCTAAATTCACGACACACGTTAGCCAGGGCAGATGAGGAGTGTGTAGTGAGATAAAGAGACACTGGGGTAAGGACAATGCATCCCACATTTATACTATAAGCCATAAGTGCGTGGTAGGTATTGCAGGAAAATCAAGGGAAGAAAAGGAGTCTGTGGAGGGTGTATTATTATCATAAAGCTAGAACTGATCAAGTTAAACATGTCAGACCATAAGCATTATATAGCTATGCTGGCAATCATGCTGAAGTGTATTTTGATGTTAATATCTGTATTGTTTGAGTATCTTTACATAAAACTATAGTTCAGCAGAGTCTTATGGCAAAATTTTTACTCCTTGATAGCTTTATTTAGTTTCACACTTTATTTGAAGGCTAAAAAAAAAATTAAAACCTTTGAAGAAAAAAATATATACGATAAATAAATACTGAGGATTATGAAAAATCTCCATGGCTTTAAAAACTTATTTGCTTAAATTAATATAAAGGCAAAAGGCCAAAATACAACAGATCCAATTAAAAATAGAAGGTAAAAAGGTAAAATGCTGGATTTTAAAGGCAGTGACTTCATTCCATGTTGCACAAACTAATAGAGTATGGAACATCCCCTCTATCTCACACCTGAACTTACTGAGCTCATCCCATAAAAACAGGTTCAAGTATATTAACTCTGATATCTCAGGCAGACAAAAACTTCTTTATTTAGGGGCTAGTCCAGAGCCCTTCCACTCACTCTCCTATTTTTCAAAATTAGAATTCTCTGGGACAAAACTGGTGTCAGCAATAGAGTCAGCTGTTACTGGTTCAGAAGCCCAGGTCATCCTCCCACCAGCCCTGCATCTGAAACAACTGCATTTGAACCAGTTTAGCAGCTCCAGGTATTAACTGAAAGTTGAATCTGTCCTTTCTGAGGTTCATGAACAATGTGTTTGCTGCACTGCTGTGCCATCATCCTCTCTTAACACCACTACCTTGCCCCACTGGGTCTCTAAATACTTCGCTGATGTCTCTTTGGCTGTCTGGCACTCACTGTTAGCCCTGAGTTCACATAAAAAGTCCACCTTTGATAAAGAGACTATAACAAGAATAATCAGTATTGGAAAAAGGGCTCAAAATTAACACCATGCTGAGGAGAAAAGGAAACTAACACATCCCAGTATTACAGGAAAGTCAGCCCCTTCCCTGGAAAAGCAAAGGGGAGTGGGGCTAACAAGCAGGTGAAAGTGGAGAGTAATTGTGACTAACCCTGCATCCTTCCCAGCACCAATCTCCAGTCCCTTATATTTGTTTACTCTTGCCTTTTTCTGGATCTGTTTTTACATGGCAGTAACAAGCTCATGTCAAGAGGGTGATCCAGGGGATTTAACATTTAATATGAAGGAACATCTTTCATCAAGCTTAGATAGCAATCCTTAAGTGACTGAAAATATGTTTTGTTTAGAGGTGATGCATAGTAGAATGGTACGCGGCAGAAGGAGAAACATGTATTAAAGCAAAAACTTAATCAGTAGAGAAGTGGACTTAAGAGGACACAGGTCAATCAGGAAAATGGAAGAACAGAAACACAGGGTGCTTCCGTTGTGCTAAATTGTCATTGAACAAATTACAAATAGCCACAGTATATCATTAATCAGATGATCTGAATCATGCTCCAAATCAATGCTTTAATACATCCCAGTGTACAGCAGTTAGGAGTCTGTCCTCATGCTGGACAAGCATCACTATTTAAAAACTCAGATGAGAACCAGAATTTGAGCTCCATAATTTTCTTTCCGCTCTGCTTTGCTTGAGGTCTTGGGGACTAACCCATATAAACATGTACCGAATTAGATATTTGTAAATAGCCAAGAATTAATTTGTTACAGAAATCTACAATGAATAAGAAGAGGGGTTATAATCCAGGTTTGGATTGTAAATTGGATTCTTCATTTTACGATGTCTCTTCCACCGTTACCAATTCCATGATTCTGTGATTGTCTGAAGGCTGTTAATACTTATTCCCTGGGTGCAGTGCTTGAACTGATGTCTGCTAGGGTTTGTGCATGTGCACGACTTCAAGAAATATTCTGAATAGTGACTAGTGACATTGACCAGGGAGTGCCGCCACAAGTAACAGACACGAAGTATTTTATCTATTAAAAACACTTCAAGCTTTTAAGTAATGCCAAACCCCACTATTAAATCAGCATTAGACACATAGGAAGAGATGATTCAGAAAGAGTTTTCACAGTAATGTACAGGTGGAACTTTGCCTTGTGAGAACAAGCCAAATTAGAAATTAATTAAACTCTGCCCATGTAGATGTTTCCTGGGAGTGACTATGATCCAGAACTATCCTGTTCCAGAATTCTGAGTCCATTTCCAGAAACCCTTGTGTGAAAGTAATTATTTCCCAAAATTAAAGTAATTGTAAAGCCAACATTACTGAAGTAATGTTCTCATTCTGATGATGTTGTAGATACTATTCAGAAGACGGGTATACAAGTGGCTTAGCTCTTCAGAAACCTGGAATCTATCAACAGGTTCTTTTTGTTTTTTTTTTAACCAGAATAGGTTCCTTCCTGATTACTAGTTTCCCCTTTCTGTCTAACCACTCCATTTCGGCTTTCAGCTTTCCATTTGACTTGTCTTGTGACCAGTTTTGCAAACATTGTTCTTCATTCTGGCCATGCAAGTGGTTAAGACCACTGGTTATTTTTTTAAGCTAACAGTATCTTGCTGTGGTTAGTCTTCTGCCAGGTTTGTAGGTACAAATTGGCAGGTATCCCTTCCTTTTTTACCTGGTTATTTGAACAGCAAAGTCAAACATGCTTAAATGTTTACTTGCTGAAGGCTTTGGAAACGCTGGTCACTTCTAAAGCCTGTCTTCCTTCTTCTAAAGTCTGTCCTAACCAACTATTTTAGCCTCTGCTCCACACACATATAGCAACATTTCCTCACTTCTATTCAATACAAAACACAGAGATTCACAAGAGTCAGCCTCTGGAAATATTTATACAAATGACTGACTTTTCCATCCTGGCATTTTCAATTTTTTTGGAGTGGGGGTGCTCTGACATGTTGGGGTATGCCCAAGCAGTACGTGTCAGGTTGTGTGTTTGTCTTGGTTCTTTCTTGTTTCCTATACAAGAGCATACTACAAGAAGACTGGATTTACAGTACTGCAGGAGCAGCAGCTGAGCACTCTCTGTGCCCATGTAAGACAACTTCATGGCAACACTTTATATAAGAATGGAAAAATGCATGGCTGAATTTTACTTTGCTCTTTCCTTTGCTGCAACAGTGATTGCTGAGAAAGAGAAAATTAAGAAAGAACTCAGTCATTATTTGAAATATTATATCTTCTACATTAGCCAACAGTCTCAATCACCCTCTCAGGTTGCAATGTAGCAAATACTGGTCTTCAGATTTCTGCAGCTAGGACTGCCAGTGCTAAAAGGCAGCAGTGTTCGTTCATGTACTGAAAGAAAAATAGATGTATCTCTCTGGATCAGCTTTGGAAAGCTGGTGGATTTATTTTGCCCTACGTTTGCAATGATACACATAAGTGTGCAGGGACTAGAAGAAAACATTTTCACAGAATCACAGAATGATTGATAGTGGAGAACACCTCTTAGATATTTTGCATATTTAAGCAATTAGATAAATTCTGGTCCTTGCAAAGAACTGTAGGAAACCACTTGTGTATGAATTCATTATGGAAACTGTTGCTGAAAAAATTCTCTAACCAGAACAAGGTGTAGATTATTCTTGACTTCATTCTGCTAACAATCCGCACGATTACTACTAGCCCTAAAATAGTGCACATCCCTTGTTACAGATGTCTACATGTATCTGTAGCTTCACTCCCCCCAGTCAACTGACACAGAAATCTCCAATATGCCATGACCTCGGCTAAAAGGCTTCTGGAGGGCCAATGAGCAGCAGTTCAGATCAACATTTTCCTATCTGCTTCACTACAATTTTGGCTCACCAGTTTCCTCCCATACATGAACAAAGCACCCAACAGTTTTCTTTTTGTCTTGCTGTGGAAGTGAAAAGACTTCCAGATATCACCTGTTACCTGACTCTAAGAACACAATGAGCAGAGACCATACGTTCAATTTCAAGTGAGGACAGTAGATATGAATAAAGAGTCTCAGTATGGACCTTGACTCTGCACCTTCCATGAATCAGAAAAAGCATGTGGAAATGAAACACATTTTGTTTTGACCTTCATAACTGTATTTCATGTGTCTGTTCACTGTTTGTGTTTATTCCTCAAATAGTTCCTAATCAATATTTGGTTTTGAAATGTTTGCACAGAAGACATCTGGAAGAAGGAGAAGGCCAAGTCCAAGGTACTGCAAATGTCACAGCAGTTGTATATGAATTGGTTTGTCATAGAGAGTTGTGAAATGGTAGTTTATATTCCATTTAGAAGAGGTGGGAATAATTAAAAGCAAAGCAGCATAAGAACAAACAGTGGAGGCAGATGTTTTCCAGATTTCCCTGACAAATTAGTGAAATATTTAAAGCCCTATAATCTCCTTTTCTCCACATCACTGGGTATTTTTATATCTTGGTTATATCACATCAAAACAAATATTTTACAAAGGCCATGTTTCCCAGCATCTGGGGAAAACCAGGGTCTATAAATACAAAACTGCTATTACAGAAGGTGAAATATCTAGAGCTGACTCACAGGCAAACGTGAGGAGACCCAGAGAAGGCAAACATACCTACCAGATGGTAACAGGAAAAAAATCCTAAAAAAACCTGCTTGTCCTTTACTACATGTACTTTTCATTCCATCCCAGCATTCCTTATGGACCAAACTGCAAATTAAATGGACTTCATGGGCAAACAAATATTTTACCAACTTAAAAATAAATTTGAAAGCAATCCTTTCATTTCTATATCCTTCAAATGTAAAACAGCATCTTGTTTCTGTGCATCTGACATTTTTAATAAGATTAGGGGTTAGACTGCACAGGCTTCATTAATTAAGTGAACTTTAAATATACACATACAAATAATACCGTACTTGTCATCAGTTTGGCATCCTCAACGGAGAGACAGACAAGATTGCCTTGGAAAATTAAACTACCGCCTTGCTTTAATTTAAAGAATTCCCTGGTACAACAAATTGAGATTACAGTGGAAGAGAGGTTCAGAGGCAGCAGGTAGAAGTCTAAATTGCTAGACTTAGCTGAAAAACTCCTAACATTCCCCATTCTGAATTTTCAGCTGAGTATACTAGAAAACACAGTGCCTCTCACCATCACACTTTCAATTCAATCATGATCTCGACCATGCCCTCCTGTCTTTTCTGCAAATGTCTCTGAATTGCTTGTCTACACAAAGGTAGAGAAGTGGATAAATGCACAGAAGAGCGAAAGCATCACAGTGAAAGAGATGTCACCATATTCTAAAATATCTCAGACAAAAAATCCTAGTGAAAGGAATTATGCCCTCAGAATCTTCAACATGCTCCCATTGATTTTAATGGAGATGCATAAGCATGCCATGAACATAGAGCTTTGGGAATTGTGCCCACTCTTGGAACACAACACATAACACAAAGCAGAGCAGTTTAGAATTAAGGCACCAAATTAGGAAAATGTTCTTAATAGAAAAGAGAGAGGGGATAGGAAAATTCCCCGAGGGACAAGGCACCATCACTGCAGAGACCACAGAAAGACAGGACATAAACAGAAATTATGTCAGCAAGCCAAAAATACAAGGTTGCACATCACACTGTTGTAGCACAACCTTCCCTAATGTTGTAGATCTACCAGCTGCCTTTTACCCTTTGATATCAAATTCTAATATGTAGGTACAGTTCCACACAACAGCAAACAAACTGGCCAAATAGTCCTTGCCTTGCGGTGTGAAACAAAGCGGCAGAATGACAATATCTTTGAAAACCAAGTTGAACCATATGGGTGTGTAAGGCTAAACAGCAACTAAAGGCAGGCTGGGTGCCTCAAAAGAGGACTGTGGTCTGGGGAAATGCGATGAGATGATGAAAGGCAGGACAAACGTTTAAGCCTGATACATACCATATGACAGCAATACATGGTTCTGCATTGTGGCTAATCTAAAGCAGTGATGAAAAGAGATGACAGAAAAGATAGACAGGAAATGTGAGCATTACATGAAAACCAGTGGAACACAGAACTGGGTCTAGTACTTGTTTTTTTAATATGTGCCAAGAAAGAATCATGGAGGAAATGGGATACATAAACTGGATACTGAGTTGTGTTTGTTTGGGGGTCGTGTCTATTTGTTTCATATTCCAGAACAAATTGTTTTGCAAAAAAAGATATTATATGACTGTGGTTTGGACAGAAGTCCAAACACAAATCAGACACAAAACAGGTCATCATGGTTTAAGATGACCAGCCAACAACCAATGATCACACAGCTGCTCACTCAGTCCTCCTTACCACAGTGGAATGAGGAAGAGATTCATAAGAAAAAGGTAAAGACTTGTGGGTTGAGATAAGGAGAGAAGAAATAATAGTAACAATAATACTAATAAAAAAGTATACAAAGCAAATGATGTACAACACTGTTGCTCACCATCCAGAACCCAATGCCAAGCCTGTCCCAAACAGCCATCCCTCCTTTGACACCCTCCAGCTCCCAAGTTGATACACTAAGCATGACGTCATGTATCACATCAAATAGACTTTTGGCCACTTTGGGCTAGCTGTCCTAGCTGTGTCCCCTCCCAGCATCCTGTGAAAATTAACTCCATCCCAGCTGAACCCAGGACACAGGAATAAACAAAACCTGTAAGTTCTTGAGGGTTACATGAACCAGATTCTATGATGTTTCTTTGCCAGCAGCAGGCAGAGCTTGTATTTAAAATAATATTCCTTCTTTTTCACTTCCTCAGCTTCTTGGGACACCTTTTCACTGCCAAAAAACAGTGAATCCTATATCACTAGATGGGAATCCTAGAATCGCCATAGTGAATCTTGCTGGGCTTCCTGCCTCACAGTTACAAATCATCAAGGTCAAGTACACTCACTGTTCTGACAAAATTTAAGCTACACCATCAATAAATCACATGGGAGTTTCTTTAAGAATGTGCTGCCACAACAGCACTGAGAGTATCAGGACACAGAACAAACAGTATTTCTTAACAACTAATTTTAGAGGGTGAAAAAGACAGTATCTCCCCCTGTATGTGCGTGCCTGTGTGCGTACATACACAAAGATGAGATTGCTGCCTAAGAGCTTTAAACTGCTAGATATGCCACTGGAAGTTCAAGAGAAAAAACAGACTATGGTGCACTGTTTAGAGGTACTAAAAAAAAGAACTAATCTTTTGATTGTGAGTGGCAGGGAAATTTTGCTTCACTCTTTGTCAGCCATGTTCCCACTTGGAAGTGATCTGGAAAAGCGCAGTTGATACAGCCAAGGGAATGCCTGTGTTTACAGTTGTAGCTGATCTTGGGAACATACAGCAATAAATTAATCTAATTTGAAATGAGGTCTTCTGACAGCTTTAAAATTATGAGTTAGCTCTACAAAGGAAACATATGAACACAACACTTTCCATGTTAAACCAGCCAAAACTTCATCTCTTTTTGCATGAAGATCTTGCCTTACATAGCTATGTGCAGATCCTTATATGGCTGGAGAATGAAGGGGAATTTCAGTCTCTATCTTTAGCTGTACCATAGTTCCACCTTTTTTTTTTCTTTAATTTTGCAGCTATTTCATTAGAGCTCAGCTTCTTGTGGTGATGACGTTTCCTCAAGGATCTCAAACGCATTTCAAGCACTATCCAACTAAACCTTCCAGAAAAGTATTACTGCAGTAGAGAAGAGAAACATTAGACAAGACTACAGAAGAATAAAGGAAGGGCATAGAGATTTTGGCAAATAAAGGAAGGTCACAGAGAATCGGTGCTAATGAACACACCCAGGCCTTAGGTTTTCTGAAGCCAGGCTGCATTTGGTTTTAAGCCTTGCATTAATATAGATGCAAAGCCAGGATTTATGTATTTTCAGAACACAAGCAGCTGATTGGCTAACAGAAATAATTTTAAAACTCTTCCTCATATTAGTATGAATTAGAATGAACACTACACATCCAGATGCAGACAAAAACTTCCAAGGAAAGGTGAAGCAGAAGCAGAATATGCAGTGGAAAGAACTTTTTCTTTACTGTCTTATTTTCTTTTTTCAACTCCCCTTATAGTTTCTAGCTGCAAATATGTCAGTGTATTGCAGCACATTATTACACCACCTTAGGAACCAGCCTTAAAACATTTCCAGAACCAAATCTACCTTGCAAATAATTTTGTGTTTTGGCACAGAAACAGATATGAAAACTCCAAGCATGGAGGGAATGGTGGGGAAACATTCTGAGAACACTGTATCATACTGCACCATCGATGCTGAATTCTTAAATAGTCTCACTTGGATTTGTCTCACAGTTTTCACGTTACAATAAAAACCAGTTGCTCACTAAGTTACAGTGACACCTGAGATGCCTCTATACTAGTCAGTGAGAAATACTTCCAAATACACATTTGATATAAATAACAGAAAAAATTAAAAATATAAGCATGTTAAATAAAAATTTCCTATAAAAATAGTAAATTAAATTTTTAAGTGATTGACAGTTTATTTCTGATTATACAAGTTGAGGGGAATTTGATGAAATGTCTAGCTTCTATTTTCTGAAAATGAGGTCTAAATACACTGTATAAAATGAGCTTTCACAATAGAGACATCCCAAATCAAGAGTGACTCCTGAGCATGTTGGCCACTGTGAAGGCAACACTGTAACAGACCAGACTAGACTGATGACTGGACATACTCTTTGGGACATGATCTCCAGGACTGCACAGGTACATGAGCAACAGACATTTGCTGGACAATGCACAAGCAAAAGTCTTGGTGTGCAAGTTAGCCCCTGGGTAAGCCATTCTGTTCCCTTCATTTTCCCCTCCTTGGTTTGTCAGTTCACTGAGTGCTGGATAATATCCACTGAGCCTTTTGCTATTTACTTCAACTAAACTTCCTTGAAACAAATGAAGTGGCTCAATTACTAATTTGGGATCCTCAGCTTAATACAACATTGTTGATTTAGCCACCCAAGTGAGTGATATCCCCACAACAGAAAGAAGCATAATCATAGAATCATACAATGTATTGGGTTGGAAGGGACCTCTAAAGGTCATCTAGTCCAGCCCCTTACAACAAACAGGGACATTTCTAATAATGTTACTTTACTACTGATTTTATTATGCTCTTGGACAGAAGCTTCTCACAGAAATACTCGGTGAAAGGTGTATATTCTCATCTCAGTTTCCCTGACCTTTCTCTAGAGTGACTGCTTGAGCCTCAGTGAGTGCAGGTGTTTCTGCATTTGGTAACTAAGGAAACTGCAAGAAAAGAACGTCCTTTTCATCAGCACTAAGGGGCAAACATGCCTCGTGATCAGACCTTGAGTTGGAAGCTCCAGCTGTCTCTTAGTAGTCTAAGAAAAGATAGAAACATTTCAAACACTGGTTTACCCTAGCTTTTAGAGCACAGTTGTCAGTCCCATTCCTGACTTATAACAGAGGAATGTGTCTGTGGAAATGATGGAGAATCCCACCTGGACATCTCATTTTGACGTGAATAGTTCTCTGACAGAAGACAGTGCTTAAGAATCATCCTCTCCTATTTCTTCTCTTGGAATACTTTGGGAGTGTCTGAGTGGTGAGGATACAAACAGGCCTTCAGCAACATCCTCTAAGACAGCTGCACTTTACTACAGGATTCTACCAGTGCTACAATGGTCTGCCTGCACTGTCCTTAACAGCCTTCTCCTAAAAGTCTAAAGACAAATAGTTCTTGTATTTCACTGGACTCTTGGAAACATTCCGTTGACTTTTGTCCTGTTTCTCAGAAGGACTGGGCAGACTGTGTCAGGATCCAGCCTTTAGTAAGGCACCACTTCCAATTCTGACCTCCATTTCCTTATCAACATAATTCTGTCCCCAGGTATTAGCCTTCTCTCTCTTCATTTCTTTCGTGGGCCAAACATCACAGACCACCAGTGAAACACACCCGCCATGAGAAATCTGGTATTCAATCAGAGTTCACTGAGTGGAAGTTATCCAGCAAATACCAGCGGTGTCCTTCACCAGTGTGTGGCTTGCTGCACTGTTTCTCCTTATTCATATTGCTCCTAATGTGGGATCAGTGGTTTATGGCTTATTAAAACATTTATATAGTAACATACTCAGTTTCTGTGTCGCACTC
Source organism: Upupa epops (assembly GCA_013397515.1). Classification (NCBI taxonomy): domain Eukaryota; kingdom Metazoa; phylum Chordata; class Aves; order Bucerotiformes; family Upupidae; genus Upupa; species Upupa epops. The sequence goes on along the minus strand of VZRI01007808.1, from coordinate 858,331 downwards.
ACTTTTGTCTGCATGCTTGTTTTTCATTATTTTCTCACTGGAGATTAGGATGCAGAAGAATCCACGTCAATCAAATGACCTACATTTTCAAAACCAGAAACTCCTAAGGATGAAGTACAAAACTCTGATTTAATTGGCAGACTTACAGAGCTGTGTGATGAGGCTCCAAGGGGACTGGGGAAAAGGGAGCCCTTGTTTCTTGCCTCTGTCTAGACAGTGGCATTGAATCTTTTCCAAAAGCTTGATCTGTAGATGCCTCTTCACCAACATTTAGTTGAATGAACAATTTGCCATGGCCCTGCTAGTGTTTCATCTGAGACATAAGAATTACAAAAAAAAGGTATTTGTTCAATGTGCTGCACAAGGCACGAAGGTGCAGTTAAAGCTACATGCACAGAAAGTTACTCCACAGACGAGAACTCCCAGTTTTACAGTTCTATCTGCGTATTAACTGTACCTAGATACAGACACAGAGCCCCCAAACATGCTCCAAATCCTAAAACTAGCTGTATGATTTTACACCTTTAAATATTCATAAAGCTATTGGGAAATGTCAATATTTTTTTACATGTTTGTCTCAAAGTGTCAGGTATCCACCAGTGCTTGTGTTGAGCAACAAAGGCAGCCATATGACACTCACAAATACACACTTCTAGTGTGCAGCTAACTGAAGGATATTCTGCTGTTCTCAGCTAAAATTACCACAGTTACTGGTCTTGTCACCCACATAGGTGTGTTACCATTGAATACAGAGCTAAAAGAACCTTAAACCTTAGGAGCAGCACAGGATACAAGATCCAAAGCTGTTTTTTAAGATAGCAATGAGTCCAGAATCCCAGAGTCAAACCCTTCCCAGGAGCTGTGCTTCAAGTAAGTCTCAGGCTGTAATTTGTATAACACAGTCTCTCTTCGCTTTGGTATTTAATTCACCTTTAAAGGTCCTGATTCATGTAACTCAGGCAAGCAAAATACTTATCAATACCAGCTGAAGCTTCAGTTACACACAGAGAATGAGACCGAATTTGAAACATGATCTAAGACTAGTGTTAGTGATCAGTTTAAGTGAAGCCAATCAGTTGCTGTGTATTGAATAAGATCAACCAAGCAGACTGAGCTAGGATTTCAGGTTTCTTCATGTGGTATTTTTGTGCCCTTTCCTCATGTTAGTTCAACTGAAGGCTTTAGCAAAGAGACATCAATGACTCACTCAAAATATGCATCAAAGAAAGCAGGAAAAGAAATTTTGTCCTATTACTGTTACCTTTGAATGTGTCGATATACACGGATGTGGGCCTCACTTCAGGCACAAAGCCCTAAGATGCTTTGGGAGTTATACTGTGTGAAATATAATCAGGATGCTACTTGAAAGAAAATTGTGTGTTTTTCATGGATATAAGCATAAAACATTCAGATTGTGTAATTCAGTGTCTCCCAATTGGGCATCAGGTCTCACATTCAGGTGACAAAATTAGCCTTTGTAAGTTCCTGTAGCCCTGACTTTTGAAAGAAACATTTATAAGCCAAATCAGTTATTGCAGTGACATTAGAAAATAGTTGTCCATGTTACTAATTACAAGAAGTATTGTATCCATACCAGAGCAAAGAAAAAACTCATTTGAACAGGCCGATGATACTTCTATTAGTGCCTGCTCAGTGCCAGGCTCTGTAGCAGATGTAAAGCAGCTGTGTTTTTCTGCTTGTGCGCCAAGAACGTGACTAGAATGGTTTAACCAGAGAAACCCAGCTTCCCTCCTCCATATTTTCTCTTCCTGTTGGCACTGCCTTTTCATTCTTCTGCTCAACTGTTCCTTTAATCTGTGAAAGCAGTGCAGTGATGAAGGTTCTTCCATGTAGATCTCATTCACATTGGCAATGCCCTTGATCTCCTTTATTCTCTTCCTGAGGCACAGCATAGTTTGTGGCTTTTGCTCTTTCACTATTGATCTTAAGTGCAGTACAGGCTGTTGGGAAGCATTTTATGGCCTGTGGTGTGGTACATACAGAAAAGGCAGTCTGAAGACTCTTCCAGGCTGCTTGAGACCAAGTGGACTGAAAGGGCCATACCCAGTCTGATGCCTTCCTGTAACAGTAGTTGTAATACAATTTACTCAAGAGAGATTTCCTGAGTACAGCCAGAAGCTGCTAAGAAAACATCAACACAGACTTCAATCAGTGATTATAGTCCTTTATCAATCTGAACCATACATCTGCTCCTTGCACAGTAGCTGAAGCTAAACTATGCAAGATCTCTTAGCCTGCTTCTACATTCTTCAGAATTCTCCTCTCTGTAGTGAGCGTCCTCTCAAAGTCATCAGGACAATAAAAGAGGGAAGAAAGCAGAGAAGTTTGTCCACACTCTGTTATAAAAAGTAAAGGAAGACCCTGACACACTATAACTTCTTTACAGTGAGGGTGATAGGACACTGGAGGGGGTTGCTCCAGGGGGTTTGTGGAGTCTCCTTGATGTTTGAAACCAGCCTGGACTTGGTCTGGGTGATCCTTCTGTGGCAGGGGGATTGGACTGGATGATCTTTGAAGGGCGCTTCCAATCCAGAATGTTCTGTTCTGTGACTTGGTCTAGGTGTCCTGCTGTGGCAGGGGGATTGGACTAGATGATCTTTTGAGGCCCCTTCCAATCCCTAATGATTCTATGATTCTATGATTCTAATAATGGGAAAGTACACAGACCTCATCTTTTGTCTTGGGCACACTTCTGGCACATGTAGGCACTTCTCTGTGCACCCTAGTCTCTCTGCTTTAAGAGTCTGTTTCCAAGTTGTCATTTGGCTCAGAAATCTCATGTCTTGTGTTCCCATTGTTTGCTCAGAACACAGTGAGCAGGTCAGTGTTGTTCAACAGATCAAAGCCTTCTCTACCAAGGCTTTCTATACACAATCTGTGTACATTTTAAGTGTTTAGGAAAGTATTTCCAGCGGTGTGGGGTAGCTAACACCAGTGCTGATGTCCACAGGTCCTACTGTCCTCTACTTTCCTTTTGTCCTATTCCCTATTCACATTAATGCCATAACTTGCTTAGATTTTAACAAATGCAAAATAATTATTTGAATCAGCACAATCAGCAAGAGGTGTTGCAAAACTCTTTAATGCCCAGGCTGACATCTCAGTGCCAGTTCTCTGCCCTTCCAGATAAAAGTATGTGACGGATGCACTGGGCCCAGTGGAGAAACATATAAGGATTTTATGGCTGACCCCACTGACAGCAGATACTTAAAACAATGTTCTTGATTCCACCAGAGTATTTGCCATAATTATCCTGTTGTTCTTCTCTTGTCTCACTGCTAGTTTGATTCATGTGTTTGCTCTTGAGACTGCTGTGGGTATTGTACCTTGTGTATTGTTTTGAAAGCACAAGACACTCAAATGCACCATTTGCATATGCAAATGTTATGTTTCCATGTGCAAATGACAACAAACCCAAGAACTATGAGCAATAAAATGGCTCTCCTGTTAATCAGAGCCTAGATTTGAGTCTTCATTGAAAACAAAGCTCTGTGATATTTGCCAGAAATTTGCCATTTAATCTCCAGCAGCACAGATGAAGACTTTTGGCAGCTTGAAGAAGAAAGTAACATGAGAATCAGAGGCAAATATAAATACAATTTGAAATGAGAAAGAAAAAAAGAAAACTGAAAAAAAAAGGAAAAAAGAACAAGCATAATCATTTGTCTGCTTTTACATTTTCCCAGTGTTATGCTATTAGCAGTTGTAAGAAGCCAGTACAGTAGGGGCATTAGGGAAGGAACTGTGGAATTTAAAACTAAGAGTGTCAACTCTGAAAAATATAAGAGATTTTGAAGAAAAAGTCAAGATCTCAGCTATAAATCCATGAGAGCTTTCTGAAAGAGATTAAGTCAATCACAAAGGAGCTTGACAAGCTCTGAATTCCAGAGTTGTTGAAATCAAACCCACACTGCTGAAACAACTGTGAATATAGCTCATACATCTATACTGAACAGAGCAACTGTCAAGCCTCTGTTTTGGTAAATCTGAAATCAAAAGAAAAATCTTCGTTCTGTTACAAGTCAAATTCAGTTTTGTAACTGTTTTTCAATTATGTGGAAATTTCTCAATAGAAGAGGCCAAACTCAAAGTAATTGTAAAATGACTCAGTTTCACTGTCTTTCAAGGGAAGAAATCAAGTTAAGAATCTTGTCCACCTACAAATATAAAATGGATTTAAATGACAGAATTGCTGGAAGTTGGGAAGGAAATCACTGAACAATTTAACAATTTGTTTTTCTAGAGACAGCACCACCTGTAAAATGCTAATGTATAACACATTTTTGCAAAGCTATCAAAGGAATAAAACTATTTGAAAAATGTTCTCAGCTGCAAAATATATTTTGCTGTGTTCATTTGTGCCTAATCTCTGCCCTGGGACTTCAGAGTTGAAAGTACTCAGGTTGGTCCAGTTGCCAGTAGAATAAAGCAATGATTCCAGGAACAGAAATGTAAAGACAGTGTCCATCAGATGTATCTCTGTGGCTCTTCACTCATGTTCAGACTACAGAACTAACACTGGCAGACAAAGCACATGCTGTAGGATGGCAAGGGATGCCAGTGCACACAGGTCATCGCGGCATGACTTGATAGATGCATTAGGAGTTGGTTTTTGTCTATTTCTAAAGAACTGGGTATTGTCTGTCAGTATTGATTCCACATTAGTTGAACTAACAGCTTAAGGCTGCATTTAAGCTTAAGTAATAGTTCAAATGCTATAAGGAATCAGATGCTCTTTCTGGCTATGTTAGAGATACCTCAAGATGACAGTACAGCAAATCCTAAACTCTGTGGCTCAGTTTGCTTCTGTGTTGCATTTGATCCAAAGTATTAGACCTGGAAGAAGAAGTGCTCTTTTATTCAGTTATTAAAACATAGTTATTGTGTCAGAAATAGTAGATCTCACATTCCTCTATAATGCAGGTTTGCTGTGAGTTTTAATTCACCAGTTCTTTGCAAAGAGTTTTGAGATTCTGGATGAAAGACATTACAGAAATGGAAAGCTTTAGGAAGGAGGAACACAGAAGATCTGGTTCTGAATGCAAACTCAAAGCTGTTCATGCTGCTGCCTTTTAAAAAGCTGAGCCAAAAGATAGCAAAAGACAGAACTCAGCAGGCCCAGCCAAGTGTCCCAGCTCGTGAAACGCCAACTTCACATCTTGTTTACGGTATCCAACCTGACCAAATTCTCACAATGCAGAAAAGTCATGGAACCACTTGATTATAACTCACTACACTGCAACAGCTTGAAAGTCATGAGAAATGATAACACCTATGCAGGATGTCCCATCTCCAAGGATCTGGGCCAGTGTAACAATGGAAACTCAGCAAGAAACAGAGCACCTCTGTAAACCTTCTTAGCACTAACTGGAAATAATCAAACACAGTACCCAGAATAAATGAGGTACAGGCTGGCTGGCTGACTCAAACAATGGTTTCAGCAGAGTCCAAAATTAGGCCTTTGTGGAATTTTGGTATTTTGAATGCTAGTCAGCCTTTTTTAGTTCTGCTGTAATACAAGCAAGGCTTTTCTGGATCAGCACCTATTTTTTCATTTTTACTTATTTAGATTTAAAACACTTCAAATCATTTCTCTGAGGACTCAGCTCCTATTCTTACCAGAATTTTTACATTCAAGCCTGCTCAGTGAATCCTAGAGGCTGCTCAACAATTCTGCACCCTGAAGACAGTTAAATTGCTTAAGTGGAGACTTATACCCTGAAGCTAAAGACATCAATGTGTACTTAGCAGTTAAAAGAGTAATAACAATTATGTTATTTAGATGCTGTGAAATATTGAGAGATATTAAAAACAAATGTGTAGTAGTCTACGAAGTCCTTTTCCCAGAATATTTTATCCGGATTATAGTGTATAACCACAGAACAAAAATATGCGGCTGGTGTTTGCAATATTGACAATTCATTTTAAACTCTGTACCTGCACAAGCCAAGTGTGATCAGCCTCCTCATAGTATGTAACAGCACTGGCTTTCCTTAAAAATGTAGTTCTGGGCTCGAGTTTGTTTCCATGTGCTTGAAAAGTGGTTCCATGGAAACACACGGAGCCCTCTAAGATAGATTTAAAGGAAGGTAGGGGGAGTTAAAAAGAAAGCTGTTTGAGAGTATTGATTTTACAAGTGAGTCCTGTGAAAAAGAAGGTGGAAAATGTGCTGGGGAGAATGTGGAATTTAAATGAATCCTATAAATAATTCTTACAGCATACACATCTGTACAAAGGCAGAAGGAATGTGGAGAAATAGATCTTTCAAATTCACTCTAGTTATCACCATGTTAGTAGGTATCGTTGGCATTCAGCTGCTATGTATAGGCTTGGATTTCTCTATCCTTATTTCCAAATTATTGTAGAATTTCTAGAAGATTATGTGTAAGACCAGTGCAACCAAACCCCTACAAATTTAAATGAGTATGAAACCTAAACCTTTGTAAGTACATTCTCCTCAGCTTTATATTTCATATAGTTCAGAAACCTGAAGAAATAGCACTAAGGATCCTAATACCTAGGGATTATGCAGCCAAAGAACTTCTCCATAACTAGATGAAAAGGAATCCTCAACAGATGACACAAGCCTTGCTGAGCGGAGACCATACGTATGAGAAAAGCAACTGGAAAAAAACCTCCCTAAGCAGGAAACAAACTACAGCAGACTGCTACTAATCCATCACAGTAAAGCACAACCCAACCATCCTGTCCCTCTAGCCATTCCTCCCCACAGACTTCTTTCATGGTTAAGAACAACAGATGAACAATTAACTGCTAAACTCAATGTCCATCTGTTTTCAGGTGCATTTTTGACAGTTAAACCGACAAGTACCTTCCCATCCAAAGACAGTGTCTTAAGCTATCACTTGAGTGAGAGAATTATCCTTCACTCTACGTCTGTTGAAACAAATATCATCATTTCCTTCTTACTCCTACCAAGTAGAAGGATGATAAATAAGCTATTCCAGATGAGATATACCTATTTTTTTCTTAGTTTCATAGGCATCTGTTACAGATTCATCCAAAATGTAGGAGCCAGATTCTCATTAACATCAGATCTAACCCAGCCCCATTACTATAGCTTATAAATATGGATGGATGAAGTTTTTGTCTTAGGCAGCTTGGATTGTTGCTGTTTTTAATATGTCACAATCCAGTTAATAGATTTCCTCCCAGTCTGGGCTTGTTCTCAAAAAAATCTCACTTATTGCCAGCAATAGATTTTTGTGCATCTCCTTTAACAGACTAAAGTTCAAGAATAAACCTCCAAACCTGAAAGATGAAAGTTTTGCTGCACAACATCCTTGGAGTCTGGAAAACATTTGATAAGTGATGAAGGCCTGAAACATGATGAAGTTGTTTTGCCAGGCAAATTTAAAGGTTTCCTGTCTTCCCCCACCCCCCCCCCCCCCCCCTTCAGCCTTGGCCAAGACTCTCACTCACCAAAGCAGTTAGGTGAAATTATCTATCTAGTAGATCAGTTTCTGGGAGGACTGGTTAAGACCAGTGCCTGCTGGAGTGACACTAGCTATTAATATGCTTGCAGGTGGAGAAATGCAAAAGGAAGCTGTTCACTGAACCAACATGGTCACCAGCACAATCACCTAACAACTAAAACTGCAAAAGAGCTGTTAATGAAAAATACAAAGTGTGGGAATTTAAATAAAGCAAAAGGCAAAACAACCAAAGAAAGCAAGGAGATACCAGTTTGGACCACAGTCACTATGATTTTTAATGAAGGAATACTCCAATTTCACAGTGAAGCATTACTTTCTCTGTAAATAGGAGACAAACCATCTATAGGGCTTTTGGCTGTTTGCAGGACATGTGCTCACATGTAAGTGCAGGGATCCTGCAGCAGAGTGGCTCAAACAGCTAGAAAGCATAAGAGCATAAGGTAACACTCTAACTTACTGCTCTCTTTTGAATCAGATTCGTCCTTTTTTGCATATTCATTTTGTTTCTGTCACTTTTCATCTTCTTATGTCTTTCATTGTGACACAAATACAGCACCCAACAACCACTGCACGTAAACAGTGTCCGTCTGATGCAGCCACATGGGTGCAGTTTACAAAGCGGAATGGCAAGATCCATACTTCTCAGGAGAATTTCTCAGCAGCAAATCTGCCTCTTGCTTGGGGATTTTGTTTTTCCATGCTCGTTTGTTGTCATGTTGATGACAACAGTTTAAGAAGTACAGTATGTTTATCAGAAAGATGCATATTCAATTAATATTGCTTTAGGCAATTCTCACTAAAAATCAAGGCTTACAAATCTCTCCACAATTCACACAGATAATAAGCTCCTTCAGAAGGATGTTTCTGCAGTATTTTGAGGATAATTCTGCTCTTCCCTGCAAGACCCTGCCTTGCTCATTTGGAACTTAACAACAACTGTATTTACAGTCAGTCTAAACTACACTCAGGAATGGAAATCTAAAATACTGATCCTTTGGTCTGTCATCACTCTTTTTCAGACATTCATTATCAAGCAGTTTGGTACCACTAACTGTTTGAGCCACCTTAAAATGGTCTGCCTCTGTAGAGGCAGATATTTATAATTGGCACATACATGCAAGCACACACACAGAGAGCTCCTGCAATAGGAATGCAAACCCCAAGCATTTAAAAGTTCAGTTTCTCTTCATTAAGGCTTTCTGTGATTTCAATTAAGAGAAGAGATGAGTTCTTTTCATTAAAATCATCAATTCCCTGAATTTTTTAAATTTTAGTCCTAAAGAGCAAACTGATAGGTCATGTCAGGAGGGCAAATATAAGCAGATGTGTATTCATCTCCTCCCAGATCTTCACTAATATCTCATTTTTCTTGTCATTATGTAGCAGAACAGCTTTGCTGGAACCAAATGCCATTGGGTTAATTAAGTGACAGCACAAATGCCTTAAGTAGAGCCCTCTTTCTGAAGGTTTCCTATCTGTGGTGATAATGTGTCCAACTCACCACAATTACCCTTTCAGAGGAGTGAGACCTTCCAAGTATTTGTGTTTCTGTGCAGCGGAATGTAAACACATCAAAATGATTTCCATTGGATTTTCAAAAAAGTGAAGGCTTCTGCCTAAATAATTTGGAGAAGAAACCTCATTGATGACTTACAGTCGTCATTATATACACTTAGTGGAAAATTAGATTTGGTTTCATGCTTTATGAGCATTTTTCCAACATATTGGACTAGAGTTCTGACATTTGTTTAATTAAGGATTGATTAGTCTTTCTTTTTTGCTTCAGATTTTAAGGGTGCCCATTCTCCAATCTCAAATGTTCACAGCATCCAAAACCTTTTCTTTCTTTTTCATAGTCCTAGCAGCATTTCCTAGACCCAAGAGGAGTAACAGTGCAATTTATTATATAAAAAGGCAGGAATTGCATTTTCTCAGCTTCATTACTACTGGTTAAGTCTCACAATGAGAAACTTCTATAAAATTTGAGAAACTTTCATTAGAATGCCCTGATGTCCCAAGTGGGTCAATGCTGCCACTATTACCAACAATTGTAGGTTATGTTTAACATAAAACTTAAACAAAACAAATCATCTGTTTGGAAACCAACAGAAGTGGGAGGAGAGCTTCTCAATACAAATCATGTTTCTCAAATGAGATATAGTTTTATTTGGCTATTGACAATTGAAGGCAAATACAAATATGCTTTTGGCTAAATGCAATATGTGAAAAAGGTACCAAGTGAACCAAGTGGCGTAACTGTCACAGTGAAAGCCAAAGAGTAAAACTAGATTAACTACATGGTCTAGGTAATTCTTTTGCAGGTTTATATCTTTTGGAAGTATCATGTTGGCAGCAGAGAAACATAAGATCAGAACATTCAACTTGTACCACACAAATTGCTGCCACTAGAGATTTACAGACAATTTAGCTGCAGAAGAAGCACAGAGCATCTTACTGCCTCCTTTAAATGCAATGGAAAGCTGCAATACAAACTGCCTTGGAGACCCAGATCTTTGCAGGTAAGCCTATGAATACCTAGGAAGTGAGAATTAAATAACATAGCTTATGTGTTTACTAAGAGATTCATGGACTAACATGAATAAAATCTTGTCTTTAATAATTGGTTAGAATTTTTGCCACAGAATTCAAGGGAATGCAATTTCACTCCCTACTAGAAATGAATTTGAATAAAATATTTAGATGCATTTGGATGATGAGCCTGTACAGAATCAAGAGGTCTTTCTGCATTAAACTAAACTTCCATGTTCTTTCTTTAAGAACTGCCCTGCAAGGGTACTCTTGGGCTGATGATTCTTATCCAGTAGTGGTTAGAACAAAGTGGTTTAGTAGGGCCTAAGGTTCTTGAGGACCCGCAAGCATTCTTGCCTCACGCTGGCATGCAAACCTGAGTCAAAATCACCCCTGCTGTTACCACAACAGAAATATTTCAAAAACAATTAATCAAACTCAGACCCAGAGGACAGGCACCTATACCTGATGTAAAACTCTGCCTGCCGCGTTTTTCCTTCATCCTCTTTTAGGTCATGCCTTTGTTTGTAACCCCCTCCCCCCCTTTTCTGAGTCTCATAAATGAAGACTGTGTCTAATTACTCTACTTTTTAATTTTAGTCCTAAAGAGCAAACTGATAGGTCATGTCAGGAGGGCAAATATAAGCAGATGTGTATTCACATCACCCAGAGGACAGGCACCTATGCCAGATTCAAAACTCTGCCTGCCACAGGTTTCCTTCAGCCTCTTTTAGCCCCGCTTTTTCTGAGTCTCATAAATGAAGACTGTGTCTAATTGCTCTAAAGACTGTTCCTGTACACTAGGTTAAATATCAGGTTAGAACTGATGATGTTTGGTTTGCCAAACACATGATTAGAGTCCAGGACCTCAAGGTGTCAGGTAGACAACCAATCCTTCAGGCAAACCGGCAAAATACTTTCATCGGTGCAGACTCATCCTGATAAGGATTCTTAATTTAATGGAGCTCCTGCAAATAAACAAGCTTAATGAAGATTACTCGCTTCCTGGAATTCATTGTGCTGCTCCAATTTAATGCTATCACTTGCATAAGAGGCTGTGACAAAGTCTCTGGAAAAAAATAAAATATGCAAATTCAGATACTTCAAAGGCTTTTATTTTAATTGTGTAGAATACAGAGCAGAACAAGAGCAAGTGCACTAAAAATGGAAAAAGCCTTAGAGAGGAAACCAACACATTTCCATCGTTTCCTTCAGCATTTTACACACAACTTCTCCAAACTATCAGTTCCTCTGAATCAGTGCAGTTCTCATGATGGGATTGCAGAACTGCATGCAATGCCCACAGAGAAGTACTGAGACCTCACAATACTCACTTCTTTTCAGTTTTACTGCTAATGCTCAGTTCTGTGTAGATTTTCTGAAGTTTTTAAATATAATGATCCAACTCTGAATCACAGTCAACTGAATCTGTGACCAGTTTTAATCCATTTTCAAACAAACTTGTGCTGAACTGTGGCTTGGCACTTCAATCAGTGAAGCTTTGTGGTTTTGATAGAATTTTCCCTATAAATTAGGGATTTTTGAATTGAAGATGAACTCAAAAATTCAGATCTGGGCCAGGAGTTGTGGCTATGTGGATTCACAGTTGTAGTTCTGACCTAGTCCTAAATGGAGTCAAAACACAACGCAGATCAAAACTGGAAAAAAAGTATTTATAAAGGCAACCAACTACAAAACCTATAGTATTACTGATCAGAGCTGATGTTTTATTTTCGCGTGCACTGTTTTCTCTTAGTCTTTTGTGGGAACAAAGCATTGTGCATTGACTTTGTATCATGTGAAAGTATCTTCAATGTGTGCTAAGCCAATACACAGCTCCTAAGTTCTTACGCAAAAGCCAGCACTATTTCAAGTGCAGGTTCTGGGACCTTCAATGTTTACAAATGAGGTAGTCCAGCAGTCTGTCCACAAAGAAAACTTCATCCCAGAATGAAGTCTCAGAGCACCTGAGTGTATGTTAATGTGGCTCCCAATATCACACAGAATTTAAGATGGTTTGTTCTTAGACCATCACTTCCTTGGCTGTATTGGAGAAATGCTATTCCTGTCTGCTGTGTCCAGCTAATGATGCTGAAACAGATAAATGCCTAAATAATTTTAGGGAAACCAAGCCATAATGTGGGTCCTGTTCCTTAATTTACATATGCAATTACTGTGGCTTTCTTCACCTCCTGCAGTTCATTAAACAAAATACACCTTCCTGGGCTTGATCTTTATAGAACCTACCACAAGAGGATATGATCTCAGGTCTCTGCTTTTGATATTGCTCTGAAACAAACAGATATATTTAATAAGGAACTGTGAAAAGCATGGTCTGTTCTATCCAGAAAATACACAAATTAAGGTGCTGCTCATCAGTGCTGTTGCAAATAGCTTCTAATGCGACAGAACATAAATCGTGTTACCATGGGAAGACAGGAGGGAATGAGAAGTTACAAAGGCACTTGGCCTTTTCAGAAGGCTGCAGAAGATGATTTTGACTTTAGTGATGGTCCTCAGCCAACAAACTCTTAGGTATTTCTACAGTCCTTCACTCTCCTCTTTGCTTCTCCTACTAAATAAGTAGACTCCCATTTTACAAAAATAATCCAATGGAATAGAGAGACTAACTGGGCATTGAAATGTTTCCTTTGTTTTACTGCATGACAACAGAATTGAACCCTTGCACACCATGCACTAGTGTCTCCATCCCTCTGGGCAAAATTTGCACAATGGTTGATATTAAAACTATCAGTTTACTGCCTAATCCAATAGTGTTTCAGCTGCAAGCATAACTTGACTATTTTGAAACTACCATCCTTCATCCTGAAATATCAGGCTCCTGGATTCAACTGTTAGCATAATAAATACCTGTAAAAGCAAGTACTGAAGGCACACAAGTTCTTTGGAAAACTAGGGGTTGGAACATGGTAGTAATCACTGTTCTGAGCAGTGAACTGGTCTTTTACTGACAAAGCAAAGTCTGTTAATGGAGTCTGATCACAAAGAGATATAAAAACAAATCAGACACAGTGTTTTGTACTGACACAGGTCAGTTTCCAGGAGAGTAGTTTTCTCAGCACATCTTCAGATCCATTCCTTGAATTTAAAAAGTACTGAAGACTTTAAGGGGGTTGGCGAGTGAGGGAAATGTTTGCCTAAAACTGATATCTTGTGGGCACACAATTTTATGTGAAGTTTTTCTAATTCTCTTGTCATTCCCTCACCATTATACCAGAAACTTCTGAGACAACTGAGGGGAGACTATGCATGATATTTAACCAGCCTATGAGCACCTCAGAAATGGAGCTCTTCTTTGGTCAACACATAGCGTGTTTTTTACTTCAGGCTTAATTAACCACTGCTTTCTAGAGGAGTGGACTTTGTTCTTCGATGCTGTGGTTTTAACTTGCACTAAGATCACATCTATAAATAAGAAATATCTTTATTCAGTATTCAAAAATAATTCTTTAGGTTTTTAACTGATTCAGAGGTTAATATTCATAAAACAGCTCAGAAAAATATCATCATAGGAAATGTGAGATAGTTCCCTGAAGGGCCATAGACCCTAAACTAGGTTAGCTCAGTTTAGGATGCATGCTTGCATAAATACTTATTTAAAAGAAATAAAGTGCTGCTACTCTTACATATAAAAAACAATCCTGAAATCTATGTTTTCTGTAAACATTATTTTATAAGATAATGATATTGTTTTATTTGGTTTGTAAATTCAACCATTGGACCTGGAGTTCAAACTCCTTTGCTTTTAATTTATAAATGCTTTCATGAGGAAGAGGCCCCAGTTCTTCAAGCTTTTCGGCATAGCTTGTCAGGCTGAATTAGAAACAAGATGAAAGGTAGTATCAGAATTCCTTAATTCTATCCAGTTAGTTCCCATATAGCATTTTAGAAACTTATTTGAACAGAATCATTACAGTGTGGAAGAGATTTCAAGAAAAAAGAATTTAAAAGCAGGTATGAAAAAGATTCATGAGAATCTATAATTAAAGCCACATGCAGGGGAACTGGAGCACAGTGTTCTTGTGCTTCCTTTCAATAATACTTCATAACTCTAAGGATATTATCTCAGTCAGGGGTCTGTTGAGCAGGACAAAAGAACATCCATATCCCAAACCTCTTTAAAGTTTGTTTTTGGCAGGATAAGACAAGGGAGTGCTCTTCAACACTATTTTATGCTCAGGGTGTGGGCTTATAAAGACATACAGAGCTGAGAGCCAAGCCTTGTGCTTTCATAAAGGAAGAATTCAGAACTGCAAAGAAGAACTCTGAAAAAAGAAGTTAAAAACCAACAGCCTACACGATAACATGAAGAATTTGGAGCTCTTTTTAACAAAGACAAAGTTTTGGGCAGCTTTGCTTCTCTCTGGTTTTGCCTGAGCAGTACGCGTACAACCATGGAATGCACAGCCTCTTTAAAGGCAACTGCAAATGTGGCATCAACATCAGTAAAAAAAAAGATATTCAAGCCCTTATCAGAGAGGATGGTACCACATGAACACAGCACACAGGAAGAAGCTTGGGAAAATTTTTCTGAACAGTAATTTTTGAGAACACACAATTTCCTATGGCGTAAAGCATGCACAAACATGGTGACTCTTTTGAAAGGCTTATGTTGAGCCTAATAGAGGAGATTCAAAAGAGGAAAGAAAACAGTTCTACAACTAGTAAATATCGTGCCTTAACAAGCTAACCAGATCACTTGTTTCCTTCCAGAGGGGGGCCACATTTTCCTTAGTTTTCCTTTATTCACCAATACGCCTATAGAAGCTTTTCTTCTTGACCTTGATGTACCTGGCCAGATTTAATTCTATCCAGGCTCTGGCTTCCCTAACGTGATCCCAGCTGAACAGACAATTCCTCTATATTTCTCCCAGAAGCCTACATCCAGGCAAAATATCAGTCATCCAGATAGACCTTTGCACATTCTCCAGCTCCTCCGCAAAGCCCAGGCTTTTGGAAGTGTGTGGCAAAAAGCAGTGCAGGAAGCTGCCGAGGGGGCCACCGCGTGGACAGTGGGTCCCTGCTTCCTGCCTGGCTTCGGCTGCTGGAGTAGGAGCGGGGCTCAGTTCAACTAAGGCACACACAGACCCACGTTTAATGGTCCTGCACTTTACAGCTTAGGGTTTTGAAATTATTTTACCTCTATCTCTGCCATTTCACAGCAGGTTAGAGGAGTAGCACAGTGATCACAGAAATGTCTTTCCAGCCTTTCTTGGCCAATATCATCCTCAGAGAGGACAAATAATCCATAACTTAGATGCTATAATACATCTTAGTTCATTTCTGCACTCTGGGCTCATCATGCATGTTCTGTGGTTCAGGCTAAGAAAGTGATAGCAACACTCTGTCCTACTGCCTTCACATTTGAGAACAAAAGGTTTCTCTGATGCTCTATTAATACAGGTCACATCAGTGCCAAAGATTCGTAACGCAACGAAAGAGTAAAAATATGGATTGGAGAAAATAACCTACAACTCAAGTAACCTACCATCCACTCAGCTAGTTTTGCAAATGAATGAGGACTTATTCTGGCAAGAGAAGGAAAATAAAATTTTAAAAACAGAGGTGCTGGGAAAGGTTTCAGCTCAGGAAGAACAGACCTGTCTGAAATTACTGGGTTTTGAGAGTAATGAAGGAAAACACATTAAATGACAAAGGAAGCATTTCTTAATCTAATCTTCAGAGTGGGTGTCATTTGTGTGCTGTCGGGGAGGAACTGTGTATTGTCACTGCTTTTTTTTTTACCAACACTTTGAAGGAGCTTACTACCTCATACATCAGTTTTGGGAAGGAAAGTGGTGTAGAGAAAATGGTCAAGGTTTATGCAATCCATGAAACAAAATGGAGCAGGTACAACAGTTCTTTAGGGAACTGGTATGCGGTTTGTAGATACTTTCTTGAAGTTTTACAGTTTGAGGATTCTAAGCAATAAGTATGATCTTTAACCAAACTAAAAACAGTCTGAAAAGCCTCTATCTGATCAGTCACGTGTGACAAAAGCTTTTTGTAATTAATGTGTACAGATCTTTCAGAAGAGTTCATCTGCCTTTCAAATACCCACAGGAGAGCCACATTTCCAAAAATGCTTCATCTGACAAAGGCGAAAGTTACTGACAGGTACTCTGTTAAACATCTAGACATTTATGGGGGTTCCTAAATGGAATACATGGTAGTTTTCTAAATTCTGGCCTGGAAGTACCATGTTTCTGTGGTTCAGGCACAGTGGGAGAAGAACAGTTATTCATTACTACTACATTCTAATTCTTGCCTAAAAGCAGCATACCCTTGATATTTCACATGTGATTACATGGACCTAACAAGGCTCCATAATTCCTTTGGAAATTGGTCATCTCACCAAAACTCCTAGCAAATCTTTTCTCTGTGTTAACCCAGCTCATCTACTGTTGTCAATGGAAGGACACAGTACATATTTAGCTGCATCAGTGTTTTCTGCTCCTGTTTCTAACTACTATTTATTGAGATATACACGGACAAGGACAAAAGATTCCTATTCACAAATCTGGTGAGCTCAAGCATTTAAGCTAGAAACATAGAGAAATACAGCTCTGTACATGTAAAAAAAAGAAGATTTGGAAAAATGCCCTGGCTTTTGTTCCATTTCTGAAATTCCCTTTATTTCATTATCTCTGCATTTTTAGTGTCAGAAGTTTACGACCTATCAATCAATGAAGTATTAGGAGTAGCTATTAGGGACATGTTTATGTGAGAACCATGCATAGTCCTTGGCATCATGTATAGCCTTGGACTCCCTTTGAGCCCACTCATTGTCTCTGAGCATTTTATTCTTGAAAGAATTTCCTAGTGTCAAATAAGTCCTTTAACCACTGACAGAACGCCTGCTTCTCTGATCTTAAATTTGTAATCTGTGTAGGAATAATTGTTTGACTAAGGCACTTATGTGGGCCGACAGCTTTACCCAATGAATTGTTAATGAAGAGTGAAAAAGTCAGCAGAGACACAACAGAGTTTGCCCTGGAATTTATTCCTGAATTGAGGGATAGACCCTTTGGCTCTATAGCTGGTTATTAGAAGAGGGTCTTAGATTTTTCTGACAAACACCGTGCATTTTTTCAGTCTAATCCTTGCAATAAGCAAGTAATGCAGTGGTCAAAGTCTCCAGCAACATGCTACTGTTTCTGTAGTTTTTATGATTTCTGATTTCTCACTGACACTCTCTTCATATAATAAAATTATTTACTTTTGAAAATACCTTCAAGATCATCAATTCCAAACACTAACCCAGCTGTCCCAAGGCCACCGCTAAACCATGTGTTTAAGCTCCGTATCTACACTACTTAAACACATCCAGGGTTGGCGATTCATTCACCTCTCCGGGCATCCTGTTCCAAGGTCTGGTGACTCTTTCCATGAAGAAATTTTTCCTGATGTCTAACCTAAACTTCCCCTGGCATAACTTCAGGTCATTTCCTCTTGTCCTACCATTCCTTTCTTGCAAGAAGAGACCAACCCCCACCTCTTTACAACCTCCTTTCAGGTGGCAAGGTCTCCCCTCAGCCTCCTTCTCATCAGTCTAAACAGCCTCAGCACTCCTCATATGGACTGTTTTCCAGAGCCATCATCAACCTTGTTTCCCATCTTTAGCCTCACTCCAGCACCTGAATGTCTATTTTGTATTGAGGTGCCCAAAACTGAACCCAGTACTAAAGGGGTGGCCTCAGAATTCTGAAAGCACAACTCCTGGCAGAGCAGCCTCACCAGTCTGAAAGCACAACCCCTGGCAGATCAGGGAAGCAGAGCACATGTACCTTGCAATGTCAGTGTGTCCTAGTAGACAGGCTAGATTTTACATATATTATAAATCGCATCTTTTCAAGAATGCCAACACATTCCTCCTGTAAGTAGTGTATTAAAGAATGTTTAGGTTTGCATTCTTATTTTTAATTCCTTTGTTTTAGCCCCATGACAGCAACTCTCCTGCCTCATACTCTGCAGCACAGCAATTCACTCAGGCTGTAACAATCTTTGCCATGCATTAGGAGAGAGAGAAGAGGGGGAAACAGGTAAAATGAAAGCAGCCACACAGCCACATTGCCTCCTGTGCTTACAAGAGGCAGAAGATCAAATATGAATTTTAACAGTAGCAAACTCAGAACCAGAATTAATACTTGCAAATCGTGCCGAGTCCTCAGGACACCAGTGCGCAGCAACACTCAGAAATTAATCTAAGCAAAAGCTGCTAAAGGTCGGGGGGGAACCCACCAGAGTGCTAATGCATCATGGAGAGCTGTCACAATAAATGAAAGTACTGGAGCAATTAGCAGACACAGTACTAAGCACTGTGCCACTTTCCCTATTTTAATTGTACTTCATCTTAGTCAGAAGCTAAACTCAAACTGAACTCTGTTGGATATGGCAGAATTGACTCATTTTGAAGAACACAATGGCCTAACAGTTAACTTCTACTTTTCTAACAAAATAAGGAGTAGGAGTTTGAGAAAAGAAATGCAGGGAGGAAGAACTGGGAGTAGTGATGGCTCAGAATAATTTGCTCAGAAGACTGTTCAATTTCTAAAGAAAAAATTATAAAAATATACAAAATCTTCACATTAATCTCTAATAAAGGCTTTCTTTACATTTACCTCACCTAAGATACTGTTGAGAACCAAGTTGTTACTGTGAGTCCAGTACAGAATGACCAGTACTTTTTACTGATATCTTTTCCTTATTGGTTGGGAAAGCCTACATCCTCTTGGACCCTGCCGGAGAGTGAACTGTTTAGTTAGGCAACAGCACTGAAGTCAGACAGAAGTGTTTGGGAGATTCATAAGTTTACAAGAGCACCTTTCTGGTAGAAAGGCAGGAGCAGAAATCAGTCCATGGGAGCTCAGTGGGGCAACTTAATACACTAACCCTACATTACAGCAGGAATGTGCCTAAGCCCTCCTTACTCGTGTCCTCATTGTACTTGGCTTGCTTTCATGACGCACATGAGGATCTCTTTGGTGGTGAAACACGTACTTGTGTCTTCTCAGTTCATTCTTCTCCTTAAAGGGAAGGTCCTGGGATGGGGCAGCAGACTCAAAACTTGCTGTCTTCTCTTTATGTCAGGGTAAGGTTGACAAATTTTGCTTTTTAAAATAAATCCTCAAAACAAAAAGGTATTTTATACTTGCAATATAACAATCTCATGGCTAGATAGTGAAATGACCAGTGAGCTGAGTGGTGACTCTCACTGACTAATCCTCACTCTACCCTGTAATCTGCGATAAGAAATGAAAGGAGACTGCATCATCCTTACACTCCGTTGAGGGAACAAAAGGAGTTAACTGTGGCATCCAGAAATGGATAGTAGAACCACAGAGCTATGAAAATACAGGAGTCAGCCTGCTCTACTATGTCCTCAAAATCACAGACACTGGACCTCAGCAGCCAGGGAAAAAAAACAACAAAAAAGAAAAATGCATTGCAGTAACGGGGTGAAATGTTCTGTAATGATTTCACATCAGCTTTGAGGCTGCAAATGTTGTGAGACAGAGCTGTTTATTTCATTGTACCTACCACTGGGTACCTCAGCAACGCATTCTGCCAGTGGCTTTCTTCAGATGAGGGGACGGGATGTGTAAACTGAACTGGATTGCTTTGAGGAACAAGGTTGAGTTCCATATATTTAGAGGAGTTCTTCTGCAAAGCATTCTTCCCTGGAGGTATCATTTTGATGAGTAGATGGTTTTACCTTTTGTCATGTGACACTGATTCGTTGCCACTTTTAAATCCAGATTAAGAATTACTCCTCTTCTTGATGCTACTTCCTAATTTTTTTAGTTTTCAATGATCCTTAATAACAGGGCCTTAATAACAATGAGCCTTAATAACAGAGAAAAGATGAGAATGTTTGGCACACTCTGATTTCTCACAGGAAACAATAACTGGCATCCTGAGGTGTCAGCTCCATGTTCAAACATAATTTCATTTAGCTTTATGCAAAGCTGATGGAATTACCATTAGATCTAACAAGCATTTTTATAAAAAGAATAGTATCAATATGAGACCTTCCACTGAATAGCTATTACATATGTAGATATCTATTAGATATGTAAAGTGTTTACCTATGTGTCATCATACATATGAGGAATACATTGAACCACAGAGCGACCAAGAATGAAGAGCCAGAACCTGGCATGTCTGCCATGAAGTTTAGTAAGCTTACATCTTCTGCATATTAAACCCTTTTCTTCAGATTTCTTTTTCACTAACAGAAGTTATTTAGGAATTAGCCTATTAACCTCATAATGATCTTTCAGCTGAGAAGTTTACATCAGAATTTCATGGCTAACAGTGTATTACATATACTTTGCAGCTCAGTATGTAAAATAATGTGGTGTTATTCAAGATCAGAAGTAGCTTTCCTCCTGTGAGTTTTGGAAAGTAGGTTTAGAGATTATTTTTTCCATGACTCTGCATACTTATATTAACTAGTGTGTTATTTGTGCATTTAGACTGAAAGCAGACATCTCTAGTCTTTCAGTGAGAAGTTCTCTACTCAGTGTACTAGAAATAAAAGAGCGAAAGGCACAGTAATGGAGGAATTTGAAAGCACATCTTGTGCAATGTACATCTGTACAAAAATTCAACAAATGGGGATTATAAGCTGATTATAAATGTTGATTATAAGCAGTTCTCTGTCTCCCTATTATGAGGAGGACATGGGAAACCACTACAAGTACCAGAACACACAGCTAACATTTCATCCAAAGAGAGCATATCTACTTCAGAAGTCTCTGTCTGCTGGAGACACAAAACTGTGGGGCCCTGTGCATTGAGTCATTATTGAGTCCTCATCTGGCTACGTAGCACATTCCTGTCTAACAACTGCAAATCTGGTTATGAAGAATAGCTCTGTTTTAGATTTGCAAAGGCATTGCACTGCCTTAGTTCCTTTGGGCATCTAACAGACCACTGGAGACACTGCTCCTTTAACACATGATCTTCAGAATGAAGAACAACTGACAAAAACCAAAGTCCTACAGGAATGTCACGTGTCAAGAACTGTTGCCAACACAGTTAGATTCTAGTCCTCTGTATAATCGCAACTCTGTGTATAATCTGTATCCTCACAAAAAAGACATACTCACATTTGGGGCTCTAGGAAACCTATCTATTTGGAGATGTGTCCAATTTTGGGGCCCTCAGTTCAAGAAGGACATGGAGCTGCTGGAAGGTGTCCAGCACAGAGTAATGAAGATGATGAAGGAAGTAGAACACCTCCCTTATGAGGAAAGGCTGAGGGAGCTGGGTCTCTTTATCTTGGAGAAGAGAAAGCTGAGGGGTGACTTCACAAATGTCTATAAACATGTGAGGGGTGGGTGGCAGGAGGATGGAGCCTGGCTCTTCTCAAGGTCATCTAGTGATAGGACAAGGGCCAATGGGTACAAGCTGGAACACAGGAGGTTCCATATAAATATCAGAAGAAACTTCTTCACAGTGAGGGTAACAGAGAATTGGAACAGGCTGCCCAGGAGGGTTGTGGAGTCTCCTTCTCTGGAGATGTTCAAGACCTGCCTGGATATATTCCTGTGAGACTTAGTCTAAATGATCCTGATGTAGCAGGGGGATTGGATTAGATGATCTTTCAAGATCCCTTTCAATCCCTAATGATTCTATGACTCTATGTGCTTGCTCATTGCAGGAGGGTTGAACTAGATGACATATGAAGGTCTCTTCAAACCCAAGCCATTCTTATTTTGTATTTCACAGTTCCTGGTGATGGAAGTTGCTTAGTGTCTATAACAGAAAGAGTAATACCCTATAGCACCTATACCAACCCTTACAGATATATACCAAACTGTGACACAGTAACAAGTGTCTCATTCTACAGCTACATGTTGACTGTACAATAAAGATTTCACTATTCGTAGAAAGCTGTATTTCTCATTTTACTTTAACTTATAAGACATTCCATTCCCATATCATCCTCTATGCAATTTAGAAATATGGTATGTAGCTTAAGTATGGAAGAATATTTAGAGTCAAAATAGTATGTCTCAGCAGATCATTTCTCCTTGCTTCCCATGCATCCTGAAGAACACTCCTAATTCAAGAGCTATGCTGGGACTCATAGCCACATGCTCTCTGCCTTCATTAATTATTATTGCCTTGCTGCTCCAGGCCTTGGGAAGCTTTGTGGATTTCATAAATAAATTACTTCATGCAACCATATCTCTCTAAAAACAAAATCTAGTAAACATAGCAAAGAAGAATTAAAATTTTAAAACTTGCATTACATTGCAGGCCAGGTCTCCAGAACTGTGCACGTACTCAGTTCTGCCTAGTCAATAAGGACAATCGAGAGCTTCTGCAAGTGAACAAGCTCAAACTGATTTACTTCTGCCTGCAGAACATTTTCTTGTGTTGTGCGGATCCATCAAACTTGATAAATGGAATGTAACCTCTAAACCATGGTTCTGAATGTGCTCCCAGGGAGTGCAGAGGCAATGACATTAGTTATATAAAAAAAGCATGGCAGCCCTCCTGATAGTGTACCTGACCTGCTGGTACTGTTGAGCTAAGTTTTGACTGAAAGAAGGAAGTAAGAGACAGCTGGGAGTCATGTAAGTGTGCCTAGGATGGCATGAATGAATTACAGTAACTGTTGCATGCCAATATATTGAAAATACCACGGAAAACTAAAGTCTGGGTATTAAACATAAAGAAAACCAGCAATGTGAGAGCAAGGAAAAAGGAGTCATCAACTTGAAACAAAGACTGAGACTATAACATGGTACTTAAAAAAATCTTAACTCTTATGGACTGGTAAAAACAAAATCCATGGCGGGGCTAGAAGCAGAGGATGGAAGGATTTACTTTGCATTTTGTTCCATACTACATATCCTGAAACAGTACCTTCCACTGGCAAAGAAACATCTTCTTGGGAAGAGACAAACGTGTCATAGCAAACACTGTTAGGTGACCCATTTCTTGAAGGCAAAATTTGCCACATAATGCTTCAGTTCTTTTGGCTTTTGGAAGGAGAGGACCCTCTCCAAAAAGTGCCAACACCTAAATCCCAGCCTTAAATTGGAAACCATGGTGGGAAGGCTGTATAAACTATGAGACAAACTATGAAGAGAAGCTATGAATCTTAATTTTTTCTTTTACACATTTCAGGGGTGAACTTTCTGTCCTACAGAGAACACCACACAGTCCAGAAGTAAGCACAAATAGCTACTCAGAATGAAATTCTGTTAAGAGCAGGAACTGAGTTGTGCTTCAGAGTGTTTTGAGGCACCTGGCTGGATCACAGCAAACAGCATTGCAATCAAGAAGCTGAGTTCATGAACCCTGAGAAGTTCATTGCAAGTCTACCTCCCATCTTACTCCACTCACACAAATGAACTGTGGAATAATTGAAGTTGTCAGGTTTTTCAAAACCAATGACCTTTCCATTAGCTGCAGCAACTTTAAACTCTTGTCTAAAACCTGCAGCTGAAAGAGAACGAAGAAAACTGGAACATCCCTGTAACACATGCAGTCGGCCAATCCAGAGCAAAGGAAAGTATTTTTATGCCAGATATATCCAGATGGCCAGACAGGTCTCATGACAGCTCTTTTATTGAGGAGGACTGTAAGGAATTTGAGAAATATCCAACAATTAAAAAAAAAATCAATCAAATTACATCTCTTTATAATAGGATATCAGATCCTTAAGTCCTCAGTCAGTTTTCATTCACTGAATCAGAATGGGAATGTGCCCATCAAAGCTGTATAAGACACTCAGAGGTTAACTTCTACAGTGTACCTTCAATATTTAAGCCATCAGGCTTCTCTCACTCAGACAATTTGTACAGAGCATGAACAGATTTGATTTTTCAGAAAAACACTGGACACACAGATGTTTCTACATTTCTACTGACATTGTAAGATGTCACCAGATGCTTGGGAAGTGAGGAGACATGATTTAATTCACTTGGTGGCTTCATTTTCTAACCTGTCCCTTCATATATTCACTCCTTTTCTAGTTTTCAATGAAGCGTGTTAACTATCTTCTTTTGAGATATTTTGAACACAATTTTCTGTCAGGTTTCAGCACTTTATACCCACTTTTGCAGGTGTAACTGATTACCATGGGTGTCCACGCAAAATGAAAAGAACAGAACTGTAAGCCAGGTGAAGAAATGTAGGCATAAGAAAATGTCTATACTCTGAAATCAGGCTTGAGGCTGTAAAGTCTATTTCTTGCAATTAAAAATAATATTTCTGGAAAAACTCCACATAAGTTAGTCATCTAAAACTGATGCTCTACAAATGGGAAGATCATAAAGCACAGCCCACTATCTATTTGAAGAAGAGTACCTCCGAAAGGAGGAAGCATTCTGTGCAAACAGAACAACATTCTAATTATTTTCTTTTCTCAGGAAAATGGAAACTAAGACTGAAGAGACAGAACAGAATCTTAAACAAAAGCATGTTTAAGTACAGTGTAACAAAAAAAGGATGATACTAATAACATGTTCTTGTCTTGTGCCTGTTCTATGCAGTTTGTTCTACATTTACAAACCATGAACAATGAAGTGACTGATAGTTTTATTCTTTTTACTTAATAGTGAGTATCACCTGCAAGGATAGCAGCTCCTGTATTGGCCCCAACCAACACATAAAGGTTGAACTTGATCAGCATAAGCTGGAGAAACAAGGCAATTTATTTAATAGGGCATCTTTCCTTATCCCAAGTATCATGCAATGGGTCACAGAATTTAAATTACACTGGCACAGAAGTGTTTCCTAAGGATTGTCAGGCAGGAGAGTAGGCAGAGTTCAAACAGAGTAAAACAATGATTAGAGAAAACTTTTCCATGAAACTAGCATGGATAGACCTCTGCATGAATAAGAGATG
Organism: Upupa epops; assembly: GCA_013397515.1. NCBI lineage: Eukaryota > Metazoa > Chordata > Aves > Bucerotiformes > Upupidae > Upupa > Upupa epops. Next base: position 833,431 of record VZRI01007808.1, on the reverse strand, counting down.
GGAGGAAGCAAAATGAAGAATGGAGGAGTTTAGAGAACTGGAGGTGGGGGAGGACATCACATTTCAGAAGTTTTAAAAGTAAGGGAAGGAATCCCAAACTTAAGTTATTTTGAGTTAGAGGATTGTGGGTCCACTGTGACTGAGCTTTCTGAAGTAAGAAAGCATGGTACCAACCACATTTGGGGCAGATGATAAGAATGTAGAAGAAACACTGCTGATTGAATTGCACGATAGTCAAATGAGGAGGCCAAACTGTATTTGTATCACCCACAACAAAGACTGTAGTGGACACACATGGCCAGGGAGCATATTTGAGAAAAACAAATTTCTGCATCCAGGCTGTAATACACCTTTTCTGAGTAGTTAATGTCTGATAAAAGGTCACAAGAAGGGATTATGGTCCTCATGACTACATCGACATAGGAAAAGGAAATCTACTCTCCACAGAACAGCAGCAATATCCTTTTTCAAGTGTGAACTGTTGATCTTAGCCCCATTTATATCCTCAGTAATTTCATGTGCAAACACAGTTGAACAGATATATAAAGAAGAGGAATTTATGACTTATTTCAATTACTTGAGGGCTGTAAATGTTTTGGTGACTTTTAAATATTCCTGATTCAATAGACTGCATGAATGGCACACAAAATAAAGATAGCTCAAATAAATCTTATAGATACACTTAACATTGAGGATGTGATTAATCTTATTTAAGTCAAGAGAGGTAGTCACTTGTGTAAATTTAAATATATGCTTTGCCAGAAGTAGAATCTGGGTTATGAGCAAAATAAAATTTATCAGAGTAACTAAAGAAAGTAAGTTTCTGTGTGTCCAGGATGTATATAATGCACCAGTTTAATTCAGTAGTAATTTTTACATAAAAAAACCAGTGGTGTTTAAATCTAGGACCATGCCATTCCTAAAAGCACAATAGGATCTCAGTTCCTAAACACAAATACTAGGCACAGGAGCAACAGGATTCGCTATCAACAACAATTCGCTATCAACTTATTTAAAACAGATTTGGGAAATTGAATAATTTCTTCCTTCTAATCTCTGGTGTACAGAGAACACAGATGACAGTACAGGCCAGCCATTTGAAATCATCATTTCCTTTGACATACTCATGAAGAAGTACTAATTCTTCCTACTAGCTATTATAACCTAATTTGATTGACACACTATTTTACCCCTGAATCATCATTTTTATCACAACTATTTCATATCAGTACAAAACATCAGATAGCAACAAAGAAGCAAAGAAGAAACACTTACAATAAGAGAATAAAGAATGATTCAGTGCAGAGGAGGTTTTAGACTGGCCCTGTTCATAGACTTGTAAGCAATCACTTTACGCTAGTAACATGAAAAGCTGTTAAAGGTCAGGCTGATCATCAAATGTCAGTCCTACTCATTCCATTGGACCCATTCCCTAGGTTCCTGAGTAGTTTTCTATTCTGGCATAACCAAGACCCCATGAGGAGGAAAAACTTGCATTCACATCATAAAGTGAGACTGAGACTTACCTCCATCTACAACCAACAACAATCATGTATCTTTTCTATCAGAGTTCCTCTTAGGTACTTGTGGACCTCAAGTAGTCCTGTAAAAATAGTGATATTCATGGTGAAGTTGTTCATCTGGGAGGCATCCAAAAAAGTACCACTGCCCTGACATCTGCTACTGCCATTGGCAGAGAACAGATACTGGAATTGATGGGCATTTGAGCTGACAAGTTACAGCTGTTTGTATATTCCTGTGATTCTACAAGATTTGAAAAACATGTTCAATTGTTTTTAAATTCTTATCTGTGACCTAAGCAACTCTTACAAACAGAAAAGCTTACCTCCCAGCAGGTTCACCAGCTTCAAGACTTTCATGCCCTCTATAAGTCATTTCCTAAATAACCTCTTAACTAACTAAAATCACACTGAGAAAACAGAAATTGACAAGAATATAAACTATGATGGTGGCTTATGGGAAATACCACATCACACCTGCAGTCAGGAGAACACTGATCTGGATTTTCCTGATTTCATTAATTCCACTATAAATATATTTCTTTTAATGAGGCCACAATTAACAACACATCCTAATAATTATTAATGGAAAGCCGTCTTATGTGTGCCTTTATTGTCTCCACTGAGGTCTGTAAGTGAAGTTTAAAAAACTACAGTATCTAAGTTTCATGGTTGAACTCTTTCATAGAGCGAGCCTGGACAGGATAAGAAATGTACACCAAGCACTAGCTGAAGAAGAAAAGCATCCATGCTACAGTTAAATAAATTCAAAATAGCCCCATCATCACTAGCTACTAGATAGCCTTCTTCAGTGAAATTATTGCTATTGTGTTTCTCATGAAGAACTCAAAGTAAGAACCAGATGTCTCTTTCTTTTCTGTAAATTCAAACCTAACTGAAGTGACAGCTGAACAACAGTAAAGAAGCTATTCTGAGAACTCTCATGGACAATGTATGGAAACCACCTCCTTTGTTAGCAGGTGTCTAGATTGCTTTTTCACATGGACTATGGCTGATAATTACACCACTGTGGAAAAAAAAATGAACAAAAGCACACAACCCTCACCCACCCCCAAAGAACAATTTTACAGCTAAGAAAAACTTTTATTACAGATGTCTGTCTCAAATGAAATCAGTGGTATTTTGTCACTGTTACACCAGCACATAACTAGCACCAATCCCTCTGGAAGAGTACATTATTAGCAGGTGACAATTATAAGAAGATTAAATATGACCAGTGTGCACTTTGCTACTAAGTGCCCGAATTCCATTCAACTGTGCCTCACTTTTGCTTTTTCTTGTACTTGAGTTGTAACTATAAAGTGTCAACATCTTCCATGGCAGTCAGCAGAGTCACTGAGCACTGATGTCAGTGTCGAGTTGCTAAACCCAGAGTGAATTAGACACCTGAGGGAAAGATACGTGGGGCTGGCCACCTTACTCAAACTTGTTAAAAAATGTGCAACAGAAACAAGAACTGAAGAAGTAAAAAACCACTATATCCTGTTATAACTGCTCACATCCTCAAAGAATGAGTCTTCAAGAGAGACAGAATAATATAACCTGGGGAGCAAACACCATTGGGGTTCTTTTTTGGTTTTGTAGATATTTGAAGCCCCTATGATTAAGAGTGTGATATCCCCCAAATCCTTGCTGCATAGTAGATAAAAAGCATCCAGATGTAACCAAAAATATCTGCCGTGTTCCATACACTGTACTGTACATCACTCTTTTATATGCTGCTGAGTTTGACATTGATTCAACAACCCAGCAACAGATGGTTAAGTTCTATGCTTCCAGTGTGCTAGTTGAATTCTTTTTTTAGCAGATATTGGGACAATTCTTCTCTGCATTTTATTTAGGCTACAAATTAAATCAATTCACTGCAGAAATATTTAAAATATAGAGGATGGAAGAGAATGATTATGAGCTTTATTTTTTATTATTCTCAGAATTTATTTCAGTCCTTGTTTTTATTTAAACCTAGCAGTCAAAATTCATTGTGGCACTACCCTTCCAGGGACTAGAATGTGGAAAGCAACCTGCAAATTTATGGATGCTATATAAATAAATAAATAACCCAGGACTATTTTTCTAACTCCAAAGCATGTTGGCTTTTTGAAGGCCACATGACAAACCTGGAGTTGGGCCCAGGGTTTTTGGAACAACAGCTTACATGTTGTTGCATTAGTGCAAGATAATTCAATGGGTACAAGGACACAGAAAACTCAAAAAAATCCTTGAACACAGTGGTGGCTGAGGATTTAGCGTGGATGAAAATGCCTCTTCCCTGAATAAGATATTTTGGGGTTTGGAGTTCGGATATCTTTTTTCTTCATTTTTTTTTTATTCTTATTTCCTTGAAATAGCCAGAGGGTTTCAGGACATCCCAAGAGGTCCCTGTTTAAAACAGAAGACTGTTTAAATTTAGATACTCAAATTTTACTTTTTTTGTTCAAGCTCTATGAGACAGCAATCTGATGTTTTATCAAAGGCCTTAAGTTCAGCATTAAGGTTCTTAAGTGCAAATACTTCCAAAATTGTGATATACACAGCCCTTTTTGTTCCAATTTGAAAGAAGAGACAAATCTATTTGGTGGGGGTTTTTTAACCAGCTTTTAATCCCACCAAAAATACTTAGCCCTTTTTTTCCACAGTTCACAACTTATTAATTAAGGTTTCTCCTTATGGAAGGCCAAGCTTTTATCTAATCTTACTTCAACAGCGTTCAGTAGATTTACTCCAGGAAACAGGTTAACCCATGAACTTTTAATTAGCCGTGTACCAAGAGTTTCCTTCGCATCAGTTTATCTCCAAGAGAACTCGGTAAGGAATTACCTTAACATAATAGCTATTCTTCAGTATGAAACTCTCATTCCAAGAGTGGTTAATCTGCTGCAAAAGAATTGAGACTGAATGTAGCTCATGCACATCAGACATGATTAGGAGTCAAAGAGAAGGTTGTCATAACATACTATATACATCTCAGCCCAAGTCAGGAAGAAGCTATAGCATTGAATAAAATTAGATAAACACTAAAGAAAGAGGATAACAGGATTTCACTAGAAGTCTGAACCTCTCTGGACTTTAAATTAAGAGAGTTAACAACAGGTTAGGATTTTCTAAGTCAGACTTGGCGATACCAGCTGTGACTTGTGCATCTCTATTGGTACTTTCATTAATTGCACAGAAGCCATGACATCCTTGTTGTGTGACCTTAGGGATCATCCTAAGAATCATTTAAGAACAATTTATATTTTAAGAACAATTCTTCTGGAATGATATGTTTTAGCATAGATTTATGCAGAGGTAACCATTTAGATTTCTTTACATTAATTTTACCAACAATATGGAAAACTTTACTTCATGGAAACATCAAGGGACTCAATTCATTGACAATGATGCTACCTTTACCTAGCAAATGCTGAGAACTTAGTTCTTTCAAAAATTCCAGTAAGTAAAGCAGAGATAAAGACAGTTGCAGTGATCCTTGGTATTTACACTACTATTTCCTAAACAATGATATGTGAAAAACTAAAGTATTATTACTGAGTTCCTTTCCTCTTGTAAATATAAAATGCTGAGTTTGTTTTATTGATTGAAATATTTCCCTTCCAGAATACACAGCTTAAAGACCAAGGTTGCTTTCTGCTGAACTATGAGTTCCTCACAAATTAATTTTCTCCTTAGTAATGTTCACAGACCAAATTAGAAGACTTGCCAAGATTTCTCTGTCAGGTAATGTTAAGTACTGTAAGTCAGTTTTCTGTACAAGGTTACTATCATAACAGCTTTTCTAAACTATCTGCTAGTGCCTTGCTACAAGTCTACCCAACTCTTTTAAGGAAAAAGGCATCAACATTTTTGCAAAAGTAAGACTTCAGACTCAACGGAGTTTTTACTCACAGTAATATGCTTATGGCTTCAAGCAGAATGTGCATGTAAGTCCCAATAAGCTGAGAATTATGAGGTTTACAATCTTGGTTTGAGTGTTTGGAAGAGTAGGACTCAAATCCCAGTTTTGTCACAGATGTTTTCTGTGACTGAAATACAGCTACCCAAGGTACTATGGTATTTAAGCAGGGAAGAAGGAAGTGAAGTATCTCTCTTAACTAATCCTATCTAAACATCAGTGTCCACTGTGCAGATTCCTTTATAGTCAAAGAACAAAAATCAGAAAGAACATCAGGAGACAAAAGTGAAAGTAGATAAGGCATCTCTGGCAGTAATCCCAGGGATGCTTTAAAAATATCACTGTTCCCAGCTCTCTGTCCTTGACCTTAAGAAACCACATAGAGAATAAAGACACTGCTTCACCAACCTCTGTTCGTAGTTTGGTGTAACAGCCTAAAATGCAGGTTGAGGTTGCTTTTTGCTTCCAGTTTGATTTCAGAATGGTAGCTTTGGGCTACCACAGAGAAAGACAGCTGGGAAGAGAATTCCCAAAACTGCCTTAATAAGAATCACTAAAAAACTCAGAACTAAAACTAGAAAATTAGTCAGTATTCCTGAGAGCATGCATCTCTCTGTGCATTATTTCTACAGCTGTAAGACAGTACAGTGCCCCCTGTTCTCAGCACTAGTGAGGCCTCCTCTTGAGTGCTGTGTTCAGTTTTGGGCACCTCAATACAAGAAGGACATGGAAGTGCTGGAGTGGGTCCAAAGAAAGGCAACAAAGCTAGTGAAGAGCCTGGAGAGCAGGTCTGATGAGGAGAGGCTAAAGGAGCTGGTGTTTAGTCTGGAGAAAAGGAGTTTGAGGAGAGACCTTATTGCTCTTTACAGATACCTGCAAGACTCCAGCAGGATAGTGGTTTTCTACCAACAAGGTTTTCAGGTACAAGCTGTACCCTGTCTACACATACAAGTGCAGCATGTCACTGGGAAACAAAAAGCAGAAAAGGATACTATATTTCTTCATATACTATATTTTCCTTTACTGCATTCTGTTTTTTCCCAAGTATGGTACTTATGTGCATGATAGAAGGACTTGTATAGGAAGGAGGAAGATAAAAACCAAGACTGATGATGCAGGCATTACCCTACATTCATGTAAGAGGGTATCTAAATTGTCCAATTTGGGGCATTCATTAGGAAGCAGTCAGGACTCCAGGTTTCCTAAATCGCTTTCTGAAAGCTCCACTTGTTAGGTTAGAAAACCTAAAATATGAGCCTACTTTTCCCACCCGACTTTACAGTAATCTGTGTTCCTCTCTTTCCATGTTGGACACCAGAAATTGCATTAAATGAGTAGACCAACATGCTAATATCCCAACAATCATTAAAGGCAACTCATTTAAACCCATTCTTTTTTGCAAAAATACCTTGTCAAAGTACTACAAATTCCACAGAACTCTGGCCAGAAATTAGACATCTCCAGCTCAGCCTGTTATGTTTTAAGGTTTAAAAAAAAAACAGTAATGTTATTGGGTATGTTCAAGGCATGATAGGGCCCATAAATCAGAGAAAAATTCTGAATTGGTTGATATTAAAAATAAAAACATTCCCTACCTCCTTATCACATAAAGCAGACCTAAACATTTCAAGGAAGCAAACATGGCATAACACATTGCCTGGAGACAAGATGTGCAGATAAACGACTGTTTCTAAATAATTTCACTTTCTATAGGACATATCTTCAAAATCTACAGTAAGTCTCAGGTTGCATTCATCTGTTTCAGAGATACATGTACTCACTTTGAGTTTAAAGCTCAAACTCCCTGTTTTTTTCTGTTATCAGTGTTGCTCCTGGCTCATGTCATACTACCTAACTCGAAAGCAGAATCAGATGTGAAAAACAACTCACTAATTAACCAGCAATTTGTATAAGAGGTAAAATATCTTTGTAGTAGGGGTATAATAGAACCATTATTGAAAGCTGTCTAAAAGCACGACATGAAAAATAGAAAGATGTTTGACCTCAACTACACCAATTTCACAAATAAAACCTTAATAATAGCTTGCAATCACACTTGGCTGGGCATTATTTCCCAGACACGCAAGGTCTGCATTACAGGGCCAGAAGCAGTGACTCACTCTGCCAGCTGCTGTGATAGCCCAGGGCAGCTTGTTATTCTGTCATAAGTTGTTTTGTGCATGTTGTAAAAGCTTTTATACATCTGATCCTAAAAAAAACCAAACCCAAAACCCAAACCAAAAACATCCACTGTGTATAAGCAAGAATGTAGAGAGTTATTCCCATGTCTGAAATATTGTTTAAATCTTTGTCACATTATCTTTCACTCAAAGTAAAAGAAGACTCAAAGATTACTTTTTTGAATACACAACTGATAAAAAGAGGGTTGAATGCTTTCTACCCAGGGCAACATTAACACAGCATTCAATGTTATGTCTGCATCCATCTGCACTGCAGGCCAGGTATCACTGTGCGCTGCTGAATTGCAAGCTGTGCATACAATGCTAAAAAGCTGTTCTGCTTTTCTATACTGGTCCTTGTGGAGATCCTCTGCTCTGCAAATTTTCACAAGCTGAAAGCAGAAACTGGAAAGCTAGTTCTGTAATCACAGACTGGCTAAGACAGACTGGTATTTGTGTTAGTAAAATAAGTAAAGTCAACGCCATGTTCAAAGCCCTTGAATTGTATAACCATATGATCACTGACATATTTTGGAGATCATTTTTCCTGTGTTCAAGGCTTTTCACCCTCAAGTAGTATCTGCTGTTTTCTCTAAATGGATACTAACCATACTAACAAAAGGTACAGCTTTATTCGCAATGACTCTCCAAAGGTTTGTAAATAATACTCATAACTTAGCAATGGAATATAACTATACACAACTAGTTCAAACATCATCATTTTTGATAGTTTTTTTAAGTTTCTCATAAACTGGCTGACCACAAAACACTTGTAGGATTCCTTATTTCTGAACTTCCTGGAGATGTGTCTGTCTTTTATCTTGCTGACACTGATCCTGGAGAGCGCCCAGACTTTAGGGGCAGCAATCTGTGTTGGACGTATTTTGCAATAGCTTCTTAAACATTCAGAGGGAAATCAGCAATATTTTTTTTCTGACACACATCATGCATTTTTCAGTCCAATAAGCAAGTAATGCAGGGGTCAAACTCTTCAGCAACACACTGCTGTTCCTGTACTTTTTATGATTTCTGATTTCTCACTGACCCTGTCTTTATATAATAAAATTCTTTAGATTGGAAGAGACTTCCAAGGTTGTCAAGTCCAACCACTAAACCAACTGTCCCAAGGCCACTGCTAAACCATCTAAGCTCCATATCTACACAACTTTTAAACACATCCAGGCAGCCTGGGCATCTTCAGCCTTGTGCCCTACTTTGGACCTGCTCCAGCACTTCAATGTGTTTTTGTATCAAGGTACCCAAACCTCTACCAAAACTCAAAAAGTGGCCTCACCCACGCTGAGTACAGGTCAGTATGATCACTTCCCTGCTTACAATTTATGATACAAACCAGAATGCTATTGGCCTGCTTGGCCACCTGAGCAGACTGCTAGTCATATTTAGCTAACTGTCAATCAAAATAATACTCCTAGACCCTTTTCTCCTAAGCAGTTCTCCAGCTACTCACTCCTAAACCTGTAGCACTGCCTTGGATTGTTATGACCCAAGGGCAGGACCCAGCACTTGGCCTTGTTACAACCTCATACAATTGGCCTCAACCCATCAAGCATGTTTAGATCTTTTAATAGAGCTTCTATACCCTCAACACACCCAGCCAGCTTGGTGCCATCATCCAAATCATCAATAAAGATATTAAACAGGAATGGCCCAAATACTGAGCCCTAAGCAACACCCTTATGACTGGTCACCAACGGGGTTTAAGTCCATTCACACCACTCTCTTGCTCCAGCCATCCAGACAGTGTTTAACCCAGAAGAGTGTATGCCTGCCAAAGCCATGGGCAGTCAGTTTGCCGCAAGAATGCCATTGGAAACAGTGTCAAAGGCTTTACTGAATTCCAGGAAGTAAAAGTCCACAGCCTTTCCCTGATCAACATGCACAGTGTTTTCACCTCTTCAGAAACAATGTGAGATATAGTAGAGTTAAAAAGCTTGTACTTTAATCTTTCCAAAGTGGGAAAATCACAGATGACAATTTCCTGCTTGTGGGTATAAGTTAGCCTCCACATGCCTTAGGTAAGAACAGATGGTCCCTTTGGAGCATATAATTCCAGGACTGTCTACTCTAGCATTTCCTTGCAACTTTATCCTGTGGGACTGGCTGTTGTCAAAGGTATGCATTGGACTAGATGGTCATAACCATCACATTATAATAGTACACTGTTACTCTCAGCATTGTAGTTAATTTGTTGTTTTATCTGATATGATGTCCCCCCAAATTATAATCAACTTCAAAACTTATAGCTGCCACAGGAAAAGTTTGTTCTCTAGAATTAGCAACTATTTGTACAGAACTGAGGTTGGGGCATCATTTACCACCAGTCCCTCCACTGCCACAGTAAACAATACATGATGGGTGAGTCATATCTGGGGTTTGAAGCTTAAGTTTCTGCTTTTTTGCAGATCTTGGTAGAAGTATTATGAATTTTCCATCCTGGTTTTTGTAGCTAAAGAAAGGACTCTTGCCTGACTTGTAATGCATCTTCTCTTTGTAGTTTTCAGGCTGAAGATGCAGAGAAAGCAGCTGAGAAGGAATGGTTCTCACATAAGAGGACTATTGTAGCAAAATTGCACATGATGCAATTCAGAGCACAGAGCATCAGGAAAGACAGCTGAGACAGCAAATTCACAATCACAACATCTCAGAGATTTTCTTCAAGGTGAAAGAACAAGAAAGAAAGACAAGAAATGAAATTACTCAGAATTGTTTGATTGAATCCTACTAATGAAATGTTGAGATACACCTTCAGTTAAACCAGGAATAACCATTGAAGAATCCCATCTTAACTGCTCACAAGAGCGGAATGCTGCAATCCATAAACTTCACAAAGTTATCATCACATTTATCACTCTTGTTATCTAGTCAGCAATCAGATATGACAGTCTTATTCTGGGATGACAGAGATCAGTACAAATCACATTGCATAACAAACACAGAATATAGAAATCCAGTAAGGATTATGCAAGTATAAATAAATACTCTAAATGGAACAATTAGAAGAGCTACATATTCCCCTGAGCTTCTCAACATCATAAACATAGTGAGCATCCATTTGTATCTGAACACACACTGAATGCAGATCCTTCAAGATTCACAAGTTTTGCAAGTAGATGCATTTGCAATATATAAACATTCAGACGGTACTGTTCAGTGTGTGTTTACACCTATGTACCTAGGAACAAGAACAAGACAGAACTGGGGCACATACTAACTGCTTACCTGCTTCTGACCTCAGTGGGAGCTTTGCTGGAGTAAAACATTTCAAAGTATGAGCAAATTTGTCTGAAGACTCCTTCATGTCAGGCACATGTGGCTCTCAGAGAGCAAAATTCTCTCAAAGATTTTACAGAATTTTAAAAGGCTTTTAAACATTGGCCCATTGTTTACCTGACAGATATGGTAGACAGTTCACACCATCTTAGCATTTACTGCCTTTGATATGATCTGAAGGACCTAAGACAATAAAGTGGGTGGCTTAAGAAGAAAAAATACTGAAAGATTTTTAAAATGCTTTCATGTATCAAAATCCTTTAAGTATAATGCAGCATACATGCACCTCTCTAACTTTATCTCCTTTTATAGCACCGTATCATCCTTCAGTTTATCAAAGACATCAGAAAGGCTGCATATAAAAGTGAGTCATAAACACTCCCTGAAGCACAGCACTATAAAGGATCTTCTGGTACCAAAACTACAACATTGTGAGCAGTACTCTGTGGTCTCTGTGGTGTCTGCAAAAAAACCCACAGAACTTGTAACATTTATAGTCTCTCATTCGGAATGAAAGTCAGCATCTTCATTCAGAGGCTTGTTCATTCAGGTCTCCCCCACTTAGGCACCACTGACCAGTTGCTAATCAGCTCTTGCAATCTGCTGAGATGGTCTCAGCAACTGAGCAAGTTCCATTAACCCTATGATGGGTAAATAGATCATTACCATTTCCACCAACACTGGCAAGGGCATGGGCTCAAATGCATCAAGGATGGGATGGAGTCATTCTGTACTGTACTAATACTAGGACTAACCTTTAGTTAAACCTTGTTCCAAATTCTTCCCCTTAACTTTCTGCCCTCTATACTACTGTCTGCTGTATCTCCTGCCAGATTGACCCTAGAAATGAGGTAAAATTTCACCACTGTTGATTTAAACACACTAACATGAAAGTAAGGGCCATCTTCTCACACTTGAGTCTCACTCATGATTTTGACTCTCATTATGTTGACTGCTCTCCCAGTTTTAGCATGTATTGCTGCACCTTCTCAGAAGAAGACCTATAGCTAGCGCACAACCAGCACAGACCAATCTGTAATTCAGTGATTAGACCTTGTCCTCTGCTTTTGTCTTGCTGAAAGGACTTGGTGATCTAGGAGGTCCTTCCCAACCACTATTATTCTGTGATTCTGTGAAGAAAAAAACCCTGTTTCATCTCTTTGCACAGAGCAAAGCACTTGTTCTCAGGCATGCAGGAGCAACCCTGGACAGCAAATAATGCTCCAAAATCAGGACACAAAACTTTCTGTCACAAGCTCAGTTCTCCTGCAGTGCACATAGTTGTACACTCTGACAAAGATCAAATCAAGAACAAGGGTAAATCAACTCCTTTCTCCTTTTCATGGTTTAGTAATAGTCATATCAGCCTAAGCAGAAATTAACTGTTTGCCTAAAAACATTGTCCAAAGCACAACACAGTGTTTCCACAGTATCTGGAGCCAAAGAACAACTGGCAATATTTGATATCCTGGCAATCAAGTAGTTGGTAATAAATTCTGTCCGCACTTTAAAGTAGTTGCTTTCAGCTCATAATTTCATACTTGATTCACATTAACACTTGCATGAATTTCACATTGATACTAAAATACAGGTGCACAAAATGGACAAAGACTAGCATTTGAAGAGAGCAAACACTGATATCTAAGTAAGGATCAATACAAGGCCTTTATTCCTCAGCGTTTGTGCTTAATTTCTAAGATTTATTACTGCATGGATAAAGTTTAAGCTATTGCTTTATCCTTTTCAAGGACTATGGAAAGAAGGGCAGGTATGAGTACCTATTAACTGTCCACTTCATTTAACTGTAAATCGTAGTGAAAGATTTCAATTTGATACATGTAAAGTGACAAAAAATACATATGACTGATCACAATGTTTTGTTAGAGTTGTGCTAATTCTTCAATCAATATGTTAAAAGATTGATCCTGATTTATTTTGGGTTTTAAAAGAAAAAGAACACCAGCCAACCATTTTAGTTATGCTGTTCTCATCGCTGCAGAATCACTGAAATGCAAAACATGTATCGATTAGAAACATTTTAATTTTGAGATAATTCTTCGGTTTTTCAGCTTTAGAAGAAAGGCTTGTATTCCACACTGAATATAAAGTATCCTAGTACACATGGACTAGCAACAGCAAAGACATACAGCTTTTATCATGATCAGAATGTTTTGTTCTCCTGTATCCCATTAATCTGCTTTCCATTCTCCTGCTGTTAGCACAGAGTACACAGGATGATATCTGTCCTCAAAAACACACAGCCTTCCCCATTTCTCCAGACAGTTCCATGAAACCATTAAGTACCTCTCAGGAAAGAACATAAACTCTTCAGAATTTATGTGTCCAGACAGTTGTTTCAGACGGAGGTAGTCTCTCACTGCTAAAACTTACTAGCCTGAACATTTGCAATTTAAGATAATTCTATTGTGCCTTAGGCTAGTAGTGAAAAAAAATGCTAATGAAAGCTCAATAGACACTCAAAATCCTTTTGCATCATTTTCTCTCCAGTTCTTACAAAACAATTATCTCAGTCTCCTACACAAATTTTTACTTAAAATATAAATTAAAGTTGTTAATTCATATACTCTGGTGTCAGCTCTGAGGTCTTTAGGTCACAAACACAAGTTGATTATAAGAAAACCCAAATTTAAAGCAGGGCAAGTGTAAAAATGTCAGTTTTTCTGGTTCTCCCACCTTTTCAGGGAAATCCTCTCTTTCCACAATAGATTTAGGAAGTTCAGAATATTTGCAGGTACCTTAAAAAGACTCTTCAATAGATCTTAGAAGTTTACATGTATTATCTTTATTTTAATTTCAGAATGTTGATAATGTTAGGCCTTTTTTCTTGTCTCATTACTGATGAAGCCCTTCTGTGGCTGTTTTGTTGCTTCCAGCACTGTTAACTGCTTTCTTCTTTTTTTGTTGTCTCTCAAATGACCTGTCCTTTGCCATGCTGGTTATTCGTTTGCAATTTTAAAATGAATTAATGGAACTGAAAACAGTGATTCATAAGACATTCTCAAGGTCAAAGCTAAAAAGAACTATAAGCCAAGAGTAAGATACTTCAGGACCAATGTGGAAGTAGCTCGGTCCTTGTCAGAGAGCCATGCAAATATCTGCACTTCACAATATTGAAAGTTACTTCACAAGTTTCTAATCCAGATCTTCCTGCTAAAAGACTCACAAACTTAAGAATAACTTCTCTGTTTAGGACCAGTTTCTGGTGTGCTAACTGAAGCTGAATGGTGCATTAGCCCTTGAGAAGTCCAGGGGAACATAGTGGAACAAATCATGAAGGCAGCACACAGCATAAATAATCATGTTAGACTATGTTGCACATGCTATTTCTCAAGCCCTGAAATTTCTCTGTATGATAATTTTCTCAGGCAATTTTTTAGTTTTACCAACACGACTTTCTCCATTTCCACTTTTCTCAAAAAACAAAAAAAAAACCCCAAAACAGAAAAACAATTCTTACTATGCTAGTGACCTGGCAATCTCTCAGAGCACAGACAACCACAGCAAATCAGTACAGATTTTATCATGAGAAAAATACAATCAAAATTACCTTGTGCAGATCTACCTGCACAGAATAAAGCAAGAGCAAAGTGAGTAGTTTGTATTAGGCAAACATTATGGTGAACTGATTTTGACCTTGTGTTCAAATACACCTGGAGTACATAATAAAAATTATTTCCAACTACTTGGGGGGGTGAGGAGAGAGGAGAGAAGACAAAGGGGTTTAAAATTCCAAAATAAAAATTCCAATTCAGTACACAATAGAGCTAAATCTGATTAACTGTTGAGGTCTTTATATCCTAGAAAAACATCTTTATTCTGGAGATTATCCTCGTCTTACAAACAGTTGTCTTCAAGACATTTTTTTTCCACACAAAAATGCCTCATATTGATAATGAAATTCAGTGACAATCCTGTGGGTTCTCCAAAGACAGATTGCACCTTTTGGTGAATTATTGTGTCTTCTAAAATGTGAACACAGACTGGTTTGCTCAACAATTCAAATAGATGTCAGGAACACGGTAGGTTTATGCATACTATTTCTTCTGCATAACACAGACTTCTGTTGCATGCAGGAGTATATCTCTTTTTAAAATGGATTTTTTTATCAATTTTTCCATGATTCAACACCATAATTCAAGTAATATAAAAGACACACAGCACTGACATCCCACAAAGAACTACAATAGCATGCTATTATGCCTTGAAATTTATGAGATTCATCTAACATTCTTTGCATTATGGAAACCAGTTTCACCAAGATTGCATACCAAGTTTGATGCTTAAGTATGACTATGCTCTATTATTCTCTGTTGGAAAGCAATGACTGGATATTTTCCCTTAGCATTAAAATAAAATTGACAGAATTCAGTGATGCGTAGAATCAAACAATTGCCCTTTTACCTTCAAAGAATCTTCAGCCTGACCCCTAAGTCTACACCTCTGACAAGGAAACTGAAATGGTAGAACATATCCTGGTGGTGACAACAAAAGGAAATTGATTACTAATATGAAATAGGTCACCTTTATGACTACACATCATCTGCTATTTACAGATGCCTGGGAGAGATGTTTTACCCTACAGATGTGAGTGATGCATTAAAAATTTCAAGCAGAATCTGATTGCATAAAAGCCAAAGAACATAATGAAGAGAAGGTGGTATCTGACCTTTCAAAGAGAGAAAAATGGGGAGGGATTGTGTAGCTGACTGGTACTTTGGTAAAAACAGAAAACACAAGTTCAAGCTGTGCTATAGACATACTGGGCTGGGTTTTTTTCTTGTACAACAAATTACTGTTTGGTCTGAGTTGCAGTAAGAGGTAAAAAAGGATGGAAAGAGTCACAGTGTTACTCTTGGACTCCATAAGCACAGATATTTCATTATACTACCAGGGGTTTTTAATGAGAATGCATCATTTGCTGGCTGTATAAACAATAAATTATTAAGGTACTTCAAGTTCCTACTCACACATTGCTTATCTTATCTAGCTACTGCCATGTTTTGATGATTGGGATATCTCCCACAGTCTTTGTACAGTCCACATACTGTGCATACACAACTCCCATAGACCACAGGAAGAAAGGTGGAGTGTACTCATGAAGATCAGAGATGCTCATGGAACAAAAGGCTGGGAGCATGATGGAGTAAGCTCCTACTCAACCAAGCTCTCTACTCGCCTCAACTTTAAGGATGACCCCTTCTTCCATGTGACTTAATTTATATTATTTGTCATGAACAAAGGAATGTGCAGATCAGTAGCTTAGTGTTATTCAGCTGCAATTAGACTCCTGTCATTCTACTCCCACAACATTAAAAGCCCTTTCAAAGAATCAGTGCCTTGAAGCTCTGGATAATCATGATTCAGTATTTGAAACCACCATTCAGAAGGCACGCATCTATCAACATGTCACTTTACATTCTAATAAAACAATTCTCCTTCTATTGTACCTGAACTTAAGAATCTCAGGGTGTTTTGGAAACAGTAAGCATTAAAATTCTTATGTAATTCTTCTCATTCTCCATTTATTTGGGACTGTTAGTAGTTACCCGATTTCTGAAAAGAACTCAGTTCTGACCAACGTAAATTAAATCTTTCTAGAATATATTTAGTTTAATGCATAATACTTGAAAACCCAGAAGTGGATATTCACTTATAAATATAAGCCAAAGTCTGTCAGTAGTTATTCATGCTGTGTGCCAGATCACCTATTAGACACAGCGCCCTCAAAGAACACAAAATGTAGCACATGCAAACAGAACTTACAAATTGTGTTATACGCAAAAAAGTATTGATTATATTTAAGGTATAAAGAAAAAAAATGCTAATGACAGATATCAAGATTGCTGAGACATCAACATTTAAAAGGACTTTGCTGAGTTGAGTTTCTTTTAATCTGTCCAGCATGACTTTTCACATTTTTACATTCTAAAAATACAAGATGATCTGTTAGATCAATAGCATAAAGTAGCAATGCTGTCTTCCATAAATACCCAGTCAGCTTTACGAATCAGATTATGAGTAGTTAAATATTTAAAGATGCTTGCCCTTTGGATCTCACTTTGATGCTTGCAGCCAGAAAATACTATCTTCCAACACCACATCCAAGCTCCACAGTGTGGGAGGAAGATTTTGAACCACTTCAAGAGCAAAATTAATTTTTCATCCTTCTAGACATAAAAAGAAAACCAAGAATGTGTTCAAAAACAATATTGCACATTTTGGTTCATTAGAGATGGTCTTCAAGAAATGATGCAGCATAAACCATATGAGAACAGGCACAACAAATTTAATAGGGCAGAGAATTTTGCATAGGGGTTCAGCTATTGTATATGAGAGTCCGAACACAACCAAACTAACAGCACAGTAAAAGACTAACTCAACCAATAGCACTTTTCTTTGTGTCATTTTTCTGTTTTTACTGCTTTCTCTTTCCTCTGCAGTGCTTGGCACCCACAATACTTCTCTGTGTCTTGAGTCATCATATCTCAATCTTGCTGTGATTTGCTCCTTCTGCCCCATTCAGTTTAAAAGTAAATGTGTGTCTGGGACCATCTACTACAAGGAACTTCTTGAAACAATATTTGAATTGAATTAAAATTACCGAATGTCCACAGCCTGGGAGGCCATGGGCTGCAGCAGATCTGGAGCTGTTTATTAAGAGGATCCCAGGAGCTGGTTCAAGCAACCCAGGTATGTCTATGGGAGAGAGTCAGCACGGGACAGACATGGTAACCGTCACACTGCTACGACAGCTCATCTGGTCCTTTCATCCAAAATAGGGTCCATACAGCAGCAACCAAGAAACAGCATATATAACTCAGAATCAGGATTTTTCCCTGGAATTTTGCCTATTTTGCCAGGCTATCTTTCAGGCTGGGCACTGAAATACATTTGGTTTCAAACAGTTACACTACACTGGAATCCTGATGGACTGCGTTTCACAGCAACCAAGGAACATTGAAGAGCTACAGAGTAAAAATTGAAAAAACTAAAGCAAAGCAATACAAAACTACAGTATTTTGCTAATACTTGGTACCTACTTGTATTTAGAAAGATCCTTTTCTTTTTCTCTTTTTCTGTCCTTCAGTTCCAAACTCACTGTTGGGGCACATCAACATGTCCAAACCCTAGCGTAGATGGACCACAACTCACATCCTCTAGACGTGAACTGTTCAACTCTGCACTCAAGGCCAGGGGAGCATTGCACTAAGGAGCTGGAAATGTTGATTACAGAAGTATTTTTACAATGAAACTGGTAAGGCCACATGTCAAGTGTAGTGTTTAGATTTGGACATCTCAATTCAAGACAGACATTGAGGTGCTGGAGTTGGGCTAAAGAAGACCAACAAGATTGAGAATGGCTCTGGAGAACAGACCATATGAGAAGCAGCTGAGGGAGCCAGGGGAGATTAAACTGACAAGGAGGAGACTGAGGGGAGACCTTCTTGATACCTACAACTACCTGAAAGGAGATTGTAGAGAGATTACTGTTTGTCTGTTTTCCCAAGTGAATAGCAATAAGACATGAGGAAATGGCCTAAGTTATGCCAGGGGAAGTTTGGGTTAGACATTTGAAAGAACTGCTTTACTGAAAGGGCCACCAGGCCTCAGAACAGGCTGCCCAGGGAGAGGGTTGAAACACCACCCCTGGGTGTATTTAAAAGGCATGTAGATCTGGAGCTTGGAGATATGGAATAGCAGTGGGCTTGGGACAGTAAGGTTAATGGTTGGAGTGAATAACCTTAAACCAGAATCTTTCCAACCAGAAAGATTCTATGATTCTATGACTTAATTGGTTTCTTTCAATTTAAATATAGCATATTAGTTTTCCTCGAAAAAGAGGAAAGAAAAATAATTTACCCTTTTGTCACTTAGAATCACATTATCTCATAAGCATAATTCACATAAAACAAATTAAGAAGCTGATCAAATGCTCTGTTAACATAATTCTTTAATAATAATATCACTTAGATCTTAAACTGCTTAATTAGATTTTAGTCATTGCAATCAACAGCCTCATTGAAACTGTTCATTTACCATTTATACTCTTTGCATTTTACTGTTCATTTTAACATGGCATTAACAATAAGAGCTAACAGAAATAAGAAAAAAACAAAAGCAACAAAAACAGATTTTTAGAGATTTACACCCTTTAGGTTTGGGATGAATTTACTTCACTGAAATATTTCAATTGGCTTGAATAGATGCATGATTTCTCCTTAGGAAAAAAACACCTAGACCTTAAACTCAAATCTAAATTCAGCTCTTTGCATGTGACCACAATTCTGAATTCAATAAAATAAAATAAGCTTAGCTTTTATTAAAAAGTTGACAAGTGAAATAGATCTTTCAGACACACTTGAGGCCTAAGTGCATTCAATTTAACTTGCATTCATTAATTAGATTTTTCTAGACAATATTGTTATAAATATATAAAGAATAGGCCTAGTCAAAACACTGCTGTTGTGAATTAATGCTCCTTAAAATAACATGTTTGCATAAAACAATATAGAAACATTCTGAAGAGGCAGCACATGTGCATTTATCCACATTTGGGCTCAGTACACAGATACCATTCTATCTTCTGAAAATGGATAGAAACAGATCATTCAGGGCTAGAAGACATACTGTCTTCAGATAAATTACACGTACAATGGTAAAGTACAATATTTGGGCCTGGCCTGCAAGAAAGGGCACTACATATGTGATATTCACCCCACAGAACAAGGAAAATGCCATGGCCTGAGGACTTAGGAAGGGAATAACTGTTAACAAGTCAGGATTTGCTTTCTTTTCTATTATTTTTAAGAACCTGATATAAGTCTTCATGTCATTACAAAATGATATATTTATATTTTTATAATTATGTGCTCTTTAAATAAGCAGTGATTAGTTAACACATTGCTGTTTCTTCAGTAACTACTTTAGCTACTTAAGCTGAACAAATTTCCCTAGTTTCTTCCTAGCAGTGCTCACAACAGACCCCAGGAGAATTTTAACACCCATCCCTCTAGAGCATTCTGCTGATATGCTCAAAATATATGTGTAAACTAGCAGGCATCTGCTAAGCTACTAGTGAAATATCCAGTAAGTAAATAAATGCATCTGGGTTGCAGCCACCGAGATTTATAGCACTTTCTCTCGATTTCTTTTTCACACTACAGTAAATACAGTAATGGTGCTGGCTAATAAACAGCCATAAATCTGCCTTCCTGGTTTTATGATGTTTGCTGATTGAAAAGTAATGCTGTGAAACTGATGAAGTCAGTGACTATGAATGCAGAGAGCTTTGTCTGCTTGTGGGGGTACGTTTTTAGTATAGCTGAAATAGTTTATTTTGCAGGACTTTTCCACTCCCACATCAGGATAATTTTTTCTTATAACCTTCACCCCCTCTATTTTCCACATGCTGTAGGCTAGATATTTATTCCTAATAAATCCCACAGATCCAGTGCAGATACAGAACAGAGGAGGAGGTCTGGTGGTTTTTTTGGACATGGCTTCTCACCAAAAAATTAGTTCTCATGAAGGCATTGGAAAAATTCCTGTAGACATTTATAAGAGTTGAAATGGGCTTCTGTTGCTTCCTTCCTTCCACACCATTTCTGTTATACCCCCTCTTCCATCCCTGAAGAAGCAGGACCTTTGGGAGTAAGGGTATACAATACACATCTGTTCTTAACAACTCAGTTAATAGAGCTGCAATGCACAAAACTTCTAAAGGCACAGGAAACATTACCTGCAGGGTCTCTGCAGGCAAAGCATGGCAGTAGCATGCCAAAGATCACCCTTAGGAGAATATCCATTCTCTTTCTGTCAACATCTCCAATTTTGCTGAGCCTAGTGGGACTGTCCGTAAAAGTCAAATATATCTTTTCAACTGATGACGCTTTGGAGAAGAGTGTAGAAAAGCAATAGCAGTGTTTTGTTTCCTCAGACATTTCTTAGTGATAGAATGAGAACTAAATCAGAAGTTAACAGAAAAGGTGGTTTAATTAGACTATTTTATCTCCAGCAACTCTGGAAAGATTTTATCAACTGAAGGCTTGTCACTCCTGTAAGCTAGAAATGCTACCCACTTGTGAGAGGTATCCCAAAAACTAATTAAAGCAGTTTGCAGATGTCAAACCTGCGAAGATGTCAAGTGATAGCTACAGGGAATTAGTTGTGTTTGTATTTCAAAAGAGGGAAAATACTTTCCTTTCCACCAATGAGAAGATAGACTGTTGGGATCAGCTAGAAGTGAGTACTTTCTTACCAGCTCATCTAGCTTGACTGAATGCATCATTGCCTCCTTCCGACTTGCACTAATTTCAGTAAAGTTTAAAGTGAGTTCCCTTCAAAGCAAACAATTAAGACAAGCCTAGCTATGCTGACCTGCAAAAGCTCTCCCAATAGCTTTCATTTTGACAACTTTTATTCCCTCAAGCCATACCGGCTACCAGCTTTACAGATGAAGTCCCCAAGGCTATAGGAACCTCAATACAAAGGAAGAGGTGAGACAGACCTCATGATAAACTAAACAAGAAATCTCATTATTTCCCTTCCACAAAAGTCCATGCTAGGTCTCACCCCATTACTGTAAATCATGTAGTAATGCTAAAGTCGAAAAAACTCAAATCAGACACAGCCATACAGTGAGACTGCCCAAAGGAATTGCATAGGACTCCTTCCCAGCCATTGTTACCTCCTCAGAGCTGCACAAATCCAGCAATTCCTACAGCCACAAGAGAGGTTGTACAAAAGAGAACTCGTTAGGGCTCACAGAACAGGGAGAACACCTATGGTATTCCTTTTTAGATAATAAAGAATAGTAAAATAAAATAAAACAGTAAAATGTGCTAACAGGCCATTGTAGGAATGATGCAGGTGAAAACAGTCCTTTGGAATGTGACAAAAAACAACTAGTATCTTAATCAATATTATTTGCAACAAAAGTCAAACTGTTCACCATTGGTTTGATTTGTATTTTGCAGAGGAGAAATTAAAACTATAAATTTCAAGTGTAAAATGAAAAACAGGACTGTGTAGCTCTGTAACACTGAAAGGTCACTGCTTGTCTTGCCTTATCCTGGCATTCCCAGTTTATACTTTCTCTGCTGTACATGGATCTTAAGTCCCATTTTTATTAGTGCTAAAATAGACTGTTCTCCCACTGTCATACCATCTGTCTCTCTTCCTTCTGCTTGCCAGTATACAGAACATCTAGGAGTTGTTCTGAAAAGAGAAAAAAAAGGAAGAAGAAAATGGTATTGTTTTGGTCACACGCTCTGCTGGCAGCAGCCTGTTTCCAGCAGCGACTGTCTTCACAGAGGGACACATTCAGTCTTCACAGCCCATGACACACATTTGTTAAAAAAAATGAAAACAAAACCCTCACTGGTTTGGAATGAGGAGAAATGTGATTTGCTTTCTGCTCTCCCACTGATTTCAGAGAAGGGCAGCTCCTCACAATATCAGTGCTGCCTCGTTGACATCTCAGGTTCTGTACCAGAAATTTCTCCTGACAAATTTCTGATTCAGCCTGAGCCTGAATAAGCAGCAACAAGACCTGTTCATAGCACACACCAAGAATGGGATTTTCAGAAAGTGACAGAAAACACAATATGGGCTGGTTTTGCCTTTTAAAAATGTACTTTAAATCTACAAATCCTTTTGGGGGCTTTTAATACAGGCATGAACTTAATTTATTTCCACCCATATAATGGCCCTCTCCATGAGTAGCAGTCTATGAGACTAAGCTACACTAATACTCTGGACAAGCTAGAAATTAAAAAGTACTGAGTGGTGTAAGTGGTGCCACAGGCTGTTATTACAAGGGGTGTCCTCACATACAATTTGATACTAGCCTAACATAGATACCAGCAGTCACAATCTCACAAAACCAGTTGGATCTATTGCTTTGTATTATGTGTTGGAAATAGCTGTAGACATTTTTCTAAGGGGAATGGATTGAATCTAAGATTTGGCAGCAGGTAAAACAAAAAAATAGCAACAATGCATCATTCAGAACAGATTACTAGGCTGACCATTCCCTAAGTCTTGGGAGATAACATCAAAGAGTAAAAGCTGCACAAGACTTCTGAAACTCTGACTACTTAATACATAAACTATACATGTATCTCACAAGAACATTTATTTAGTTCCTGGGCTGGTGAATGGACACTTAAGATGCCTCCAGTAACTCCCCTGCTTTGTCTATAGGATGTTTCAAAAGCAGTAAAAACATGAGTCATGACAAAGAAGGATGAATAAACTAGACCCAGAAACATACTGACTTGGAAAGCTCTGGAAGACACATTTTCTACTTGTTTGCATATGTGAACACTTAACAATAAAACTTAGTTTCACAGAAATAAATCCCAGCACTCTATGAGTCTATTCCAGTATGGGACAGCACCTCATAGCTCAGATTGAGAGAATGATTGGGAAAGCTGAGAGCAGCTTGCTGGGGAGGTTTCCATTTGATTTTCATCCACTTCCAGAGCACTAAAGCTTGATATTCTGTTTAATAGTCCTTGCAACACCCTGCTTTTCTTCTTTGGGCTAAAAATTAATTTACATTGAAGTCATTTGACTTTTCAAACTTTATAAAGATTTTTCATGGGAAAATAGCACCATCTGTAGGAGGAAATAGACCCAAATGAATTAAAATGTGGTTCTATTGTCAAGCCATTAAGCAGAAGTTCCTACTTTCTAAGACAGTAAATTAATTAATTTTCAAAGCTCACATTGTACCAACAGAGCAGGTCAAATGCTCTTTTGCTGGTCTCAAGAAGGAAGGACAATATCATTCCCATCCCATGACAAAATCAGTGGCAAAGGTGAAAAGCTTCGTACTCAGTTCAGAGGAGTAAAAGCCTATAGCCTACAAACGCCAAATTCTCCCTTGGTGGCAGCACCTGAGCCCTTACATAACTCTAAGTGGGTCCTGACAGATTTTGTCCAAATGGTCCTTCTCTAATGGCAGCTACCTTCTAGGTTTGTGTCTGGAGACAGACTTACAGACACTCAAGCCTCCATGAGTTGCAGCCTTCGTTTTACAAAAATATGATGTTATGTGACAGACACTACAGTGCCAGATGCTCTGTTCCTAAGGAACTATATGTCTGGCACCAGCCATGAATTTGGCTTAATACTTATTTAAATAAGCATGTGCTCTGAAAATATTCTACTTACTAGTGAATAGAAAATATTCCGTGTAATAGTGAAAAGAAAATATTCTGTGTAATAGGGAAGCACTTTGATTTTCCTAACCTTTGTGAAATGTCAGTATATCCAGCATCCCATTTCAGCACACATTTTGTCCTGTTGGCTGACATGTTTGGGGACAGAAAACAAAATGCATTTATGGATTTTTCCACATGTTTATTATATAACCATAATAAGAAATTAATAAATTAACATCAAATATTTATTTCCTGAACAGAAGCTCACTTCTAATTACAGAAAGTGCATGTTTGTAACCACTCCAGACCAGTCAACACACACAGGGATGACCCTACTCACATAAGAACTAGCAAAACTTAGAGAGTACTCAGGTAGAAAGAGACTTGGGGGTACTAGTGGACAGCAAACTTAGCAAGAGTCAACAATGTGCCCAGGTGGTCAAGAGGGCTAATGGCATCCTAGCCTGCATCAAGAATGGTGTGTCCAGCAGGGAGAGGGAGGCAATCCTCCCCCTGTATTTGACACTGGTTAGACCACACCTGGAGTATTGTGTTCAATTCTGGGCCCCTCAGTTTAAGAAGGATGTCGAGGTGCTAGAATGAGTCCAGAGAAGAGCAACTAGTACGGTAAAGGGCCTGGAAGGTCGGCCATACAAGGAGGGGCTGATGGAGCTGGGTCTGTTTAGCATGGAAAAGAGGAGGCTCAGCGGTGACCTTATCACTGTCTGTAACTATCTAAAGAGTAGTATCTGAATGTAGTCAGGTGGGGGTCAGTGTTTTCTCCCTGGACACTGGTGACAGGACAAGGGGTCACAGTCTTAAGCTCCATCAGGGGAGGTTTAGATTTGACATTAGGAAAAGGTTTTTCATTGAAAGAGTGATCCAGTTTTGGAATGGGCTGTCCACAGAGGTGGTCGAATCACTGTCCCTGGAGTTGTTCAAGGTTAGTCTGGATGAAGTGCTGAGTGGCATGATCTAGATGTTAGATGTTAGGTATACTTGCTTTATTTGGATTTAGGTTGGACTGGATGATCTTTAAGGTCTTTTCCAACCTTATCATTACTGTGATACTGTGATACTATGAAATTACAGTTTCGGAACAGTCCATGCACATTCAGTGTTAATCTCCAGCTGCCACTATAACCTTGCTGTGTTAAAAGTGGCAGCAACATCACGTATCTGATAGACTCTACATCATGTTTTTGGTGTTTCCCAGTCTCCCTGCAACATGAACAACAGAGGTCAGAATGCAACTGCTTGAATAGATGTTTTTGCAGAAAACTCTGAGTGGGGCCCTTGTGGATCACTGAATCACGGCACGGTCTATGTTGAAAGGGAATGCAAAAGATCATCTGGCCCAACCTTTCATGGAAAAGGCAGCCTAGTTGAGATTATCTTACACCCTGTCCTTGAAAATCTCTAGTGATGGGGACTCTACCACACACTGGGGAAATCTTACTGTTTCAGTAAGTGATTATTCTCACTGTAACAAAATTTCTAATATAAATATGAAGCCTTTCCTAGCACAACTTTTTTCTGTTGCTCTTGTCTTTTCCTTGCAAATGAATTTGTTATAGGACCACACAAGAAATATGTAAGAAGTATCCATGTGCCAATGAACTCTTGCCAGTCAGCTGAAGCTTCATGACTAGTCTGCATAGGACAGGCTTTTATCTTTTTTTAGAAAAGATAACATTTTAAAATAAGCACCAAGCATTCATTTTTCAAATGCAAACAGATAAATAAATCTGCTGTTAAATTCACTGCTACCCAGTTGATACTTTACAGATAATTGTAAATTGTAAACCACTTTCATAAGTTCAATAAGAAAGTTCTAAGCCTCTCTTCACAAATTATTAACAAATTTATAATAAATTCCATGCACAGCTGATACTTAACAGCCACATTCAAAAGACATTTACTATTCCCACCCTGCTATCACTAAAAAGTCAGCTTTGCTGCAATATACCATCCATAGTAGGTAAAAACATTCCTAACGACTCTCAAGAGCTATTTTGTGCACTTAATGGGCAGGTGCATGCAGAACAATGCATATCACTACCTCTGAATTCTCTCTTCCATTTACTTCCCTCTGGTCAGAAAAGCACAATTCATACATGCTCTCAAAGACAAAGCAAAGATCTAAACAGCTCTTTAAGCAATGGTGCTAGAGAGCACAGGGCAAGGAGATGCCAGCAAATTCCATGCAGATAGACTGCATGTCTGTTCATACAGCTTCTGGTTCTGGATGTAAAGCAAACCTACTGTAACATACCGTGCAGAGACACTGTAAGTCTCTGAACAGATTCATGCTGAACAAACGAGAACCAACCTCCACTTCATATTCATATTTAAGTATGGGACACACAAAGGAAATATAAGGAAATCTTTTAACTTCTAGCATGTCACACAGAGAGTAGTATACAGGGGTAACAATAGTTTGTACAAGTTTGAAATGTCCTGTTATTTTTATATTTTAAGTGTTACACAGGAGAAATAATGATTTAGGGATGGGAGGGTAACAACTGAAATTAAGTTGTTCTTAACTCTTGCAAAAGATTTCTTGGATATCTGAATGCAGCTGACAAAAGAGGGATGAGTGCAAAAAGTATGCAAGGGACAAAGAAATCAATTCACTGAAACAGTGTCTTGAGCCTTTAAGATCTTGTACCACCATGAGGGCAAACATATCAGGCTATTGTTGGAAATATTTTTCAGTTACTGGTAGGAAGAAAGAATTAATCTTTTCAACAAAATTCCCTGACTGTTGGCCAAATTTAGTTCTAACATATGCAGCTATTATCTTCTACCAAAGCATACTTGTGCACTAAAGGATTTGGCTGCGTATTGTGAATGGGTAAAACATTCAAGAAGACAAAGAGCTGAGCAAAGATTTAAAAGATTATTAGTTCCATGCTCTTAGTCACTCAGAAGATGAAACATTAACACAATTGGCAGGAATACACTAGCAGTGGTAGTAATTCTTCTCTGAGCTATTTGCTCTCTAAGGGGAAGTAAAGAACGTCCATTGATAGATACTCCCTAAAAGAAAGTCAGTATTCTGGAACCATGTCCTCTTCTACTCTCATCTTGCTGGGCAACAGTGTGAAGTCATTGAAATATTTTAAATTACAAGGAAAATCTGTTTGATTCAGAAACATTTATAGTTTATTTCACAGTATTTGAAATGTTTATCTATACTGTACCTTACTTCCTAGAAAGAATATCATACAAATGTTTGAGAGCCTTTAAGGATATATCATGGCATGCACTGCTTTTAAATGCACGAGCAGCATTTCAATTAACCTAATAATGGTTTCCTAGGAGAGCTGAAGATTCACTTAAAAACACTGCATGGATCAGAAAAGCAAGTCTTCAAGGAAATGTGTGCATGCTTGTCTTTCTTCATCAGACAGTCAGAATGGTACTATTTGCCCATGGACCAGTCTCTTCCTAATTTAACGTTCACATTTCACTCCATTTTCTGTACTGACCCTTATTTCTTAGAGTCCTGAAGGCAAAATTTAAGATCCATCTTTGTTCACATTGCCTACAGAAAATCCATGTTTTTTTTCATAATAGCTGTAACACAGCTGCACAAACAGATAATTGAAGAAATTTTTCCACTTGGTGTTCAACTGTTATGTTGTATGAGGCAGCACTGCTAATGCTATTTTATTTGTCCAGCCTTCAGTGAACAAAGATGTGGAAGAGCATGACTGTTATCAAAACACCATCAGCTTATTCCAGTGGCACAGCTGGTACATGCGTTAATGTAAAAAATGACCCAGCTGAACATGTTAGCATGGCCCCCTGCTAAAGAAGCAGGCATAGAATAAAAGGGTTCATCAAAAAAAACATCTAACAAGCCAAAATAGCACCATTTCATGAAACATGTGCAAAGTGTTTCCCCCAAGTCCTAGCAGCTACCTCAAGAAAAGATAATTTCTGTATAATAAGCAAATCCTGTAATTCAAATGTAACCACAATTCTTTTCTGAACTACACACAAACTCCTCTCTGTGAAGTCAGAGGGGTGTGTAAAACCATTCCCCCCCCCCAGTTTTAAAAGCTAACAAACAAGACGTGAAGAGTCAAATAAAAAAACGTGTTGCGCACCTTCTAAGATTCTACAGTACTAAGTGTCACCTCAAATGCCATCCTATTCCTCTTTGGAGCACTGCTTTCTGCAGTTAATTATAAATGTTTATAGACTCAGCTTGCAGGCAGAGAAATGGGATGGGGTGGGCACTCTAAAGCAGCGGCTGCACAGTCAAAGCTTGAATGAACTGCAGAAAAAAAAGCTTTAAGACAGCATCTGTGCTGGGTAGCATTAACTTTCAGTGAGATCTGGAGATGTGGACACAAAAACAAAATACACTAGGAGTTTCTATTTAGTATAGAAATTGTGAACTTGTTTGAACAGCTTAAGAGGTGCTAATCACAGACTGATTTGTAATAATCTGTCATTCTCTCATGAGAATGTTGTGAGACATCTTGGATAATGCAATCCTGATCCACTGCTAGGGGTTTCCAGACATTACAGCAATGTAAGTAAACATGAGTTTTAAAATGTTTGCAGTTAATACACAATTTTTTTATATTAAAAAGACTTTACATTGTTTCATGAAGATTAGACATATATCTATATAGATTTAACAATTAAATGGAAAGCAGCAGCAGTGAGGCCAGGGGCAACAGAAAATTATTTGAGAACTTAGTATAGTTTTAAAGTCTCCTTTTCCTTTACATTAAGAGCTTTCTGCTTCACTCCAAAACCACAGAGCAGATTTCATAAAAGCATTTTCTTGCATTCTTTTCATGCAGTCCCCCAAGATTTGAACAAAATGTGCTCAATCAGAAAAATCCCAGTTTGCAGGGCACATTTGCTCCCCTTTTGGTGAGATTTTATGGAAATTATGTTTTCTTCTATTCTTTTCCTGTAATTAGATGGGAACATAATCTCCTCACCAAAATGCACTGAGTAGAAATGGAATAAATGGGTCAGGTTCAAGAGATCACTGGAGTGATTTCTGAAACTTAGGAATGTAACTGGCAGACAAGCTGCCATGGGAGGAACACAGGAAGTTTTCTTCATGTTCTGAGTGTAGGTCTCCTTATCACAGCTCTCGCTGCCATGTTTCTCTTGCCTCACCTGCAGCTAAAGAAAAACAGTGAATTCTAATAACCTCAGCAGTTTCATGAGTGTAATTAAACTTTCAAATTAGGTGACAAATTCAGAGTTAAAAGACTTCACTAAACTACAGAGCTCTGTTCAAGTATGTGACTTGGGCCTACTTAAGCGAATTTCAAGGCCTTATGGCTTTGTGCTGAGTCTGTAAAATTCACGTGTACACGTCTTTCGTGTAAAATCTAATGGAAACTTCTTTGGTTGCATTTCACTTTCCATCTGGGTCCACTGGAAATTACAAATGAAATTAAAACTTTGTGGAAAAGTAGTGATGCAAAAGGAGTGAATTTAAATAGCACAGAATCTGAAGCAACATTTGCACAAGCTCCTCTGAAGCCCCAATCCCAAGCGTCACAGAGCAACAGTCAGCATGCACTGAGAAACACAAAATATTAATGACACTATGACAAAGCTTTTGTATTTCATCTTAGGAACAGGGTTCCTACTGTTTGTGTTTATATTTGATTTGTAAAAGTAAGAACATGCATCACAGATGTTGGGATTTCTGCTGCTCTGATGTGACTTGGATAAGCACGATACAAACTGATGGATGAATACCCCAACAGTGATTGTCCCACAGAGACATCTTTATCTTTTCAAGACATATCATGCTTCATGGTGTTGCATTGTGTAGCATAACAATATGATGCATCTGAATAACAAATTGCTAGCTTCCTGCTGAACATATAAAGAAATAATAAAACACTTCGCCTTCTTTTTTCTTTGGTAGATAGTCTGAGTGAAAATTATATGACCATGTTTGAAGTCAAAGGACTGACAAACAATGTTTCTCTGCCAGTGTCCAAATTACCAAGGATGCAAATGTTTCATCTGTTCAAACAAGGCGGGCTGCCTTTATTATTTAATGCCAGCATAGGGGTTTTTTCCCGTGACACATCACATGCATTGTCTACCTAAAAAACTGTCTTTTGATGTTTAATACTGATGTCTCTGCAGACTGCTTTCACTGCACCAATCAGAAAAGGAAAAAAGTCACCTTCAAGTTTGTAGTATAAGATGTCTTTAAGTATTTGTAAACATAGTCTGCAAAATGAGACAGAGTAAATGTCCTTAAAATACCCAAAAATAGTGGGCCATGCAGAGAGTACAGGCACATATGTACCATAGAACTGGGCATGCCCAGGGAAAGCAGACTTGGAAGGGCATCCCAGCAGACAACAGTCAGCACTACATCCCCAGTATTTCTAATTGCAGTCATACAAAAACAAGCTCAACCATCTTTGAAAACTGAATGTCATCTTGCCTTACATCTGTTATTATTGAACACGTAACCTGTGATTTATCTTTTACTGTTGATTATTATCTATGACAGTAGTGGACAATTCCCTGCTTTCCTATAAAAAAACAAAACTGAAAAACAGTTTGTGTTTCAGTTGAATAAATTTGCAGTTACAGAGGGGAGGGCAAAGTTCTTCATGTCTACCCAATCTTCCAAAATAAAAATATTAACATAATTTCAATGTAGTATATTTCCTTCAGTTCAGAATACCCTTGTAAGCAATCACTCCCCACAGGATTAAACCAACACAAACCTCTTAACATTTATTTTATGGCTTTATCTCAGCCTTTTCTCTTAACTGAGCTATTGCCTTTTCCCTCACACACACATAATTTTTTTGTTTTAAGTACAGACCAGAGAATCAACGAATTCATTCCTCCATGGGGTTTTATTGACATTATAAGGGATAATTGTCATTATAGGGATAAGCAACCTATGAGTATGGTCTGGATGTAATTGGATTACAGTTCCTGACTACTTGACTAGGAAATCAAATAAATACTACATTTTCTAAAAGCAGTGTACAGTCAAACTGTTTTCTCTGGCATGATTTCTAAAGACCACAACCAGCTTGAGAAGCACTAGTGATTACACTAGTGATTTATTTTATACAGTGGGAATAGGATTAAAGGCATTCAAACAAAATTATAAAAGCAATCAACGCAGAGAAAGTCTTTAAATTCTATCTTTTACACCAACCACCACGTTAAAGAATCACCACCTGACACCACAACATACACTATTTTTTTGTCACTAATACTGTGCTAAAGAATTATCTTTCAAAGGAAAAGATGATGGTTGCAACAAACATTTTGGAAAAGATTCTAATCAGTAGATGGAGGAATGAAAAATGTGCCACTTATACTATGATCTATGACACATCCACAGTCCTATGACCCTCATTAAAAATTTTTCTACCCAGTCAAATGATTAGAGTGATGAAAGGTCATTTAGCACTTGAAGGCATGCAATCCCACTCAGAGAAGACAAATAGCTCTCTGCAGCGCAGTGTTTAGCACTACAGAGATGGAAGCAAATCACAGAATCACAGAATCCTTAGAGATCAGAAGGGACTTGGAAAGATCATCCAGTCCAATCCCCCTGCCACAGCAGGATCACTCAGACCAAATTGCACACGCACACATCCAGGCGGGTCCAGAATGTCTCTGGAGAAGGAGACTCCACAACCCCCTGGGCAGCCTGTTCCAGTGCTCCATCACTCTTACTGTGAAGAAGTTGTTGTACTGAAAGAATCCATGTTCTCTTTAATAAATACAGTTGAAATACTACCAGGACTCTATATAACATCTGTACTTACATAAAAGGCAGCTCACAGCCATTGTGCAAGTGCTCGGAATGGCCAGTTCCAGATACTTTACATGCTGAGACTGGGTGAACAATGGAGGGGTGGCAAGAATTTCCTCCTGTCAACCATAATCTAGTGAGGAGGCTTTACATTTGTTGGGCAGAGGGATCTGCAATCCATTCCAAGCAATGGCCAACTATACCAATAGATACCCTGGGTCTGGAAATAAACCACAGGCCAGGAAGAGAACAGCTGATGTGAGGACAAGACAGCTCCAGTCAGTAAACCACCTTCAGTAGGGGCCAGTCTTAAATGCCTTTACACTAACGCACAGAGAACAAGCAGGAAGAGCTGCAGGTTTGTGTGCGCTTTCAGGGTTGTGGTGTCATTGGTATCACTGAACCATCCCATTGGTGGGATGGTTCTCAGGTCCGGAATGTAGGGAATAGCGGGTACAGACTGTTTAGGAAAGGGAGGCAAGGAAGAAAGGGAGGGGGTGTTGCCAAAGACCAACTTGAAGGCATGGAGCTCCACCTGGGAAGGGAAGAACTAACAGAGAGCTTATGGGTGAGGATCAAAGGGAAACCAGGGAAAAGGGAGTTCAGTGAGGTTTGCTACAGGCCACCTGACCAAAAAGACCTGGAGGATGAGGCCATCATGATGAAAGTTGTTCACATCTCTTATATAAATTACACTGTATTACTAAAATCTTGTCTTAGCTGACCCTCTTCTTTCACTTGTTGATTACAGTGAAAGACAAGTCTTACACAGATGGATGACGTCATAGACTGGGTCAGCCTGGCTCTCACATTGCTCCATTACCATCTCATGTAAGCTGCCTTAGGGCACTTGCAGCCACAATAGTTGTGTTTTAACATACTTTTACAAATATTGATGCAAACTAATTTTATCTTGCACTGGTGTCAATCCTCAAATCTATCACAAACAATAGCTTTCAACTACCATGATAGTTAAGAGAAAAGCTCATTTCCGGTAACAGAAAAATATCTAGCATTCTGAGGCTTAGCAACTGTGTTCCTGATCACTTGTTCTGCTCTGGCAAATTAGACCACAAAATACTGAAACAGAGTAAGCTGCTATGGCTTGCTATAACAGACATTGCAGATTCCCTCAGCTAGACCCGTGAGATTAAAACCCATTACCTAGACGCAAGAAAACTCTTCCACTCAAAACACAAATGTGAAGGGTTGCCAAGCAAAAGAAACCTTGAAAACATGAAACTAAAAAAAGCTTGACTTGTGCGCTTTCTAAATTTCTGCATTACAGTGGGGACTAGAGACAAATAGCAAAGAAACTTTAAGAGTGTTTGTAACTAGTCTTTATACAATACTTTCATAGTTTGCAATCACTTGGTTTTCTAAGCCTACTTTCTGTCTGCACATGTAACAGATCTGCCACACCTACAACAGAAGCTGTGGTGAGCTTATCTTGCATACGGATTTGTAATAATTTACTTTAGGTCAGAAAGAACAGTATCATGATTTGCTAGTGGCGTCCACAACAGACTGAGACTGCAGGTGTTACAGGACCAAAACAGAACTTACTAACAATATTTACCACACAGTGCTAAGGAGCTGCCTTAAAGGCTGGTTTAGTTAGTCTGGAAATAAAGAAAAATCCACACAGGTTCCCAGTAGAGAAAAACAAAACTTGGTTATGCAAACAGAGCCACCTGGAGGGCAGTGCACATAGAGGGAGGGACAAGGTCTGTTACATTAACTCCAAACCAGAGCATATGCTTCGGTAACAAAGGAGAAGTTTAGCACCAAGCCTAGAGATTTCTAGAAAGCAGTGTACATTTTGGCCTGTATGTGAAGGTCTGAATAATATTGTTTAGTTATGTCACTGTTGCCCAATTTTCAAAGGATACGTCTCCACTTCTTTCTGTTTTTTCCTGTTTTAAGAATTTTGTATTACTTGTACTTTAAATCTTGAACCATGGATTACTTGAAAATTGATGCAATCTATTATAAAAAAATCCTGTGTGTGCCCTGTAACTGGGGCATAACCTTACTCATTTTAAACCTGGTCTCGCAAAGTCCCTTTTTTAATCAGTTTGCTAAATAACTGCATGTTTGCAAGATTGTGGAAGCTGGTGGTTATGTTTGAGCACAGACCAACCTTTTCTTTTCCTACACAAATTGTACCATTCCTTAGAAAAAAAATAATAAACAGATTACTAAAAAAATTAAATCTAAATCCATGGTTGAGTACAAACAGTTTCTCAACAACCACCACCACATGCACGTAGCCACTAATACAGGGCCACCTGACCAAAGAAGATTCCTAAAATTGGCAACACAGCCTCTTTATGCAGGAACAAGGGTAGAAATAAAAAACATGCAAAGGAGTTCTGATGGTCAGAACTACCAACAATCATGAATGTCAGAGTAAAAACATCTTCAGGGTTTTTTGTTTTAGGTTACATTTAATATTAGCTTTGTTTTCTAGGAGCTAATGATATTGAGCACAAGTCTGCAGGTGACATGACATGACATGCTTATAAGTTCCGAACAAGACAACCTACAGGTGGGAGGCAACCACCTGCTGTATTCTCCATCTTTCTCAGACTGGACATCAGATGTGACTATTATGTACTTTGCACGATACAGTAATTTTTATTTGAGAACACCTCTTAATGATGGAGAAATTCCTTTCTCTGAAGGATTAAATTTCTACTACAAAGTAGTAAACTACAGCTGATGCAGTGTGTCTGGAGACATTTAAAAGCCATATGGACACATTACTGTGCAGTGGAACCTGCTCTAGCAGGGGGCTTGGACTACATGATCTCCAGGGTTCCCTTCCAGCTCCTAACATTCTATGATTCTATAATTTATCACTAGAAATTCTCACTGATTTCCATGGATGACAGAATTACTAGAGAAATGTATAAATTCCATAGTACTTAATTGGAAGTTGTTCATCAAAAATTTCTTGCATCTGTATCTGTTCTTGCATTCTGTCTTACAGCTTCAGAGTTTCTGGGATGCCAAACATTTTCAAATTAATCTTGACAATAAGAAATTTTTAGCATGATATAAACCAGAGTAGCATGTTCATTCATAATAATGTTCACTGTGTTGAGATAAGGTTTTGGTTTGAAAGGGATGGTCTTACTGGATGTACATGCTTCACTGTATGCAAGAAGGTAAGTCTTTTGAAATCATCCAGTTTATTAACAGGCCTGAATCCTAGTGAATGCATAAGTTCTATTGCTGCTCTTAGGTGTAATCTTCATTAGGACAAACTACCTTAGAACATTTTGTAAGATGGTCTTAAAACCCCAAACAAACCAGAAAGAAAAATATCCATCAGAAAATATAGAAAGGAAAAAAACTTGTTCAGTTTAGGGCACTTCTACTTCTTGTCTAGAGTTGAACTGCAGCATTTGAAACTCTGGCAGAAGAGAGTTGTGCAAGGGAAACATCACCTTTCTCATTATTGTCCCATAAACCACAGCTCACAAGCATAAAGAATCTTATCAAGATGAAGTGCTGTCACTATAGTCAATGACAAAAAGCCACATCACTGTTGAAAATGAAATTTGGCTGGAATAGAATAAAAAAAAAACAAAACCAAAAAAAACCCCCCAAAACACAGCACCAAGCACATTTTTATTTTGCTAAATTAAACTATGTTCTATCATTTCAGCTAGAACCCGTATGTCACTCACTCCAAAGGATATCAATAACACATTTTCTTCTGAAGAAAGAACACAACGAACCAATTAATCAAACCTTGAAACTGTGAAGAAAATTATTATAGCCATTTGTTAAAATGCAACAGGGCATTAAGAAAACAAATAGTTCTGGTGATATTTGTGATGGTTAATGCAATGATATTTTCTGTGTCCTAGGTTTACAGAGAACTGGCACCCTCTTTCTGGCACCCAAGTTCTTTTGAAGAAAGACTTTTCTTAACACTCCTTTAACTCACTAAAAATGAGGAGACTTTTTCTCTCTATGCTTAAATCTCCATGAATCAGGATTAGACTACTAAAATAATTGTGTTTTTGCGCTGACTCAAGACTTTTGTTTTAGCTGTGTGACGGCATTGGAAACCTCCTATTCATGTACCTACTTTACATGGTAGATAGCAAAAGTTGAATTAGCACACCTAACTTCAACCAGGAGCTATGAATTTATTCAAAGGTGGCTGCTGAAGCTGTCATCATCAAATCGCTGTCCTCCAAAAGGTAATTCATGATGATTGATAACCTAGAGTAAGTAGAATGTCCCTAGAGTTCTTTTCATCTACAGATCTTACTTGTAGATATGTAAAATGAGGCAATGTGAGTTATACAAAAATACCAGAAAATGAAGAAGTCTCAATTAGTACCTTTACTTAAACATATGTCCCAATAATTTAAAAGTCTCAAACAGGTCTGTGGAATCAAGACTGGGGTATTACAGTGATGGAAGATGGAATAAGGCAGACAAGACAGCTATAGAACCATAAGGCTCCACCTCGCTCATGTGATCAGAGCTCACATTTCACCAAGAATTAGAGGTGGAGGATCAACTTCAAATAGATTTTCTGAAGCGCAGAACATCAGTAATATACTTTTTTTGCGTTGTTGCCATAATTGTCTGTCAGTGTCAGCAAGTACCTAGACAGAGGTACTATCTCATTAGACCAGTTATCAAATCCTACTGTGTTATCTGACTATCTCTCTTTGATTCTACAGGTAGTTGAACCTTGTGACTATGGAGTCAATTCTGATATAAAGCTGTATCACTAGAGCAGTGAGCAAAAAAGCTCGAGAGCATTTCAATAGTTTTGGGTTCCTTTTCACTGTCATTTTAATTGTTTGTACTATGTCAGACAGAAAACTGTGCTAATTTAATTAATAATGAGTGTAATTCCTCTTTGTATCTTCTTTCTCAACACAAGTAAAGCTGAAAAGTATGGTGCTGTTAAAGCAAGTACCAGACAGATCAGTCCAATGAAGATTAATTTCACTTGACCGCAACATTTTTGTTTAGAAACAGGATGAGGAGCCATTCTGTGTCTTAGCAAGCGCTTATCTGTACTGTTTGTGCAACCAGTTGGACAGCATACGCGAGTACAGATCTGGCCCTTGAACAATGTTTCCCATAGAAGCAGACAGAAGCAGAAATGAGCCTGTAATGTAGTCCATACACTACTGAGGCATTTATTTAAGATTTAAGGGTCTTTGCACAGGTAATCTTTTCATTGGTTTCAGAAGAAAGTCCATGGAGTTCTAAGAGTCCAACATAAAATGAAGAAATTAAAACAGATAAGCACCTACATGCCTGCTAAAATGAACAGTACAAGTAACTACATGAGATTGTTAAATCTGAAGTCATACATGAGCAAAACTTGTGCATGAACTAACAAAGGAGTAAAATTATTAAATTGGAAATGCAATACTCAGTCATTTATCAAAGGACAAACCATTAGAGGTTATTGGTCTCCTCACATAAATGGTGTTTATTTAGAGCAATTAACAGAATCCTGAGATCTCAGATAATAGTGCCTGGATAGAGCTCATGAGATTCAAAGTGAAAA
Organism: Upupa epops; assembly: GCA_013397515.1. NCBI lineage: Eukaryota > Metazoa > Chordata > Aves > Bucerotiformes > Upupidae > Upupa > Upupa epops. The sequence goes on along the minus strand of VZRI01007808.1, from coordinate 795,985 downwards.
GCTTAAGAGCCTAATGCTGTGAAGACAGAAAATATGAAACTTTTCAAATCCTCGTTTCTCTGGCCTTTTCCTCACCCCAGTCTCCTATCACTTTTTTTTTTTCCTTAAAAGACATTATGTGTTAGGAGAGCAAAGCAGCCTGGGGAGGTGATATTTTACCATCATCTATGCCATTAATGCAGTTAAAAAATCCTCAGACTGGAAAAATCAGACAGCTGCATCTTCCAGGTTCACATGTGCCAACTCCATCTGTTAAATCATTAAAGCACAGGCTTGGCAGATTCTGGAGAAAAACACATTTGTTTTCACTATAAAGAGGAAGAGTAAAACTTTCTTTCTGTTCTTATAATCCATCTCCCTCTTCCTCTCCCATTACTGTAATGTGAAAGCTTTTATGAGTGGGTAGTATTTAACTTGCTACAGAAAGAGGTTTTCATTGAACTGGGATAAACATGTGGTAAATTATGTGTTATAACTTGGGTTAGTCAAAGTCTATTACACCAAAGCTTAGAGCTAGAATAAGATGCTTTCTCATTTGCTTTTTTTCTTGCATGCCCTATTACAGCACCTAAGTAAACACTTGTTTTCCTTACAGGAGAGAACCAGTTCAGGTTATGTTTACAGGTGCAGTTTACAAAAGCAACAGCAAATCTGATCAAAGCAAGCTGCCAAACCTCAAATACAGTAATTGAGAGCAGTCAACCTTTTTCCAAATTTGTAAATAAACAATATTTTTAACTTTCAGGATTAAAAAAGCAGCAAAATAATAACCTAAATTGAATACCAACACCCTATATTTTTCTAATATCAATACTTAATTGATCTATGCATTGTTTTTTTTCTAATACAGTCACATACACAACCATTCTTCACTATGGCAACATTACCTATAGAGAATACTTCTAAATATTGAGCCTTTTGAGTACAACTGAGTACATCCAGGTTCATCTATTTTGTAAATATGACAGTGTAAATATTTTAAATCCCATGACCTCCCACAGCTACTATAAAAAAATAGATTGATGCTGAATTCATTGCATTCTCTTTGCACTCTATAAAGGAATGCAATTTCATTCTCCAGACAAAGGCTTTGTATTCTGTTGAGGAAGTTAATTTCATTCTCCAGGCAGGAGCTTATCCTAAGAGCCTTCAGACATTAATATTGAGAGGTTTTTTTTTAATAGAGAAGAATCTTTTACAACACAATCTTCTATAGACAGAATTTTTTGAGGTATACATGGCTGTTTCACATAGCTAGAAAGGGCCTTTCAATTTCCTTGAGTAATGATAAATAAAATCACCATGCTTTTGGAGGAAAATGTCTTCCCATAAGACCAAATTTTCCTAGACAGCAAAGCTTAAAAATGGATAGTGAAGTTGTAATTATATTTCTGTGAGTATCTATAACCTTAACGACTATACATCCATATATTAGAATAGTAGGATCCCTTCAAGCTTAGTAAATAGAAGGATTCAAACTCAGCTGTTGAGGTGAGAGGTTAAAACAGATGTCAGGAAACTGACCTTTTAGAGCTGAATTTGTGGCAAGCTGTGGGAAAATTACTTGGACATTTCCACCATGAGAAAGGAAACATTTTCCTTAGGCACAGAGGAAACCATCTTTCAGTATCTAGGAGCAAAACACTTCAAAAATGTACCATCTTCTCAGAATAAGTCATTAGTCTTGTCCCTGTGCTGTGAGATCTTCCCAGAGACAAATGATCATTTTCTCTAAGGGTATTAAAACATGATTTTGATTCCAGTGTTTTCTTCTGTGAGTTTAATCTGAGTGTGCTATACCTGACAGCTTTTCTCCATAATATTGCTAATGACTTTGCTACTTTCTCATCATTTAAGCTGTTCCAACTATGCCCTGCTCCCAGACCAAAAGAAGAATTAAGTAGAATTCATTGGTGGCTAGAAAACTAAACTTTTTATTTCATAAGCATATATCTTGTAAAATTTAAATTTTGTACTGTAATAAAAAAAATCCCATCAGCCCAAGTGTTTAAGATGTACTGAAAGAGATACCAACTTTTCTTCTTGAAGTTACCCTCTGGTTCAGAATCTGATGAGGAAGCAGTACAGACAATGAAGTATGTCAGGGCACTGGCAGTTCTGCTCCTGTGTTAGATCCAAGCTGGTTTGTTTGGTTCCCTGGTCCCTTTTTAGTAGTTCAAAGGCCTTCTGCAGGATGTAAATACCCAACTGATCACACAGTTTTAGCTCCATAGGATGAAACATCTCCTGTCACAAGCAGTTCCACAGGCAACAATATACAGCATTAAATTTTGTCTCAGGTGCTTAGTTTTCTGTCTGAAAAGGTTAGTACAAGGCCAAGAGGCTGCTTAATCCCTACATAAATCAAGCAGAACTAAGGCAGTATGGAGATTCACACAGGCACTCTACCCAGGATAAGTATTTCCATGTTACAGACTGCTGAGGTTTACATGCCGCAAGTGATTATGCTTGAACTGTTACGATCAGATGGAACTTATATGAGGCTTTTTAATCTACTGGCATATTGTTAAAACTCTAAATATAACAGTCATTTTAAAAAGAACCCTTTACATATTTAGAGGCTAGAATGGAAGATTTTAATTTTGTAAGGTACATTTCATGACTTCTTGGTAGAGAAAACACACTCAGTCTACCAAATCTATAAGATTTTTAGTTACTGTAATAAGAGATGCAATTTTTTAAAGAAGACTTAGATTAAGTCTGTATATTGAACTATGACAAGCCTAAAAATGTAAACAAGATAGACTGACAAATGTTCACCAAGTGTCAGAGAAGTGTGCATCACCCTGAGAAATTCACCTGGAATAAGATTACAGCCTAATGCCACTGCAATGCCAGAAGTAGACCCTTCTTGCCTGGGGCCACCTTTCAGCAGAGGAACAGTTCTTCACCAGAAATCAAGATATGTCAATGCAGTTCTGGACAGTCAGACAGCATTACTAGCTGTTGTGAGTGCAAATAAATCGTGCAGATGTGAAGCAAATATAAAGGGTATGAGAGCAACAAAACATCATTTTAGCATTGTTAGAATTCCAGAAGCATAGAAGATATCAGAACTGTTCACTAACAAAAGCCAACAAGAAAAAAGGGAGATTAGACACTCATATTATTTATTAAACATTATGTTCTATTCTGGTAGCATTGGCCATTTGCAAAAGATTGTGTCACTGCTCTTCCACTACATAAGAAAGCCAGAAAACCTATAGATTTATTTAAAGCACACTGAGAATAACAAGCATGATGAGGAGGCCCCAGAAGCTCCAACTTTTCTTGTAAGTCATAAATTTTAGTTGCTCCATTTTTAGTGAAATCCACAAGGAGTAAAGCCTTTTACGTAGATATTTTACTCATCACAATGCATTAAGGGATCCCAAATCCCAGCCTCCATCATTCTCAGTCAACATCTCAGTCAATACAGTTCATCATTCTAACCAAATCACTACAATCTCACTGCCCAAACACTGAACCAACTTCTCCGCATTTAATGTCTCAAACTCTGCTCTTAACTCAGAGCAACCCCATTGCTATCAGACATGGTCAGTACATTGGTACTGTAGGTGTTAATAGAAAGCAGAATAGAATGCTCCTAGAAATAACCGAGCTTTCCACATATCTGTAATATATTAATTGCATTAATAATCTGTAGACATGGAACACATTATTTCAATAGTCTTAAGATTGTTTTGAATGGCAAGGTATTATTTTAATATTTTTCTATTGGAAATGGAGCATATTCATCCAGTTGGTGTTTTACTTTCTGATTACAGATTCCTGATTACTTGTGGTTTTAATAAAGTCAGTAATTATGTAAGCATGTTTTGATTATAGTTTTAAAATTATTTACTAAGATTCCATTAAGAGAAAGTGTAAAATATCCTAATATTTGCAGTGTTCCACTTAATATGCCTTGTTTGGTTGGTTGGTTTGGTAGGAGTTTTTTTATAACAATCGAAGGGATTCTAGGGATTGTTGTCTATTTCATGATTCTAAAGCCACTCAAATATTTAAGGAGTATTGTTATATTCATATTTGTTTAGAAATATTTACTATTTATCCAGAAGATCCAAGTACTTCATTCATTCCCATCGAAGATGTCCAAATCCTTACATGAATTTTTGCATGGCTGAAAACAGATGAGGTAATTGTGACCAATAAAGGCAAACTATAAAATTAACCCAAAGCAAGTGGCATGTACCTTTACCTTCACTAATATGCACTTAAACCAATCAGCTACATGAGTAGGCAAATTATTGTGCTCTTTGCTCTTTAAAAATGCAAAAGAATATTTTATATTTGTCTATCTAGAACAAGTTTCTATTAATATTTAAATACATGTCAAAGTTTTACAAGTTCAAACCAAAAAATACATTAGTAGTTTGAAAAATTTAGTGGCAAGATGATTTAAATACTGTCACATTCAAATTGGATTCTGATCCACTTTTAACTTTAAATAGCATTCTATTTAAACTCGGCAGGTGTGTTTGAAAATTTTATCTGCCTTTTCTTGTATTTGCTTACATTTGTGCAGCTATTTTATATCATTTTAAAACATAAGTAATTTTCTTCTTCAGCATTTCTAATAGCAAATTGAAGAAATTAACAGCTGCCTCACTTCAAGATGCCTGCTTTTGCAAAAGAAATACATTGTCATAAAGGAAATTCCACTGCACTACCCAGCAGTTTCAGCAAGTCATCATTCCCTGCCATTTTCTGCATGAATGTTGATAAAATAATCTTCAGCCTTGAAAGGAGATCTGACTTTGTGTGTTACAGAACAGCAACCTTTATTACTGTCAATAATCTCCACAAAACTGCTATAGGGGTTCTTTCCCACAGTTCCAAGCCCCCTGCTCTTGGCAGTGACACCTCTTACTCAACCAGGTTGCCCAGAGCCCCATCCAACAAGGCTTTGAACATGTCCAGGAGGAAGCATCCACAACATCCCTGGGCAACCTGTTCCAGTATCTTATCATACTCAGAGTGAGAAATTTCTTCCTAAAGAATTTTAGGAAGAATAGTTGTAACCAATTACCTTTGCATGGGACTGACAACACACTATGTATTCCACTAGAAGTACAATACTCTTGCAGTTTCATAGTTCTAGAAGAGCTCTTAGAACCTGGGAAAATTGCAGAACCACTGTTTTGAGTCATCCTACACTTTCCTAAATACACTTTTCAACATTACCTATGCACCACATATCTAAAGCTGGGGTCTTTACAGGGCACTAGCTGCAGCTTCCCCACTGGGGTCTTTACAGGGCACTAGCTGCAGCTTCCCCACTGAAGACCAACCTTGGTTAAGATGAAGTGGAATAGGAAGAATTCCTCCAATACCAAGTAATATAATATCTACCATGTATTTACATCCTTGCCATATCCATCAGCATAACTTCACTGTCAGAGCTATACTCAGGTAAAACTAAGCAAGCGGAGTAAAACATGAGTGCCCCAAGCAGAAAAAACAAAACACAGGCATATTATGGAAAACAGAACACAAAGAGTACTTTAAGTATTTTCCAACAAAATACATTATTGTAAGTATATCTTTTCTTTCTAGCAAATATTTTAATGCATGTTCTCAGAGAATGCACGTGGAAGTGTATCAGAAAAAGGCAGTGACTTCAACATATTACAGCTGCAAATAGAGAAATCAGAACTAATGACAAATACTCCCAAATTAGGATACCATTAGATGCTGAAATCCATCATTGCCTATAATCACCCTCAAGGGAAGCAAAATTGCTCGGGACTAACAAAACATTCACTTGTTTTAAAATTTACAGGAGAGTTCAAAAAGTTTCTTATGCCTTTTACCTCAGACACAAAGTGCTACTTATTCTTCCTAGCACTGATATTTTACATAGCATTTTGGGATCAAAATGTGATTTCAACAATAACATTTTCTGACTTTCTCCAAGGAAAAATTACTCGTTTCTTCCCTCTAAAAGGATTTAGATGGAATAACATCTGTGTTGAGATTATTGTGAATATGTTAAACTGACAGCAAGTCTCTAAGGGGCACTGCTCATTAATGTTCTGTGCATAAAATTAAAACTTGAAATATATTTTTCAATCCATTTTGAATCCTTTAAGCAATTCTCATGCAAAGAAACTATTGTGCTGCAATAATGTATTTGCAGAGTAGGATATGAAAGCTATTAAAATGTCCTAGACCCCCTGCCTTTCATGCAAAAGGAAAAAAGGCAACACTTTCTGATTTGAAACATGCACTGCATTGAAATAAAAAAAATACTTTGAAAGACAATGAAGAGCCTGATTTCAGCTTATACTGTGTAATGAAATTCACACTTAGGACTTTTTCTTCACCTTTAATTCAGATTGTTTCTAGGTTCTCCAGTATTTATCAACAGGAGGACTCTGGTAGGTGTTCCACATTGCCATTTACAAGAAGTTTTTCACACAGAGCAGGCTAGAAGCAGTGCCCATTTTTCATGGTATTTGAAATTAGAATAAAGCAGCATTCTACAAACTCTGCAACCAGAGCTGTGGAGCAGTGCTCAGAGACAATGCCTCTTAATGAAGAATTCTAATGCAAACACTTCCTCCAATCTCAAAGTGACAAAAGCCCTCCATGTCAGTAGCAGAAATAATCTGCCTGGCTAAGTATATATAGGCAGATACAAAAAGGTGTAAGAAAGTATCCCATGTCAGTCCTTACTTTGAACAAAAAAACCAACATATCTGCTCAAAACCAAATAAAACTCCAGGAATTATTGAATGGTATCTAAATTCAATCACAACAGTTCATGTCTTTCAAGCAGAAAATAACGAATCTGTAAGTGTCGTTTTATGGACAGAAAATATGTTACTGTTGGGAAAACAGACACCACTCACTCTCATGTCACTGGGTAATTGCAGCCACAATAAGATGACAGTTCTACATACCATGATTCTAACCAGGCCACTCAATTCCTTTCGTAAATGGAAATTCAGAAATCAAATTAACATATTCTTGATGTGATAGACTTGAGCAAGTGTTTTTTTGGCTGAGGCCAGAGACTGTAGTGTCAATGGGACTGTGTGTACTTAAATCATGGTAATCAAACAGTCTAGCACTCTGGCTGCCTACAGATGAAATATTATTTAGACATTCCTAAACATAACTGCAGTGTCTTTTCCTATCTATTAGACTTTCAAACCAAATATTGCAAGGCATGGAGCACCAAGCACAGAATGGCGAGTATGAATTAACATATTTCATACACATTTTCAATGCAAGAGCCTAAGCATGGATATACAACCAGATACAGAAACACCTCAGCAAACAGCTTCATTTTCAGAGGTTCTGACATTGCTGATGCTGTGGAAGAAGGAAGCTCAGAGTAGCTGAAATAAAATAACAAAGGTGCTTTTCAGGTTTTGAGATGTGAAGATGGCAACACTTCAAGTGTGAAGTGCAGGCCTTCAGAAACAAACCTAGAGAACATGGACTGATGTATATCACCATGGGTTTCCTTAGGGATACAACATTCTTCCCTCCCTGACTGCTCTTATCTCCCATTAGTGCAGAATGTTCTACTTTTCCAGCCCGTCAGCCCAGTCAGAGCACTGACAATTGCCTCCACAGAGCTGCCAGACATCCAGCAAAAGCTATAGCATAGTGAAAACACAGGGAACTTACTGGGCACATACTCATTAACACACAGCTCTAGAACAATTCTCAAAACCAGTAGCATGTGCCAGTCACAGCACTTGTATTACCTTGCCCTGTATAAACTTCTCAGATAGAAAAGCGCACTTACAAACATCCATGTCACCAATAGAAGTTTCACAGCCCCCTGTGCCACAGTTGTGTCCATAAAGAAAGAATCTCCATCTAGCATATCTCTTCATAAGAAAATGTATTTCTGTTATACCACATCTTTAGTGTTGCTAGTTTGTTTCAGAGGCATATACAAAACATACAACTCAAAGCTTCAAATGCTTCTCAGCTTGGAAGCTTTTAAATCATAAAGAATAAAACAACACATTTGTTCAGTGGCTTTCCCATTGACCATGAGTTACTACAGTTTATGATAAAGTACATTGTTAGAACTTGGAATGAGAACAGAGTTGGGAGAAGATCATCCTGAGCACTTTCATGCTGCTACACACCAAAGTGTACCAAAAGTTCAGACTTAGATGGCTGAGACCTCCTCCAAGGCTAGCAAAGTTAAGTTTCTCTGGAACTGTCCACCCTAATCCCAGTATTACGTGCTGTAGTGCCCAAGCCAGCTCTGCCTATGCTTATTTTACATGTGAGTAGGGCAGTCAAACAGCAAGAGGTCTTTTGCATCACCCCGTACTTCTCAGAGAAGGTTTTCATCTAACTTTTTAATGTAATTAAATGTTCAACATGAACTATACAAAGTGCTTCATAAAGAAATCAAGTGATTCTGTGATGAATACTATAGAATAATTTATGGCCTAAGTACCAACAAATAAAAAAACACTGGAAAATCCCTTTACAACAGCAACAAAAAAGCCTCTTCCTTTCTCCTACCCATACTCTGATGAAAGGCAGAAGACTAGTCTCTACTAGCGAGAACATTAAGCGCAATAAAACCTGTGTAACTGATAAAACAATGCTGGAACTGGGGACATGATCTAGCTTTGTCTTGTAACTGAAGCTTAAAATTCCAGAACAGCTGATTCAGAGTACTGAAAAGCATGAGGCATTTTACGCCTGCATCTTTAGCACTTGAGCACAAGTGTAATCTAACTTCACATCTCAAAATACTCAGTGGAAATCAGATGCTCATAAACATCACTTAGAAATACTTACACAGACCCCAAAAGAGTCCTTTGTTCCTTTCAAATAATTGCACAGATTCTAACACAGAAAGATATTGTGTGCTAATTTGGACACTTTTCTCCATAAAAGAGCAAAATAAAAAGGCTTCATATTTTCATATCAGGGTAAACAAGATTAGCAGAATACAAAATTAAGTCAAGTCTTTAAGATCATGAACAAGATTAACAAAGCTATCATTGCATTAAACAAAGTCTTCTATGGCAATAAAGGTTTAAGATCTCCACTTACCATGGATTGCCTGTTTCAGCTCCTGCATCACCTTTTCCTGTTTCCATTCTGTCTGCCACCTTGGTTGTAGAAACTGTGAAGTAAATTAAAACAGTGATTCTTTCTCTTTCTGCAGTCTGCTTAGTTTGGCTCCCTGACCTACTTCACAGAGCAGTGCCATCTGTATTTGTGTCAACACAACTTCCTAAGGCTGTAGGCTAGACCTAACATTGTCATCCAGTGCTGTCCACCCGCAAAACCTTGTGCATTGTCCCATTGTGTACTAGTGGAAGTATTTGTAGAGATTCAATTGTATTTGGCTTAAAGCATCCTGTTTTCTACTTGGTTAGTTTAAATCCCTATCAGTATCCCAGCCTTGTGTCAGAACACAGTGTCACAGGCACTTTTACTGTCTGCTGGAAGAGTGAGAGAGATTTTAAACCCAGACTGAAACTACTACCCAGGTGGCAGGAGGACACCTATACAGGTGAAAGAATACCTGAAACTCAAGATACTAAATCTACAGCTCTTGAGTTTACATACAGAATGTCTGTTCTTGAAGAACAGTTGTGATTCCTCAAAGCATGACGGCTTGAACAACAGCAACCCTACTGAGCAATTGAATAACTGGATAATTCCTAATTGACAACGGAAAGCGGTATTTCAGCACTTATAGCTGTATCGAGGTTAGAAATTTTCAATTTTAGAAGATGTGAACATAGCTTGGGGGCACCAAGTATTTAGACTTGTTTCTATTTAAACACTTGTCTTGCATGGTGCAGTACCTCCTTCCACATTTGGCATGTGATGACAAATGCCTCTCTATCTAGCCAGATAAGACTATAAAGACCCAGACTTTCAGCAAATGACTTTTGAATCTCAATGGACCTGTATCTCTAAGTAATTCAGAGCAGTTATTAGCTCATTAAAATCCTATTTCACTAATTTTCTCATAGTGCAATTCTAATGTCCATAAGAACCTAATCCGACCTAGAACTAAGTACTCATTTGCTGCATTCCTTCATCTGAAAAATAAGTCATTTAAGTACAAAAAGAGAAAGACTGAACACTCTAAAGTTATTTTTTTACAGTGTTAGCATAAAAACTTTCAGTTTTTCTTGACAAATGCTACTGCAGTTTAGATCCTGACACATAGTAAACTATGAATTTCATGGCTTTCATTAACAAATTACTTTTTTTCACAGAAAGCATCAAGGCTGTAATAAGAGGGCTCCGGAAATAAATGTGACTAAGCAACAGGAGTTAATTAAGTAGGACAATGAGCAAGCATTTATGGGTGTGACAGGAGACCCAGCTAATTTAATTGCTAGTATAATTATCAGTTACAGAATCAAGAAATGCCATGTAAATAAAATAGCCTATTTGTTGATAGTTTAATGATGTTTAGAGATCCAGAATCAGAGTGTTGCTATTTTAGGGCTACAGAAGGCTTTTTATTTTTCTCCTGTTAGTCAAACAGAGGTTCTTAATATTAAAATTATATACAATCTTCTCATATTAAAATATTTAAGGCTTTAAGATCCTTTGCTCTATTATAAAAACCTCCAAAACCAAACAAATAAAAAGCTACCAATTAAGTGTTCAAACACACTACCTATAAATCACTCAGCTTAGGTCAGAACCTTTCTGCATTTATTTTATAATAAGGATAATAACAGTCCAGTGGTGTGAAAAAGTCATATTAACTATTTACAGTGTGCTTGCACAAGCCAGTTTCCAGACAAAAACAAAGGGATCAGGGGACTGTTTAAACACACAAGGGCAAAGGGTCTGACTCGTTTGCTACATTAATTGCTGAAATGTTTTATAAAGCAACTGCAAAAAAAATAAAATTACCAAAAATGTTGATGGTGAGCCAAAAATATTAGTATATTGGAACACAGTGAACTTTTTATAAGATGCAAGTATTTTTTTAGTTCTTATATTATAACCCATAAAGTATGCCGAGGTCTTTCTCAGAATGTCTAATATTAGTATGTAGTAGAACAGTATCTATCAGAAAAGGAATCAGAAAGGCACCATGTGTCACGAGATTGATGTGATTTCCCACTATAAAGGGGGCCCAAGGAACTGGAAATAAGTTAGAAAAACTTTGGAAACAGAATCAAACACCTATGATAGCATACACAGACCTTAGCATATACAGTCTGGGCTTTGGGCACATGAACACAGACGCTTAGCAGAATAGAACATGAACATCCTGCACTCATTTTTCATGTCCGTTGCTAACTGAAAATGATGAACCTTGGAACATCCAAAATTTAGCTGAGGCAAAAAGATTCAGCAGGAGGAATAAAGAACCATAGAAGGGTGACAAGGATGTGAAACAGGATGGAGGAGGAACCTTGGAATGCAGAACCCCCTTAATGACTTTGCCAGAACCACTCGTTTTAATTAGCTGTGCTCGAACTTTGTATGAACTTTACTCATTATAATCTCATTACCATTTAATTGACACACCTCGTCCCTGCCTCTCGGGTCAAGAACACCCTTACCCACTGGGTACAAGCTCTGATTTCTTGGTAGCCTTCTTAAATTGAAGTAAGAGATGCTTTAGTGCATTAAAAACTAGAACTATTGCATGCATTAGGGGCCAAAATTGTGTATGCATGTCTCGGAGACCTAAAAAAACACGGAGTGGGTGTTTTAAGCCTGGTACCTGAGAGGCAGCACCGCGGTGGGGACTTGCTAGGCTGGGTGCCTCGCCATGAGCTGCCCGGCAGAGGGGCGCAGGAGCTGCTGGTGCTTCCCGCCTCAGGGAGCGCCCGCGCGCTTCCCGCCACTTTTGCAACCGGCCTCGTCCGCCCCTGCTGCGGCCATGGAGCGACCCTGCGACTTCGTAGCCCGGGATAACTGCTGGTACCCGCCCCGGCCCTCCCTCTGTAGTGGTGGCTCTACGCTGCTCGGTGGCTGTTCTCGCTGACTCTCAGTTCCCCACCGGCAGCTCTGTAACTCTCCCGGGTGGTTGAGCCAGGAGAAGTTCGTTTCTGCGTTAAAGGTTCCCGCGTCCCGGCCAGGCAAAACCCCGAGGGCTGCCCTGGGCTGCAGCGTTTCCCTCCATCGTCCCGCTGGGCGTGAGGAACGGAGCGATACGGGGCAAAATCTCCTCTCATCAGGCAGCAGTACATGGGAGTGTATGCGAGATCGCTGTGCTACAAGTGTCTGCTAAGAGGTGTCATCGCGAATTTCAGCTACCTGCCTCCTTACCGAGGCGTCATTTGCAGGGAAGGGCATCCACACTCACTGGTTTCTAACCCACAGAACATGTTTCCCTAAGTGTTTCCTCTGACAGTTGTTAACTCATAGATGAACTTGGTGATTTGATAAAAAGATCTAACGGTTGAAGCTAAAGTGCAGAGGTTTTTGACATGATTTGGGTTAGAGTGTTGGGGTTTTTTTACTGGAAGATCTCAGTCATCTTAAATCTTTTTATTCTCTTAATTTTTTCAGGAAAAGATCAATTGAGTGTGAACTAGAAGCTGCAAAGAGATGGTCTTACAAATGGGGATTCTTAAAAGCACCTCTTGAGGAGGTAAAATGAAGTGGGACATACACAACACATGAACTTCACTTGTACTCAAGTATAGCTGGACCCAAAGTTAGAAGAGCACAGAAGACAAAGGAAGTACTGAGTAGGCTTTACAAAGCTAGGTCTGAGGTAGAAAGCACTACTTTTAAGATGGGTTCAGAGTTTCAATTTCACTCTGAATAAAATACAGCAAGTGGTAATTTATATGCTGTTCATATCCTGATATATTTCTCCTGAGAAACACGACACCCAGTAGTGTTAACAAGTACTAGATGCACACTGACAGGAAAATATTTCCCCTTTGTGTATCCATATGGTAGTTTAAAAATCTAGGGGAAAAGGTTCTGGCTAATTAAATTTTCAGTGGGGGAATTTACAACAAATGAAAATATTTGGAGAGATGTCTGTTCTCCGTGATGTTTAAATATTAGAATATGGTAGCACATGATGTTACATTTGGAATCACAGTATTTCTTTGCTAAAAAAACCAGGATTGTTACAGTCCCTGAATGGTTCTAAATGTACTTACTATGGAGCTAGATCATCGGGACTGTTCTAGGGTCTGTCATACCTACCATCTATGCACCATACAAATAGATCTGCAGCTGAAAAGTTTACAAGCTTGGCATTATTACTGTTGTGAATGTGTGTGTTTATTGTATTTACCATTTATTAACCTTTGTTTTGTGGCAATGGGGAAGACATATAAGATATATTTCTATTCCTTTTTGGACTGGTGAAATACTTACAGAGTTGGATTCAGCAATATTTAGACTTTCATCTGAAATTTAGATTTACATTCCTTTCTGAAACCAAAAAAATACATTACAGTGATTTCCAAAGCACTGTAAGAAGTAGCCTTGGAATGGAAAGAACAGGCAGTTCAGATGCAATTAAGGGATTGCTATAGGTATCCAATATTACAGCATATCTCAAAAAATAGAGTCCAGTTTTTAATGTTGATGGTTTTGTTTCAGTTGGTTGACTACAAAAAGAAACAAAGTACAAAGCCCAAGATGCAGCTTCCAGAACATCTGCAAGTTCGACCTGTGACACCTGTGGAAAAATACATTAAGGTTAGACAATTAGATTTAAAAATTGCAGTACAGAACATCTGTCTTAAGAAACCACAGAGGGTCTAAAAAGCAGTTGTCTTGTAGAGGTGTGCCTTTAACTAAAGGTCAAAGTAAATTGTGTTTGCAACCAGAACAATTCTTTAAAGGCATCATTTAAGAGGAGGAATTGCCCTTTGGATATGGTTGTTAGTTCACAGAGCTTTCACTGTATATAATCTTGCCTCATGCACTCTTCTGTGACGTCTAGTAACAGAACAATCAGCTGTGCAGCGTAGTGCAGGAGAGCTCAGAGCCATTTATGACTGCTGACCATTCATTGCTCAAATATATGTCTTACTTCAAGGATTATCATAACGTTAACTCCCAGTTAAGTTGCAGTATTTTTCTAGCTTTATTCCACACAACTGTCTTTCTGTCAGAGACAATGCCACTGCCCTCTTTAGTGACACTAACTAGTAAGAAGCTAGTTCTAATGGGAGAATTCATAGCTGTTTGATTGAATATGTGAATGTAAATCGTATAAAGATTCTAAATATTGTCAAACAGCTGGAAGCAGGAATGAAATGTGACTAATGGTTTGATTTATAAATACACTGTGACAGACTCACCAATGAGTAGGATACATAACTATACAAGCAGTGAAATGTGTGGCACTGGGAGAGGAACAGTTTAGGAGAAAGACACCTGGGGGTCCTAGTGGACAGCAGGATTACTATGAGCCAGAAATCTGCTTNGGGTCTATTTAACTTGGATAAGAAGAGGAGGCTGAGGAGTGACCTCACTAATGTCTATAAATATGTGAGGAGTGAGTGTCAGGAGAATGGAACCAGGCTCTTCTCAAGGTCTGGTGATAGGACAAGGGGCAATGGGTGCAAGCTGGAACACAGGAGGGATGTTCCATATAAATATCAGAAGAAACTTCTTCCCAGAGAGGGTACCAGAGCATTGGAACAGGCTGCCCAGGTGGGTTGTGGAGTCTCCTTTTCTGGAGACATTCAAGACCCGCCTGGCTGTGTTCCTGTGTGACATGGTCTAGGTGATCCTGCTCTGGCAGGGGGATTAAACTAGATGATCTTTCGAGGTCCCTTTCAAACCCTAATGATTTTATTATTCTAGGAGCAGTATTCATTAAAAGCAAAGCAGAACAGAAAGGAAGGATAGTTCACTTAGAGATGATTAAGAAAACAAAGGAGACTGGAAATTCCTATTGCTGAATTAGTTTTCTTTCAAGGGGTTCCAAAACTGGGGAGATAAAGTGAGGAAGTAGTAAAAGCTTTCACTGTGATTAAACTGAAACAAAATTTAAGTGCTAGTGCTGAGTGCAGCAGAGAAATGAAGTGGCAGCATTTCTGCCATTAGTGCTACTTGTCCTTCAGTTTTCTCTCTAGCCTCCAAGTTCAGTCAGGTTTACCTCTGCTTCAGCACCATGTGAGTGTTTGTGTGTTGACAAGTCACACAGACAGTTACCCGCTGCTAAAGTAGCATGCATAGCCTGATGCACACTGACACAGGGATCATTGTTTCAGTTTCACCTCAGAATCTTTCTTTGCTAAGGAGGATGAAAGTTAGCTGTGTTTTACATCACCCCTTCTGTATTCAGTGAAGCTTCTTAAGTCCTTATTCAAAATTATGTGACTTTCTGCACATTCACCTTCATGCTAACAGTCTTTATATCTGTTTTTTCTGTTACATTAATAATTAGTTCTTCGTAGCTCCTTTCTCAAGATCATGGGTGAGACATAGGTTTCCTTCATTATCCTACTCAATGGGTGGCACTTTTGGTCATAAAAATTATCTTTTCAGAGGAACTGCTCCACCTAAATATCATAAACATTTTCTAATCTTGGCCTATGAACAAAGTGAAGCAACTCTGGCAAGAGAACTGAAACATTTTTCCCTTGCTGTGTATTTCTCTACTAAGTCCCCAGATGCTAAAATGACAGAACGTGTCCAAATGAGATGATTGAGCCAAAGTAAGCACAGCAGTCACTGAACAGAGACTGTTGGCTTTTGTTTTGTTTCCTTTTTAGCTAGAGTAGTTGCAGATTAACTTGATGCTTACCCATCTGTCAAAGTAGAAAGAAGGTGGAACGAGTAAGTTGTTCTTGGTGCAAAAGCCAGTTGGGTCAGTAATATCTTTACCATTTGGCCACAAAACTATTATTCCATAGCTGCACTGCTACCAATTGCATTACAGCAAGCATAAAATGCTATTTCTCCTACTTAGAGAGGTTTAGTTTTAAATATTACTATTATTATTCTGTAAGGAAAAAAGCTAAAGCTGAAAATAAAACCATTCTCCTAATAAAAAACCAGTAAAGCCCTCAGAAAGGTATAGAGCAAATCTCAAAATATGCCGAAATGCACTACAAAACAATAGCTTGCCTCTTTTGACATCCTGTTGTACATAACCAACATAGGCACTAAAGGCTTTTTTCTTTATTTAGAAGAGTGGTAATTTAAAGTTTGTTCTCGCTTTCCCTATGCTTTGCTATAGAATGGGACCTAAATTATTCGGATTAGTTTTTAAATTATAAACTATCCTGTATTATAAATCAAACTGGCATGCAGCTGGGCTATCTAACAAAGTTCTTATTTCCTTCTATTAATGTCAGTGTGTGCTAAGGGTGTTAGTTCAGCAGACTGCATGTAAACCCACTCTTTCTTGTAAGTTTTTGTTTTGTCCATACTACAGCACAAAAGAGGGCATTACGTGGCAGAGATTACAATTAAAGACATTATAACCATTGAATTCTAGATGTTACTTTTATTCTAGGTGAATCCATCTCCTCCAGTACCCAAGACTACCCAGGGATTTATTGGCTGGAGATCAACTGTTCCAGGTTTAGAACTTGAACATGGTTTTCAAATCCAAAGCTGTAAAGGTACCTTTTTTAAGGATCTGAAGTGGCCACGTGAGGCCTCTGACTGACATTAAAAAATAGCAGTTGGGCATGTAGCTCCATTGGCATCCCTGAGTTAATGTTCTGTAGTGGACTGCTGGACTATTAAAAAATCTATGCTTTAAAAAAAAGTATATAAACATGCTACACTTATGCTTGGTGTGGTTTTTTTTCAAGCTGCAGTGAACGCACTATGGTGAAGTCTGATCATTGTCTTTTCTGTATATGTTTCTTTGTTTATTTGTGTTTTGATATTTTAATGAGGAAAGCTTCATTAGAATCAGAATCATCATGGCTGGAAAGAATGTCCAGCATCATCAGATCCCGCTCTCACCCCAACATCTCCCTAATCCCTAGACCATGGCCTCAAGTGCTTTATCTACTCATTTTTATGTACAAAGGACATTTTTTTGTGCTTACACAAGCACTCAGGCAACGCAACATTGGCCCAGTCTGGAGTGCTGATTGATTCTCAACCCAGTTCCATAGTTATTAAATATAAATCCAGTCATAATTTTTAAATGCACAGTCTGTTGTGTTGCCTGTGCTTTGCTGATAGTTTGTGTAGTTACACACGTAAGTAACTGCAGTTCCCCTTGCAGCTGCTTCATTGGTATAAATAAAAAAAGTCTCAAAAATCAGATTTGGTATCAAAACAGAGTCTTTTTAGTTAGATCATCAGAACACATGTTTCATACAAATGATTTTTATTGATTCAGAGTTTTTTATACCAATACATACATACACCAACCAGGGCTGCTTCTAAGACTCAGAAACAGTATGGGATTGCACTGGTCATTACTAGTGTAGCTGCCTCAGTGCTGTGGATTTATGTCTCACACTTCATTATCTACCTGAAGATTTGCCAGGACTTTTGGAAACTCAGAAGGAGGTTCATTTAGTTGTAGCAACTGTTAGAACAATATAGTTTTAATGGGCTACCATGTTTGAACTAGAATGTTGCTGAAACATGTAACAACCCCCAAGAAATCAACACAGGCAGCTTCTTATAACTTGTCATTACTTAGAAGAGACTTTCTTTTTTAATCCTGCTGCAAGATCTTCTTTGTATGGTGAAATTATCAACTTCTTGAGTCAGCACTAAGTCCCTGGCTTTCATAGCAGTAGGTCAGCTGCTAGTGTTTGTTCTTTTCTTCTTCCCATGAAATGACTCACAATGATCAACATCCCACTTATTTTTAACATCCAGTTCCAAATACCCACAAAACAATAACATTTGACTTTTACCATGTTCTTTACAAATAACGTCAAAGTGACTCATACCCTTTGGAAAGATTACCCAGGAATGAGAATACATATTAGAAGTAACTTCAGACACATAACTTAAAAGCCAGAATAAAGAATAACTTGGAAGTAGACTCTGGAAATTTAAGCTAAATTGCAATATAACTACTAACTACAACCTGTGTAAACTGTTCTTTGAATAAGTGAGACAGTTGTAAGAGTGGTGTGTTAAATCAGGAAGGTTTCTTGTCATTGCAAGCTTAGTATCTCTATTTTAATCACATTGGTCTTCCATTTAATTTAAGATCATGGGTAGATCCTCTTATTGTGTCTGATCTATATAAACTGGTAAAGTTTAATATGCAATTTAGTAGCAACAAGACTACATGAGTTCAGGCCAAGTGAAAGAAACTCAAGACCACTGTTTTAAAAAAAAAAACGAAGCTGGCACCTAATATCCAGGAGATGTTTGTATGAAGTGAAATCCAAAACCATGTGAGTCACGACTTGATTTTGAAAACCAAAATCAATCCTTTGTTCAGTATCTACCATTGGACATTTCTGAATCCTATTCCCAAGGTCTGAGTATTAACTCTGCTAACAGTAAGGTTTATTGTACATTATGCATCATTTAAGGTCACTTCCCTTCAGGACATACTTTGATATAACCTAATTTGGGGTGTCTAAGGAGCACTATCTGAAATTTGAATTAATTCCTCTAATATTAATTTGCTGGTAGTTAATTGATCCGCTCATTAGCAGTTTTGCTGTGTGAGAATATATGAAATTATAAACCTAACTATTTCTTTCCTCAATGCTTTTAGTTTGACCCTTTATATGTGCAAAAAAGAGGTAGGTATAGAGGCTGTGGAATCAAAAGCTAACAAAGGACTGCCCAGGCAACTGCCCCAACTGTGAATCTAAAAGGCCAGTACAGAGCTATTAAATCACCTTGTAATGTTTCAAGCCTGGCATTTAATTTGTGGAAATTAACCTATTTATTTGAGCCAAGTTGGGCACATAAATGTCACTGCACACCGTAAAATATCACATCATCTCCGAGGTCAGGACAGTGCTAGTAAACTCAGCGCACACACCAGGGAAACACTTCAAAACTAGACTTAATCACTTTAAAAATGCAGCAAAAGTCAAGACAATTTTAATTCTATACAAAAATCACAGACCTGTGCTGCTGTGCAAGTCAGAGCAGAGTGGGACATTTCTAAATCTATACAAAAAGTTCTGCAGTGAGTTTTTTTGTTGTTATAAACAACACAATTGGGTGACAAAAACCTGGTATGTTTTCCTTCATAGTGTGTTGCTATGTGCTGCTACCACTGGCACAGAATTGGCATTTGCTATTTATAATTTCATTAATGGAAGATATTTTACTGGCAGCTCAAAGCTGGAAGAGTATTATTTATTTAAAGGGCATTTTTCATCAGATAAAGATTTTTGATTAAATGACAGTGAAGGAGTGATACTTTCTCACAATCAGCATGTCTCTTACAGACACCATACAAGCATTGCTGTGCATTTCGAGAGATGCAAAATGAAAAGCACCAACAGCATGTGCACGGCCAAGTGATCTTGCTGCTGTAAAAGGTGTCTGCTTGGGGAATAAATCCAATTACTATTCTGCGTGTGACATGTCTTCAACGTTACTTGCTATGACTGTCCTAATGGATACACAGTGCAACCAAGGTTTGTGCAAAAATTACTCTCTTTAGTTCCTGCTATTGGTTATGCCATAAGCCTGAAGTGCCTTTAATTCTGAGACCGTTTACCTTACCAAACAGAGGGGTAGATTTTATTTTTGACTTCAGAGATCTAACACTGCCCACTCACGCACATAATTTCTCCTTTTACTGAAGGATTCTTTGTGTTTTCTTACACATTCTACAGAGTACCAAGGCAACAAACACCAGACTAGTTTCTAGCAGCCTGGCCAGAAATCTCTACTCCTGTGTGAAGCTCAAACCAGGTCACTTTTGAATGTCTTGTCTTCAGTTCCCCTTGAAACTGTGTCAGTGTAGGGTGACAGATAAGGCTCACTCACAGACTATTACCTTCTTCCTGACTCCTGTGGTTTTCTCATCCCATCAAATTGTTATTTAACTGGTGGAAGGCATGTCAAACTATGGGATCACAGGGTAATAAATGTACTGGAAAATGATACCATTGAGCTGTGAAACCAGTTAGACTGCCAGTGCAGAAAATGTTGTCCTTCTGTCTGCTGTCATACATGGAGAATACCAGTAGTATTAACAAATAAATGCAAAACAAACCCAACTCTTTGTGAAATCACACCAAATCTGAAAAAACCCTGTGGAAAGGGTCATTCTTTTTGTCAGAGGAACTGGGGACAGTTTTGACCTCAGAGTCTCAAGTTTCTCCCCCATGTCTCAAGACTGGCTCTGTTATGTGAGGAACAGTTTGAACAGATTAAAAGAATCATAGAATCATTAGGGATCAGAAAGGACCTTGAAAGAGTGTTCTTTCCTGCATCTTAGTGGTGGATTGACCTCCATATGGGATTCCAAATGGAAATTTTCTGATGTATCCTGACAAGTACCACAAGGCAGCTTTTCATCTCAGTGCAGAAAGACTCATTGTTGTCATCTTTGAAGAAAGACAAACTCACCAGTTTGAACACTGGGGTTTACAGGTTCTAGTAGAGTATGAAATGTCCAAAACCATCGCAGGGTGTTGGTAAGCCACTGGACATGTAGCGCAAGGCTTCCAGAGAAACTGGAGGTTGCATTCAAGAGGAGTGTTCTGAAGCATCTGCATTTCTCTCTGCACCATCCATGGACTGCCACAGCTTCAGATGGCCACTATGCAACTCTGCAGATTATGGGCAGCATCTCTGCATTAGGGAAGAATAAGGAAGAGATGGGGTCTGACCATCAGCTATGTATACCTCATAAGCAGGTTCATTTGGTTCTTTATCATTAAGCAAATGCAGCTGTATTTAATGTAACCTGCAAAGTCTAGCTGGACACAAGACAACATATTTATCAGAACACGATTATGGCTGATCTCCTGTCTAAGATCTTTGCAGCCTTTAATACTTTATTCTTAAATTTGGTTCACAAGAAGGAGAAGATTCACAGACTTAGTAAACCTTCTACACATACAACGATTTCACTGTGTTTTTAGCAACAGAGCAAGAAATTAAAGATGAAAGGCTGTTTGTTTCTTGGTGCTTTTTATTCTTTTCTAAGAGATGAGAGAGCTTTGGAAAAATCTGAGCTCCAAGTACACTGACTGCTCTTTGGAAATGCATAATGAAGGTTACATTTTATGGGAGAGATGTGCTGGGTGCATTATAGAATAATACATTAAAGAATCTTTTTTAGAGACTATCTCTGAGGATAATTACCTGTCATGTCTTTTATATCATTTAAGTTTATTGCTGCTGACTTGTGTCAGTAACAAAAAGCTCAGGAATTTAATGATAGCTAAGAAAAAGATGATTGTGTTTTAGGCAACTGTGGTGCATACGTATTTTTATTTCAGTAAATATTAAGTTCTTTCCTGGTAACAAAGAATACTCTGACCGAGTTTTTGCATTGTTTCTTCACAATTTAAAATGATCCATAATCATCAAATCATAGAATTATAAATAAATACATTTTAAATATTAGGTTTACTTAAATAGCATAAAGATATCACATGGTGCAGGTGCAAGCCACAGGCAGAAGGCTAAAATGAAAGATGGTTCAAAATTCCATCCAGACCTGCTGTCCTGTGTCTAGAAGACCCAGAAGACAGCAGCGTCCCCAGGTTCCTTACGTATCCCTCAGGCAGTGTCAGTGTTGCAGTACAAGTGAGACTGAAGCATATCAAAAACTTTGTGGCACTCAAACACCTGCATCCTCGGGTGCCTTTCCAAAAACAACTCTTATTATCCAACTGAGCAGCTTTGAATTCACTCTAAGTCAAAAGACCTTAAATCTGTCGCCATTCAATGTCCACGGCACATTTATTGCAGTAATGAGTCAGGCTACTCTTTCAGGGGTTTTCAAGTTTATACTCATTAATTTAATTGTCTCAGAATGTGCAGAAGAGATCACATCAGTAAACCTGGGGCCAGGAAATGAGGGATAATACTGGAGATGAAAGTTTACCATTTTTACTGTGAAGCACTTTATTAGGTCTCTATTCCAGGTCTATTCTTTATCATGTGATACTCTTACCCATCTTGGTTTATGTGAGGTGCACACCACAGATCCATAACTATTGAAATCTGGCTGAAATGTTGAAGTCATTCATCATCACAGTGCCTTTTCATTAACGTAAACTGTACCCTCTTGGTCACCGGTCACATATGTTGCCCAAGTTTGACTCAGCTTTGAATTGGACCTTTCCCCTGCATTTTTATCCCCTATGCTTTATCTGCTTCACTAAAGAAGGGAAAGAAACTGCAGATTCACTAAAGATTGAAATAAACCTGAAAACATCAAAGTACAGAAATAGATGCCACCATGAAAAAAACAGAATAGAATGAATCTTCATTCCTCCCCCCAGTCCTTTTCAGTTAGGTGACTCTGCTGACAGCAGCTTCATCAAGTGACACTAACTGCAGGATCAGGTCTGGCAGGTACCAGCCTGGGATTAAGTGTGGCTGGGCAGGATTCTGCCTAAGTGACATTTTTAACAGCTCTAGTAACAGCATTATTGAGAGTTCTAATACAGGGAGTGTACAAGAGGCCATTTTCTCTCTCTGCTTCCTTGATAAAGGCTCTTTATTCGATCTGTTTTTGAGTCTGCTTTCCAGAAAGATCATTGTTGTAGAGAACAGCCTTGCACTAAAACAAGACGTGGCAGCCTTCACCCCCTCCCCACCGCCCAGACACTTCTGTCTCTTGCTTTTCCCCAGTGATGCCTCCAGGCTGCCGTGTGACACCCAGCTAACGTGTCCTGCTGCGAGTCCCCCTGCTCCATCCTGACCCAAACACGACAATGCCTTCTCACTTCTCGCAGGCTGAAAACAGCCCCCCTTCTCCTCCTGAAGTGAGAGACGGTTAATGCTTTTATTCTTCACAGGGAAGCAAGATGAACCCAGCGATGCTAGTGAATCTCCTTTGCTTGCTGACACGCGTCAGACACAACATTCTCATCCTTGAAAGCTGGAGCAAAAACAAAAATGAAGCAAGAGCCCAGAAACCCCATTGAGCTACAGACCCTGTCTGGAAAAGTTAAGCAGCCATTATGGTCTTATTGCCAGAGCACAGTCATGTCCTTTGTTCAAATGAAAGCTGTAGTCATTTCTCATGCTCCACATCATACACATTACAGCTTCTATCTTACGAACAAACCCCGCATATCCACAGCCTCCTACAGCCTAAGTACAGCAGACAGGCTGGAGACACGGCATGGGGGCACAATGTTTGTGGGTTCCCTTGGGCAGAGATGTGTTGTCCTCCACTTCAGTTGTTTCCTGGCTGTAGTCACAGGCAAAGCTGGGAGTTGTCTGAGGTAACACAACCTTAGAGGCAGTAAAATAGTCCTTTCTACTTCAGCACATCTCCCCACAGCTCTGTCACAGAAAAAATGAGGATGTGTTCGCAGTGGTGCTGCCGGCTCTGAAGTTGGGATGAGGGGGAAACTCACCCTGCTCTTTCCCTGCAGCACAAGCACCAGAAGATGGGCCCTGAAGGTAGGAAAATTCACTTTAGCCTACACTTCTGGGGAGTCTTGAGCCAGCTTGGAGTGGGGCACAGTGCCAGGGGTAAAGGGAGCACACTGCAGTGCAGACTGGCAATATTTGGGCTGCCTGAGAGCACTGCTCAGATTTCGATTCTCCTAAAAGCTGCACCTTTAAAAATTTGAGTTACTCACATGGAAATGAGAGAAGTTTTGTGGCTTTTACCATAGTTCTGACTAAAGCAGGTTTTCCCCCGTGTTTGTTTTTCCTTCTGTTTGTCTACTGTAGGAGTGCTGAGAAAATAAGCAGTCGATGGTGTTGCCTCTAGCAGCGGACAGTTCAACACTAACTCCTTCACTGTGGGTCAGTACTATTTAACTTGAGAGGGAGAAAATTACAATTAAAATGCCCCTCATGCACTTGTGCAGTATTTTACACTTGAAGGGCTCCGGGAGGATTCAAGCCTAAATCTGCTTTTAATTCTCCTTTCATTTGCAGGGCGAGAGTCATTGCTCATCAGTCATTACTTGTCAATAGTGACAGGCATTGCCAGGCTGGTTCTGCTCAGACTGTTGTCTGCAGGGGAGCCAAACTCTGTACTGCTGCGTGCACCTACCGGCTTACTGGTTGTGCTGCAGGCAACCTATTGAGGTTTTCAGGAACACAGAAGGCACTAAATTACATGAAACCCACGGTTCTTTGGAATGTATTTCATATTCATCATGTGCGTTGGGCACTGTTGCTATCATTTTAGCGCTGAATACTGCACATGCAAGTTGAAGTCATAACTGAGAGAGATGCATCTGAGTGTGAGAAATGGCCTTCAAGCCTAGTGAGCCAAATCTCTTCGGCTTGAAGCAGGGCTTTGTACTGATGGTTTTCAGTTTTAACAGAGATAAACACACCCTGTTGCCTTGTAAGCCTGCGTCTGCAGAATGGCCCTTGTAAGGCCTGTGATAACCAGTCTGCAGAGTTTGTCCTGTACTTCAGGTTCTAAAAAGTTGTTTTGTTCATCTGGGCTCACTGAAACCCAGTGGGTTTTGGGTACCTGACATAAAATACATCAGACCTGCTATGGATTGTGAACCTCCCTGGTTCTCTGCTTCTAAAAGGTAGTTCTGAATTATTTAGAGTTCACCTGACTGCCAGATTCTGATCAAAATATCTTGTGAGGCAGGATCTGTCCAAAATGCAGAGAACAGATTTCCAGCCATATTTAAGTCACAAACGCTCCTTAAATGAAGCCTAGACAACAGCTGACCCAGGGCCTATGGAGACAGCCTATCACAAGAGGATAAGATTAGAGGGCAGGGCAGGATATGCTTCTTTAGGAAAGGAGCACAGATGAGTGAAATTGAGTTAGGAAATACAGTTATTTGTAGTATTATGAGATTCCATAAAATAAAACAAAACTCATAAGACTGTAGTTCCAATTCAGGTCTCTCACAACATTAATAAAGCAGGCACAACTCACTTTCTGTCCTAATGACTACAGACTTCTCTGTAAAATGAAAGCTGTGTGGTGCACAATTCTATTCCATCAACTGCTTTTCCTTATTGCCCCTTGCAGTTATGCACGCATATGCCCATTGTTTGTTAGAATATAGAAACCATGCCCAGAGACCTGCACAGAAGTGCATACACACCTCCTATGTAAGGAGGAAAAAACCCAACCATCAGTGAGGCCAATCAGGAATTTTACTTCCCATCCCATTCTGGATCTGGAGGTGTTTGTAGGCATTCGGAAACCACCTCAGAAATCTGTCTTAAACTCTCCGCATTGTTACAAGGGCATTCATTTCTCATAATACACAGCAACAACTTTAAATAGTTTTTTCGTTCTGAAAAAGAAGGCCAAACACAAAGGTTTTTGTGCTTCCAACAGCCCATCAATGACAATACAGAAACTCCCTTTGTTGCTTGCTTCTAGCTCAGGGAGACTCCCAGCACACAATGTCCTCCTGAGAACAGCCATATGGGAATGGATTTTACAAACCACCCTTACAAAAAGATGCACAGATGAGATAAGACCACCAGTGAAACAATGCAGCGAACAGCTGTAATCTGTGGGAGGATTATTTCTCTGTGCCATATTTTCTCGCTGTATAACAGCAGCTATTTTCCAAGACATGAGTTATTCCCTCTCACAGAACAGCGAGCTCACTATCTGCAGACAACTTGCCTTCCAAACAGCACCTTTTCCAGAGCCTCCCTGTAGTTTTGCCATTAAATAGAAGGTGTCACATCTTAATGGTGAGGGTGGGTTAGTACTGGTCTGCCTGATCAACAGAATTTGTTTCTTCATTGGATATTTCATTCCGGATGAGCTGCTTTTCATGCATGTTTCTTAGGGGAAAGAAACACACTCTGGCATGTGATGCTAATGTGCCCTCTGCAACAACCTCTTATCTTTAACTTTTCATTTGCACTTCCCATTCTCTCCAGTGCATGAAATGAGCTCTAACAGCAGCTATTGGTCAAGACTCTTATACACTGGATACCCGCCAAGGCTCTTGGGGTGTTTAGCACAGGCTAAAGGTCCATTCCTATGACACACACTTTTAAATTTAGCACTAAACTGCTGGGAAAAGAGAGAAAAATATGTAAAATGTCACTTTCTGACAAGCAGAAAATTAGAATTCATTCCCCTGAGAATGAAACGGACTTTTCTGCTTCCAGTCTTAACTATGACAAGGTTAACATTTTTCAGTCTAATGAGTAAGGACATTAAGCGTGCATGTGAATAAGAAAGAAAATTACTAGAGGGTACTAGCAAAGTGCGTGACAACAGCCCAGCCTGACAACAGGACTCTGTGCTTGCAGATTCTAACACTGAATGTTTGTTGAGGAAAACCAACAGATAATGGAAACATCGGGTACGAGTACACAGAGGTCACCCTTCTTGCATTGTTATCATTACAACATAAGCAACCCCAGAAAGATACCCATCTCTGGGAAGGGTAGAGCACATCTCAAAGCTGATCAGCCTGCTTCCAATATCTCAGGAAGGGACCCTGAACTGTGTAAATCAGAGACCACCAAAGCCTGTAGAGACTCTGAAAAGAGAAAATTCCAAGTGAATCTCTTACTTTTACAAGATCTTCTCACCACTCCCCATTCATGACTCAATTCTGATAAAACAATTGAGGTGTAAGATCAGGAAACCACTTGTGGCTTGCCTTCCCCTTCCCTTGTGTCCTTCCAGTTCAGTTTTCCCTGTAGGTCTCCTGCCCCACCCATCTCTGGTGAATACAGTACATGCAGCTATGGCTTCTGGACAATAACCATCTCCGTCTAACACAGCACCGTGCAGGGAGTACTCAAAGGCAAGCCGATGCAATATTGATAAGCACAAGTGTCTATGTTTAGCTTGTACTCAGGACTAAACTATAGCAGCTGATGAACCCTGCCCAGCCAAGAAAGGGGATCTGAGAAAGGAGAGCAAACTTGTGGGTTGTAATGGAAATGGACTTAATGAAGCAGCCAAAGTAATCTCCATGCCAGCACACAATGTCGTACTCAGCCCAGGTCATGTAGAGTAGAGTGGTCACAATAAATGGGAAGAAGTCCTTACAATGATGGAGAGAAGCAGGAAGAAAAGGGAGAGAAATTCCTGCTCAGGCAGGAATTCTTGTTCTCAGCAAACTTTGCCCTTCATACTGATGTTTGCTTGATGTTTGTGGGATGGGATCCACCTGTAGCCAGCTTGGGGTAGCTGACTCCAAACTGCTGAAGGCTTGCACACCGTGACTGGCTTGGGAGTACACCCAGCAAAACCAGGAGACCTAGCTATTGAGATGCTGGAAGTTATCAAGTGCTGTATATAAATGAAATTGGGGTAGTGAAAGGGAAGACAAAGATTGTCTTTTCAAATATCTGATTTGTTTTGTGAGAGATAATTGTAAAACTGATGTTTAGAGATATTGGCCAAGATTGAGAAAGCACTTCTAAACAGGGGGCTTATTACATTCTCAAACAGACTGAAGAAAGCTGTGAGGCCATCCACACCCTTCAGTGCAGTGAGCTCTCCTTTTATTATTTCTGCCTTTGAGCTTCAAAAAGCTATTTGGCCACAGCTGAGAGTATTCTACAGTTTCAATTCAAGAGACAAATGAAACATTTGGAAATTAAAATGGACATTAGAACTAAAAAGAAATGAAAAACCAGAAGAACACATGTACTTTCAAAACCATGGAATCTATTTCCAGATTAGCCAACGGGAAAGCTTCCCCACACTTTGCTTTACTGTGGCCCAGCACATTATTATTTTTCTAGTCTGAAGTCAGTGCGATGGACCAGCAGGTCCAGTTATGGATCACATTTCCTGTAACATCAAAAGTTGGATTCTTCTCTATTCATCTGCAACCAGCAAACACACATCCTAGAGCCTCTGAAGGTCAATTGCTTGGTCAATCCAGCATGAAGCGATCCCTGCATGATTATACACCAACAGATAAAGCCTGACTGTCTCTCTAATTCCTGCTGGTGTGGCCATATTCCCTCCATCTTCCTCTTTGCTTTATTCTGGTTGCTCACAAAAAGTATCTGCAGATCTTCAAAGAGAAAGATCACTGTAAATCCAGCTCTCACTTAGAAGCCAGTTTGTGGCCTGACAGTGCTGAACAGAAACCTTCCTAGCAGGACCAGTCATTTCTCAGCTGCACAATGAGCACAGCCATAGAGTTCTGCTGAGAGAAGTGTCAGGACAGCTCTTTGCCTTAGTTGAGACTTTCTCAGGGCTGCATGTGCCCTTCCCACCACACTCTGATCTGCATTCCACACTGCTCTCACTTCAAGATTAGTTTTGGTCCCTGGCCTCGTTACCTCGCGCTTCCCTACAATAAACTGCATAAACCACTCATCTGCCTGAGAAATCCAAATCATTTTGAGTGAGCTTGTTTTGTTGCTCTGTTCTCTACCCTCCTAGTCCTCCAGCTTCCTCAGCCTTATTTTATGTCATCAGTATATTTAAGGCTCTGTTGAAATTACATCCTGCTCAGGGTCATAGCACTGGATTTAATTTCTCTCCCATACATCACACCAGTGCTTTAACTGCCATCTGATTTATTTACACTGTTTATTATCAGAGACTAATCCAATCAATACAAGCTGGGCTTCAAACACAGGCACACGTGTGATTTATGCATGCAGACACTCATCAAGAGTGTCGTCATCAAGACAACTGCTAGAGTCCAGATTATTCCTGTAACATGGGCCAAGTCTGTAAGTAGGGAGGCTCACAGTGATGAATTTTTTATACCTTAACTTTTGCTTGATCCCAACAGTTGGCTACTGGAAACCAAGGGAATTGAAATAGCATCACAAATTCCATGGAAGAAGCTTGGGCAAGGAATCTCTGTGCTTCTTATCCCAAGCCAGTAGGACCATATTTTAAGATAGGCTTTCTGGGTTGACAGTTCCTTTACTAGCTCCTGCACACACAGAGACTCTAGCAAAACACCATCTGCAAACAGAATCGTGTGTGGAGAACTGGAACTTGAAGGAAACCCAAAGCACTCACCTCGGTGGCAGCCCAGGCTAGGCATTAAAGCAACCTAAACGGGATGCTGGAAGCACAGTAGAAAGGGGATGGCTTTTGGCTTTCCTCTGCAAACCACTGTTCTCTCTAAATGCTAATGGTCAGCATGATGCTCAGACATGGTTCACAACCAACCTCTGGTTGTCTTTGAACACAATTAGTGGTTACAACTCAGGGAACACTGCAAATTCCACAAATGAAGCTGAGGAAGCATGCAAACACAGTTCTGCTGTAGACAAGAGACTGTGCTATCGACACAGAGAGAGTCTGCACACTTGACTGGAACCGTCAGAGATTTGAGGCACACAGGCTGCTTAATCAGAGCATTTCAGTGGGGTGCGTGAAGCGTGGAAAAGAGGAGGGCACGTTGTTCTGTACTGTAGCATATTGCGCCTGCTTAGTGACCACCAGAGCTAACAGCACTCTATTATGCTGAGTAAAATGCAAAATGGGACGTTGCTAGCAACCGTCATCAGTTTGGGGGTCTCTATAGATCCCTGCATAGCTGTCACCTTCTAGCTGCACTGGTTCCTACCCCCCAGAGGCATGGCCTAGGCTGTCAGGGGTTAAATCATGGCCTTTCTGAACCGCTCTTGGCTTCAGCAGTGTCAGACTTCACCCCAGCATCCTCTCCGGCCTGTGGTTATGTGAGTTCCAGGAGTGTCTCTGAAATTTTGTTTGACTATTTCACCGTTTATGCAGAGAGAATATTTTCCCTTCTCTATCAATACGTTTCTGCTTGGTAATTCCCAGTTTGAATGCCGCTTGTGTTTTGCATAACATTAACTCAATTGCAGCCCTTCTGTTTCATTGGTACATTCTGTCTGCTTCCTCCGTGAACAATGTTGGGGAGATTGCAAGCTGACTACAATTCTCTATTCCAAGCAAGAGGAAAACAACATCTAAAGCCCAATCAGTGCAAGGTTCCTGATGTCTGTTGGGTTTCAGAAGCTGAATTGTACTGTGGCATTTAACAATGTCTGTTCCTTTGATTCACCTTAAGAAATGAAAGCAGCGATTGCCACTGCATTCTGCACCACTGGCATCTATTGATCCATACGGAACAGGCACAATCAGGAACCGGCTCTTTCTCTCTACCTAAAAAAACACTGAGCCAACAAGCTGTTTGTGTGATGACAAGGTGATGGCAGGTCTTTGCTCTGAGGTTTCAATATTCAGTTTCTGAATACTGTTTCGCAAGTAAGAAAAGGCCAGCTACTGCTGTTGGGCTTCCAGAAGCGCTGGTAAAATACACAAGCACAGAAATCAAGTGTTGCCTGAGTCTGGAGGAGTCAGTGTTCCCACTGGTATGGAAGTTCCCTCAATAAATGGAATATTTTAAAAGAAACAATCTCTGTCTTCATTGAAAGAAACGTTACTGCCATGGAACTTTTGAGGCTATGACCTGGAAGCAGATACAGAGTGAAACGCAGGTCTTGCTCTCAGCAGGATCCACATGTTGTGCAGGCAGATACACCAAGGGCCCCAGGTGAAGGATGTAAGAAGCAGCAAGATGCCTGCAAATAAACGTCCCAGCACAAGTCCTGCTGTATTTCTGCTCCTTACAGACACGTCCCCTGCCACAAGGTACATCCTTGGAGCGTCTCACTTTTAACAGCAGCCTTTCTCTTCCCCCACAAACACACAGGGGGAGCTCAGAGGGCCAAAGTAATTCAGGGGTGTAATTCAGGTGAAACTAGAATCGTTTTAGAGAAAGGGGAAATGTTTGGAGAGCACTAATGTTTGAAAGCACAAAAGGTGACAGTGCAGAGACACCTCAGGCTCTCCCTGGATAAAGCAGCAGTCACCATTTCAGCCTTTTTGAGCCTTAGCTTTGTCAGGGCTCCGGGGGAGCAGGAGTCGGTGTGACAGCTCTGAGCAGCTCTGGGACTCTGCCCAGGGAAGAGAGAGGGGGAGCTGATAATGATAAGAAAGTGTGATTAATTATTCCTGTGCTTGTCATCTTTATTTAAGTTACTGCCTTTCGCATCCAGGGGAACCACAGTCCTTGCAGAGTTGCTTTGGATTTCTTAACACAAGGAGACAATTGTGATATTTTCCTGTCCCAGGCTTTGTGAGACGCAAAATGTTCTTAGTACATTTTCTTCTCCACCTTGATCTCCCTGTTTCTTCACCCAAGGAGCCCACAGTTCATTAAGAAACCCTTGCTAAATCTTACAGAGATTAATCCTCTCCCTGTGCTGAGGCCTGGAGAAGAGAAAGTGGCGGATGAAATGTGAAATGCACAAATCCTTTGCTTGCCTTCTTTGAGCTTTGAGTTCCCTCTATTGCAGCTTCCCTTTCAGCAGACAAGTACTACACGCCAGTGCAAGGGGGAAACACTGCTTGCAGGGCTTCCTGATACTCTAGAACTGGTTCTCAAAGTTACATACAGAGTAGCAGCAACACTGAGCTGGATTTCAGGAATCCTGACTCTTGGTCTCTTCAGTCTGTCTGAGCTCCGTGCCTCAGCCTGCTGCCTGCCCTGCTGTGATTTCCGGAGCTCAGCGCAGCTCAGCGGGCTCTGTCAAGGCAGCCAATATTATCTGCTTTGCCTGCATTCGATTTTTATTCTTTGCAATAAAATCCTTAAGCAAAACCAGCAGTGCTCCAACAAATAAAATCAATGCCCAGCAGTGCTGCCATGCAGTTTTCCAGCCCTTACACCCCTCACAGCATCCTTAAAGGTCACTTTGCCCCACTCCTCTCTAACAAGAGCTGCAAAATGTATTCTGATTTCTGGCCTTATCCCAGCAGTTTCCTTCAGTCTTATTTACCTCCCGGCATGTATTGTCTTGGATAAAGAGCCACACCATCCTTGGTCCTTTCTATCAGCCGTGCCCTACTCTTCTGACCTTCTTGGGCAAGACAACCCTCTTCTTCCTGGTGGTTAATGAAGGGTTCTCTTCTAGCTTCTTACCTAGCAGGGTAGCACATGCTGCTCAGGGCTGTCTCAACCAGACATACATTCTCTTCTAATTTGCCCCAGAACAATTGTGGATTGGTGTTCCCCAATCCATTTCCCAGCTGCAGCACATGGATGACTTCTGTTCTTCCAATGGATCGGTCTCCAGCAAACAATACTCAGTATTTGTCCCTAGCTACATAATCACACAGGACATGATTTCCTGCTGTTCCTGGCACCCTTGTTCTGTGGTCACCCGGTCCTCTCAGTGTGTTATTTGTTGTTCTTTCCCAGAGCTGCACAATGTCTGAAAGCAATGATGAATACCCGCCCCCCCTATTCTAGAAGCTTGGGTACAGATTAGCCAGTCTAGACAGGCAATAGGAAGAAACAATGAAGGATTTCTCAGGGCTTGTCCCTGTAATCCTGCTTGGATTTGGCAGCTTGGTAAAATGCCAGAAGCACCATCTTTCTACACCTTGTCTACTGATCACTTTGATGACACTTGTAATCTTCTCCTTCTCTAAAACACTATTAAACAACCATATATTCTAGTCACATAGACTCAATAATCAGCACAAAACCTGTTTGAGTGAACTTTATGTAACAGATTCCGTGGAAGTGGCCTCACACCGAAGGAATTCGGCGCTTATTTGTCCAGACTGGCTTCAGCATGTGAGAGCATCGCTGCACGTCCTCCAGAACCACAGGAACTGCCTTCAGAAGTGGCACTTCTCTGAGCCTGAAGCTCTGGGCCTTGCTTTGTTGCTTGATTAAGAAATCAGAAGGAGGTGTTTATCAGCTTTGGTTTAAGAGACTTCAGGTCCAACTGTCCATTCTGAAGGAATACAAGGCGGGTGGCCTTTGCCATGCTGGGTGCTTTAGCTTCAGGACTAATGCACCTGAGGGAGTGAGGCTCAGGGAAAGCAAACAGGGATTTTTTCATACAGGAACCATGAACAAAGCACAGACCAGAGGATGAGCAAGCACCTAAGTCCTGCAGACTTCAGGTCCTGCTGCTGCAACTTGGGTTGTGTAACTCCAGCCCATTTAAAACAGTGGTGAGACACTGTCCCTTTTGGTTGCAACCTTTTAAATTGAAGAAAAAGTGAAGTAAGAGCAGCACAGAAGTAAAACAATCACCCCCAAGCCCTTTTGGCTCACAAAAAAGTCTGAAGGGATCTTTTTCTTTAATTGCTCTGAAGATTGAATCTCTGGATTTCAGGTTTTAGTCCCCATTCCCGATTCCCGCTTGCTGCCCTCAGAACAGCACCCAGTCCAGTGGCGAGGAACATCCAAGCCAGGTGCAGAGCTCTGCTCAGCCCCTATCCAGCCCCTCCATCCTGAATGAGGCTGGGGCGCTGTTTAATTTTACTAATAAGGAAACTAGGCTTAGGGTCATACTTACAGGAAGCTAAGGATTGCAAGCACAGGGAACCAATTCCCTGGAGACATTAAACTGTCTCTGAGCTCAGCAGTCACTTACTTGGACACCTGCCACCTGGCACCTCACTGTACCTGCCCTGAGCAGGTAAGTATTTGTTTCTGGGACTAGATGACAAGAAACAGACATGGGATCATTCAAATCCATGCAGGTTTTAGCTGGAACAGAAAGCACATTTGCTGAGGTACCAGAATGTCCCTCTTTGCTGCCCTTCCTACAGCACTAGGTCTGTGTGAACTGTCTCCAGTGCGCACAGGGCAAAGCTGCAAGCATTCAAGTCAATTCTTAGTCCACATCATTAGCCACTAGCTCTCCCTTAAGGGATACAAACTGAAGGTATCTAAGACTGCAGCCAGCATCTTTCTGATCCTCATTTCACCTATTCATAAAAGACAGCGCTGCTCCATGGGATACTGACTGTTCCATCTTGCATGTAGCTACTTCCAGGCACTGACTTGGCACAAAACCTGAAGTTCTGAAGCCCAAATTCACAAGTTACCTGAATAAATATCTTGCAGCTCTGGTCTCAGTTAAGGAAAATGCTCTGACACTAGGCAAAAAGAACAACTCAGGTTAGTTATTGCACAGCATCCCAGCTACACACAGGACTTTGCAGGCAAAAAGACCATGAGCCAAGTTCCCAGGAGAGCTCAGCTCCCACCGAGAGCCACTTCCTCCGTGGTTTATTGGAAGTTGAGTGCCAAGCTCTTTGGAAAATGTCTCTTTAAGGAAAACAATGAAACTGCTCGAGGTTGAGCCCTCAGTAAATGGGCCAGAGAATATAAGCAGTATTTTGAGAGCATCTAAGGAATCTGGGATGCTAAGGCACTTTGCGAACAGATGGGCTTGCAGGTCCCTTCATCCCATCGCTGGCTTCAGGAAACCCCAACCTTCAAAGCCCTGAGGCTTAAAATGTAGGAGACACTAAGGAACACTGGGCAATCAGAAGCAGCCACTTAGCATGCACCGTGACTTGGCCTGCGCTCTCCAGTGGCAGACAAACTGCCCTACTTATAAAATAACCCCTAACTGATCTGCCAGAGGCAATAAAGCCAGTCAGGGCCAGAACTGGATTAAAGATCTAGGGATTTCCAGTCCCTTGAAATACCCATTAAACTGTATCGCCCTGGCCTGCTGCCAGCTATTAGGAAATTAGCCTAGCGAGAAGCATTCCAAGGAGAACTCACAGAGAGGTCTGAGCTCTCCTACAAACCATTCTACTCAAATGGCCAGTTTGGCAAGGGAGCAAAGTTATAAATAGTTCAGCTACAAATTAAAAGCACCCTTGAGAGCTCTGCTGTCAAGGTATTTGTCATCCTCGCTGCAGCGTAACCAGTGTGTGAGCTTCACTCATAGTAAAACCTACAGATCCCACCCAGTGAGTTATAATTGAAGTGGAAGCCTCTCACAAAGTTACTGACTATCCCTCAAAGTTTTCCAGAATCATTAGACCTTTGTATTTCAGGACATGAGACCAGACATCTGCTGGGAGGCCAGACAGACAGCACTGGAGGGTGGCTTGGCACCCAGGGACCATTTCCTCCTCCAGAAGTGGTCCATGGTGCATTGATCCTGCTTCTGGCCCCACAAGTGTGCAAGGCTCACCTGGTTAGTCCCTTTGTTGTCAGGGTCCAGAGCTTGTGCCCCATAGCTAATGAGCAGCTCGAGGCAGTGGCACTGACCCATAACGACAGCAACATGAAGGGCAGTTCTTCGCAGTGGGGTTGTAGAATGCAAATCCACACCTGTGAGAAATCACAGTCGCGTGACAGGAGCCCAAAAGGAGGCAGTGTTGCCTGCAGGACACAGGAGGCTTCTGGAGGCAGCAGCACTTTGGTCTGGTTGCACCTAAAAAGCGGAATTAACAAACCTGTTAGTGATCCTGCTCTTAGCTCCACACTTAGCACTTGGATATTCTGTGCTGCCTTCTGGGGAGCACTGCTGGCTTTGCTGCTGCAAGGAATTGCCATTACTACTGCTCTGGCAGCTCTTGCTGACTGGGAGAGTCCTTCAACAGGGAAAACCTTTGAGAAGGCTGAGCTCAGGAACCTGGCTGAAGGCAGCACCCTCACAGGAGGAGAGATCTCTTCCTCAGCTTTCACTGATCAAAAGAACTTATTAACAAACGTCCTTTCACTAATAAATGTCCTTTCATTCGAGACAACCAAGTGACCTCAGCTGACCCAGAGGGCTGCCCATTGTGCTAATGCAGATTTCTGGGGAAAGGCAGTTTCCTCAGTCAGGAAGCCGAAATGTCAGAGCCATAGGGCAGTATTTCCAATTCCTCTTGCATTTCAGGGGCTGATAAAGCGCTGCACGGGGCCGATAAAAAGGAAGTCTTTTTAGATAAGAAGAAAATGGCAATAAATAAATGAGATGCAAAGAGGAAAAGTAACAAATCAGAATGCCGTTTTCAAATTTCTCTAACACAATTAGTCATTATGCTTAGCAAGAACAGCAGTTTTATTGTTGCCAGATCTGCATCAGAGCTGATGTGCTGAATACATTCCCCACCTAAAATACATGAAGCCATCTGGGTAAAATTCTATGGCCTGGCTGAGCGGGAGGGTCGTTGCGTTGTGCAGTTACAGCTAGAGAATTGTTCTAAGAACATTACCATGTCTCAAGAGATACTCGACAGTTTCAGCATGACCTCTGTGGCTGGCAACAAACAGAGCTACAAAAGCTCAGTGTGCTACCCACTCCTTCTTCTGCTGAGGTCCCAGCGTATGGTGCGATGCCTGCAGCGTCCTCTGTAACTCCCAGGTGGGCTAACTGCAGAAGAAACACAAACCCTTCACAAATCTCTTTCAGAAAAGCATTCTGGTTTTTTTTAGCTATCAACAAAATCTCATCTCTGTACCTGGGGGACGCTTCCACGCTGCATAAACCACTCCCCAAATCAGCTAAATAACAATCGCTTCTTTCTTATTCTTGTG
The DNA here is from genome assembly GCA_013397515.1 of Upupa epops. Lineage (NCBI taxonomy): Eukaryota > Metazoa > Chordata > Aves > Bucerotiformes > Upupidae > Upupa > Upupa epops. The sequence continues at coordinate 759,686 of VZRI01007808.1, read as the reverse complement.
TCCCATCTTGATTCTCTACCATCTCATGACACCTCTTCACAGCCGCCTCTGGGCCGGAACATCAAGGTGGGTGTCTTTTGTATGTAGTTATTAAGCACCACAAAACCTAGAAACTGTTTCTCTTTGCAGTCCTTGTCCTTCTTTACTCTAAGCTTTTGGGGCAAAAGGACAGAAGACAGCCAGCATTGCCCTTGTAAGCCCAGCTGTTTGCCAACGAACCACACTACACAACAGTTAACGAAATGAAGAACCCTGCAGTATCCATGTGCAATGGTTGAGGAAACAGAGAGGAACAATGTGATTGGCAGGGTTGGAATTTGCCCAGGGCAAAGATAATGGTTCTTTATGAACACACCTGTTCAGACCCAAAGGTTTCCAGTAAGAACCAGCTGGAGTACCTGAGACAACAGTCCCAAAGCGAGCAACAGGCCCTCAACCAAAGCAGCACAGAAACTACTTGCTCCATAAGGAACAAAAGCTTCCTTGCTAATCAGACTCCACAGGATTGTGACCACAAGATGGTCTGTAAACCAGCTCCAGATGAAATGGAGGAGGAAAGAAATGTCCTCTGACTCTGGGTTTGGTAATGTTGTGTACTAAGTGCCATCGCTACTCTGGAGCCAGCCTGGCCAAAAGAAGATGGATTGTGAAAGTATTTCTGCCTCTGATTCTCAAAACAACAGACAAGTCACTCAGCCTCACTGAAAACCCAGCAGCAGATAATCTCAATCACCTAACGTTTTTGGATAACCGAGAACACCTCGCATCACACTATGTACTCCCTCCTATATAAAAACCACTGGGATTGAGTATCCTCTGGTGAGAACACAATGAACAGCAAGATGCAGACATCAGGATAAGCAGGGGAAAATCACAGCGTGTAGTCACATCGCTGCTAGAAGTTACAAAGCAGAGGGCAGAACCTGCAGCACAAGCGTATGTGCTGTTTGCCACTAACAGCAAAGTCAGTCCTATTTGTAATTTGAACAGCTGTGTCAGGGATTGACCCCGTGGGTTTGGGTTACCAGTCCCCTCAAAACTGCCATTTTTATCAGGAACTTTTCCAGTACAACCAACTAACTTAGTTTCTACAGTAAGTCTCATCCATTGAAGTCCTGCCCCCCGTGTGCTCTCGAGTCTTGCTTTGTAAAACAGCTTAGCCTTTCAGCAACAGACTCATTTTTTCCACAGACAGCACTTTGCTCATTCACAGAAGTAACTGAATCAACCTTTATAGTTTCTCCTTCTGCAGCAGCTGCCACAAGATGTCCCCAGCCAGCTTGTCACCAGATGTGCAGTTATGGTTCCACCAGGAACAGTATCATTGTCCTGAAATGCAGACCCATCTGGCAGATGTGCTGTGGGGGAGTTAGAAAAGCAAGTTAAGATCTTCAGACAAGACAATGACCAGCTTAAAAAAACCCAGCAAACCAGATGGTGACTGAAATCTTTTAGCCATGCTGGTGCTCTCCGGTTTTACTGTAATAAGGCATCGTGGCCACTTCAGGCCCCATTGTGCTAAAGCTACGACAACAGATATGACGCCAATCTAGAGAAGGCTACAGTGTAGTGCTTGGGACACGACTGTAACCCACACACAGCAGTAGTGAACACATGCCGGCTGTTGACAAGGCTAATAAGGAATTCAGAGGTCAGCATTTGCAATCTCTAACCTAAAGAGACCTTGGTGAATAGAACATTATTTTTGAGTATGAAGCAAAATTAAGCATCAAGTCAAGAGCAGTGCAGTAAGATGCAGCAAGGAGAGACCTAACCTTCATCCAGGATCTAAACATAACCATAACTAGGAGGTTAAGAGATGCCATCAGTAATTTCCACAGATCCCAGAGGTGACAGGTTCTCACCTTCATCCAGGTACTGAAGTTGCTGGAAATGGAAGGAGATTCCAGTCAACAGTTCTAAGTGCGACTTCAGCTTCTTCAGAGTCAAGTCATTTTGGCATTGAGGTAGGATAAAGATCTCGTTAATTTCAGCTAGATGAAGCTGGACACGAAAGCTTGGCAGGGGCAAGAAAAGCATAGCAATGAAGTGGAGCCAAACCAGGAAAAGATCATGAAACTTACCTCACAGGGAGAGCTTGCAATCTTTGTGACCATGTGGTTTAGCTAACACAGTAATTCTAGATAAGGAGGTAATTCCTCCCACCCCTAGACATTCATTTTCTTTGTATCAAACGCCCCCAAGTACTCATCCCATGTATCATGAGCATGTTACAGTACCGCAGCAGCATAAGCTGACATCACAGTACAGCCCACACATTAGATGCAACAGCCTCTGGGAGCAAAGGAGATCACCACAGAAGTGGGAGCAGGTCTCTTCACTTCCACATCAGCTCAAATCTTGCCAAAAGGAGTTCAGATTGATGAAAAGCTCCTTTGCAGCTCTATCCATCTAAGGGGTCCTGCACTACACGCAGCATGAGCAACTCCACTCAACCTACGTCAGACAGATATTCACACTACATGTTTTGTTAAGGCAAACAATAAAAACACACATCTCCTGTGACTGAAGTCAGTTACTGCAGGCGGTTTATAAAACAGTTACAAGATTTATTGAGATAAATACAAATAGCAAGTTACATGAGATTCTCAGACAAACAAATGACACTTCCAGAGTGTCCCCACTCACCACCACTGGGGCGGCACCTAACCAATGCCAAGCGTGTATCACACCCGAGATCCCAGTGAATCTGGACACTAAGCAATGGGACTAACAGGCTTTGGATTACAGATGCTTGATAACTCCCTATAGCATCCAGGCAATATTGCACCCACTAACATTATCTTCATGTTCCTTAGCTACAAGTGTTGGAAAGTGGTAATTCTTACTGTTGTGTAAGGGAGTGGACTGACTACCTAGCTTTGCTCCATCCGGCTCTGAAAAAGACGCATTTTTGCATAACTGAAACACCCCAGAGAACTGTACATGAGCACACCGCTTTACTCCTCACTGATCACATTTGTCTAGCACAAGTTATGAAGCGTGGCCACTGGTCATGCTGAAACTCCTCCTAGTTTAAAACTGAACCGACAGACAAACCGCGTTGAGACTAAATGTGTTTACTAGACCTGCACATTGTCTACAAAAACCCCACTCCAAAACAATGCCGCTTCCCCTTAGCCTGTGTAACTTTATACTTTTAACAGGTTTTTAGTGCTCTGCTGAAATCACACTGTTTAAAGCAGACATGATTTCTGGAGCCAAAAACACCAAACTGCTGTGAAAACCAAAAGAATTTCACTTAGTGTTTTAGTAAATCTTCAGAGCTGGGAGCTCTCTTTACACATAACCTAACCAAAAGCTCTCCGTGAACACTAACCAAACACACTAACACATGGAGAAGCCTGTGCTTTCCAGTGGATTATTGCAAGGAAAGGTAACTTCTTGATCTGACAAACAGAAACCTGGGTTGGGTTAACGTTCCGTTTAATTTAGATACAGTACATTTCAAACATACTTGTATATACATGTGCTCCAAAAAAATCAGTGTTGGGAGATTTCATGAACTGATAATAAAAAAACTGAAGTAAAACCTTGTCAGAAAGGCCTTAGAAAATTCAAACTAGTAGAAAATACAAGTATAATGCCAGCATTAGAAAAAGATATTAGAACTACAAAAAATGAACTTGATGGGTCCTTTTGTTAAGAAATTGGAATCATAAAAATCTGTGCGGAAGAAGTTGGTTGAAATTATAAAAAATTAAATGTCCCATGTTGCAGAATGTACATAGTGTTAATTACAACAGCAGTGATCTACCTCTGCTCACAAGAGAAGTGTGTTGTCATCTCATGCTAAAACAGTTTGTTACAAATACTGTACATACTATAATACAAGATGAGTTCAATGATCGTCTCCTGAGCCCTCCAAAAATGCAGAACCCAGATGAGGAACCTGCCTGCTGTACTGCAGATACACCAGGTACAAAACCAACAACAAAAAGAGAAAAAAGTTGTGTGAAAACATTCACCCACTATGTGAACTACCTACTCGTGTAACAGTGACAGAAGGAGAAATATTTACACATCTGCTCATGATAACATTGTGTTCACAGGCAGAAGGAACTGTTACTGCTTTAAACCATTTTTTAAGCATTTAAGTAGTAGTTTTTGAACAGGACAAAGTTCCAATCTACAATCTAAAAAAGTAAGACTTTTTCCAGGCCCCAAATTACCTGTAGATTTGGGACACAACAGAAGATGGGATCCACCAAAAAAGTAGTAGCGTTCTATTTTTTTAAACTGATCAGAAGTATCTGATTTTATTAACAGAACTTGGCCCTCTCTCTATTCTTTTACTGAAACACCTGTTTAAAGACACAGAAGACATCCTACTTAAGCTTGAGGGTCTCAGCAACCTTTATATTCTTTGCCACAAACCTTTCCATACAATCGACGGAAGTTTCAGAGAAACTCTGAACACCTCCAGAATTTAGAGGTCCTTGGTTTCTTAGGAACGAAGTAGTGGGCTGCCCAGGATTTGAACCTTGGGCCAGTATCACGTGGTTTTGAAGTACAAAAGCAAACAAAAACTGAAGTCCCTCAAATACAAAACTGAAATGAAGACAACTCAGCTAGGGCAGAATGAGCAATTTTCCATTTGGAAAACCTGAACTCTACCAACCACTAAAAAAGCCAGTGGTAAGGAAAACTGACACACTAACACCAATAAGAGCATAGCTCAGAAATAATGCAGTAATAGAAAAGTCACGATATACAAAGATTCTCGAGCTCTCTGTGCTCTGAAAATTATCACATTGAGTAAAAAATGAACTGTGCCTTAATTTTAGCGGAGTAATTCCTGTATAAAATGAAATGTTTTTGAGCTTTTTGCCACTGATAAAGTTCTTCATCACTTCTTGTTAAAACTCAAGCCTATTCACATATATACATTTTCTTCAGTTAAAATGAATACTTGAAACAATACACACAGTACAGTAGAAAAGAACATCTTCCTTTAAAAGTTTGCTATAACCAAGTTTTAAGATTCAAAAAAAATCAATTTAAGCTTATAGGAGACAGCTCTGCTACTGGAAGCATTTTGTTACGAAATGAAATCTGAATTCCAACACCTGACCACTGAGTATTGGCACAGTACTCAACTGCAGGTGAGATCAGAGCTATTAACCCGTATTTATGCAGAAAAAAAACAAAAGGACTTCCTCGTGCACATCAGACAAACAGCTACGTAAAATGTGGTCATGAAACCAACATCAGAACGTTTCCCAACAGATCTCTTCCAGCTCAAGTAGGTAACAAAAACCTTATTTGCCCACATTATTCATATAAACCACACACATAAGTGATTCACCAGTCTGATATTCAGTGTTTACTGCAGAACACATTAGTTTTTTCTATGGCAGTATTGTCCATGTTATTCTGTTTCATTTTTATGGTGGCAAAGAAGGACACATCTTGATCTCTGTCTGACTGCAGTGCTAGAATGGTCTCTTCTGCAGCTTCCAGATGAGGATTCCCAACACTTTTAAAATAAGCTGGAATATGAGAAGAAAAAGAAACTTTTAATCAAAGCAAGAAGAATAAACCCCAGGGCATAAGTAGTGCAGAAATACAGAGGATGCCATAAACACAGAATCCCAGAATCATCAGGGATCGAAAGGGACCTCAAAAGATCATCTAGTCCAATCCCCCGCCACAGCAGGATCACCCTAGACCAAGTCGCACAGGTAAACATGTTGGGGTAGCTCATCCAATTCATAGGCTCCTCACAGAAAAGCAAATATGCTGCTTCTTACTTATTAGGTACTTCAGTATTTTTAAGAAAAATTGGTTTTGCTGAGTCCCATACAGAAATGTATCAACATGTAAAGGCAGGCTGAGGAAGCTTCTACTGCACAATGCTTCAGAGAACACTGTCCGAAGACAGGAGACTTCCGTGCATCTCTCTAGGAACAATCACAGATCAGCTTGTCTGTTTGTTTTTAAGGATCTGTAATACAGAAATGGTAGCAGCACACAGAACTACATTCTCTCCTTGTTCAACTCTTAGATTAAGAATGAAATGTCAAAGGAGACCATTTCTAAAAAAGGTATTAACACTTCATCTGAAGAACCCCAAACCCAGCTACTTCCCTAACATAATATATCAAAGTAATCTAGTATAATGCCCAACAAAAAGAATGTATTTGCAATATGCATCCTGGATACGAAAATAACCTGCAGCAGCACCTAGAGCCTATAGAGCTTCATGCTCTCTACCCAAGGTCGCCACTGCCCTCTAGTGATAAAATACAGCACCTGTCAGATCAGCCACCTCGGGCCCAAACTTTAGAGATCACCATTAAATGTTTCAGCACAGAAGTCTCTACAAAACACATTCCCGAATCTAAATTCCTAAATCGGAATCCCAGACCGCATTCCATCGTTCTGTTTTCAGTATGAAACCTGAACCAAACGCCCTTTTACTGGCTGAGTCAATTTGTAAAGAACCACTGAGGGCAGACCTCATTCATGGCACCCCAGTTCCTACAAAGGACATGGATGAGCTCACCTTTCTCCAGTAAGGTCTGCCTCAGAGCCTTGGCGAGCAGAACCCGGACATTTGGCACAGGATCTGAAGCAAGGCTTAAAAGACTGGGGAGCAAGTGTTCAACAAACTGGTCAGCAGGCATACATTCTTCTTCTACTACAGCCTATAGGATAAACAAAGAACAGGAGAAAGCAGTGTTTATCTTAAAAATACAGTATTTGCCATTCCCTTCTACCTTGTACTATTAAAAGATCCATGTAAAACTCTGAAAAAATACAATCTACATCAGTAAAATCAGTTCAATCTTTGAAATACTATTTCAGAATGGTTAGACATGTTTCTGTCTTTCAACTGAAGATGACAAGAGCAGTTAACTTTCTTTCAACTGCATTGTAAAGTGGCTCCCTTGCCTGTCATCACCTTGCCTGTCTTTCAACATACAACCCTTGCTCTATACTGCTGCTGAAGGAAGGTGTATAAATGGAAATGAAGAGGGAAATCATTCCTGGAATCCAACATCCACTGGTAGATGGAAGATCTTGTGGGAACCTCTACCCTAGGCACATCAAAACATTCAAAACTATCTCTGTTTAGGACTCGTTTCTTGACTTGGTCGCCAAGATGTCAGGAAGCATAAGGATTAGCTATTTCATCAGCTGGATGCACAGACTGAAAGAAGAACCACAGTTTCCAAACTAGATAGCCACGTGACTACTAAGACAGGCCACCTTTGCCACAACATTTTGTCAATCTACAGAATCACAGAACCTGAAGAATGACAAAAAACCACTGCAAGTGCACACATAAGAACAGGGACAGAGAACATTCCAACCTGACAAATGAAGGCAAAAGCTTGTCTTCCAACCCACTTGGAGCAATGACGAAAACGCACTACAAGTTCATTGATGAAATTTAATCCCAGTGCATTTGCACTGTTCGCATAAAATTTCTGTAGTATTGCTACAACCTGTGAAACAAAAGAAGGGGGAAAGGGATGAGGAAAGGGAAAAAAATAGATTATCAAGGCTGCAACTGCAATCAGAAAAAAATAATCACAATTTAATTTGAATCTTACAAAGAAAACTGCATTCAGCTGTGCTTACAGGATTTAGCACATGCACATAGCTACAATATTCTGGAGAACAAAGTGCAAACTTAAGAAAAGCTACAATCTGGTTGTTCAGGTGAAACAAAACATCCTGGAAGAAATGAGAACTGCCACTAAAATAATGCTCCTTTCCATAGTGCCATGAAGAAAAAGAGACTGAACAAATCTTTCTGCACATTCAGAACGTTTATGAGAGTATAGCAACATCATGAAGCTTCTAACAGTTAAACCAACTCAGAGGAAAGATCAGTGATTGGTTTGTTTATTCTTCAGGACTGAGGGAAGGTCTCACCAATTTTCTATATCCTTCTTTCCATCCACTAAAAATATTTACCATTCACGTATACAAGACAGACAAACTACCTGTCAATAGCTGATAACTCAGAATATTTTAATGACGTTTCTATTTTGTTTAGGATGTTTATCAAAATATAGATATATTTGCCCTACTTGTCTGAAAGAAACCAGCAATTTCAGGTATCCCTCTCAGGGAACATTTTTCTACCCTCCCATCAGGACGTGAACTAAATCCCCTACCAGTTTGAAGGAGATCCACCGAACTTCAGAAACTTTATCAGAGCAGAGAGTTAGTGCAATATGTCTTAAATAGTCATAGACATCATTGGGATTGTAGAGTTCCAGTATCAGGATCAGCTGCCTGAAACAAAACAAGTGATTAGCTCTAGCAAGTAGAACTAACCTGTTCCTATCGTACTACCTGAGAAATGCAGGGAAGGCTCATCCGGAGTCCCAAGAACACTGCTGTTACTACAAAACACTTAAAACAGTTTTCTGTTCTCTTACATTTACAAAGGTGCCCACACATATTAAAGAGATATGTCTTTCAGTCCACCAAAGAGTTCAAAACAAACTTTTATCCAATGCATCAAGATTATCCCAAAAAATAATAGCTACAAACAGAAGCACAGTGAGAAGTTTCTCTGCAGCTTCAGGCCAATACCCTGCACATTTCAGAAAACTGTTTGTATGTCAGAACAGCAGAGAACTCATTCCAGCAACACCACTGCCAGTATGTTACCAGCAGCCATACACCATCCAAACACAGTGTCAGCTCACCACTAGATGTCTGGAAAGTGCTGTACACTGTAGTGAGACTGGGTTTGCTGTGCTGAACTACAAAGGGACAGTAAATCATCAATAGCCCAGATGGAAGAATAAACATAAACATGAAGGTCAGATTTTAGCTGCAAACTGTGCCTACAAACATGCTTTGGGTGTTTCAAGTATCAACAAGGCATTCAGAGAAGAGTTGTAGAATGTTCTGTCTCTATTATATACCTAGACACATGGAAACAGTAAACAAATAAAGAGTTTTAAAAAATTGCTTTAGCTTTCGTATCCATTAGAAAAATGACTGTGTATATACATTTAACTGATTCTTACAAGGCAGTTCTAGAATGGAATGTAATCTGAAACCTCACCAGATAGTGTCTTTCAGAATGTCCTACTTCATAAGCTGCAACTGAATGAAATCTCCATTTTAGTAAATTAGACATTTAAGTTTCAGTCACGCTTGGTTACAACAAATCTTGCCAAAAAACCTCAACTAACCCAAAACCAAAAAAACCCTCATACAGCCTGTGGTTTTAAATTCAGTTCCTTAATAAAAAAACAGTTGTAATCCTTTAGTTCGTAATTATCGCATTCTAAGTTGTGAATGTAATTACATATTTCCAAATTAGTGCTACAGATTATAAATCAGAACAAAATTACATACTCTGCCAGCTCGTAACGAAACCTCCAGTTCCTGCTGTTATCAGTCACCACAAATTCTTGAAGTTGGTAAAGATATTCCCGCCTTTTGTCTGCATGTAGTAACTAGAAGAAAAACATTACCAACATGAAACTGACAGAATTCAATACTTGATGCTCCCTGGTGCCTTACTCTGTTCACACCAGTGTGCAGCCAGAAACTGAAGATGTGTAGTTACTATGCAGCACCCCACCAGGCTCTGCTCACTGTTCTCCTAACCCCAAACAAATTGCTCATGGCCCAACTTTCCAGCTGGACTGCATAGAACACTCTTTTACAATAGTTAGGAACGTTTACAACATCTAGGAGCAATTACAACCAGATCTTCAAAGCATTCTCAGTTTTGACATTTTGTGGGGATATGAAACTGAAGTGAGGGATCTCAGCACACACGGAACAGCAGGATTGCCCAAAACTGAGCACATTATTAGCTATTGATACCGGCACACTTCATTAGAAGACTCTTAATACAATGCAGTTAGAAAAATTACACCTTCCTACCTTCAGAAAGTCATACAGATGTTTAAGGACACCGATACGCACTTCATCCAGATCTTTCAAAAATCCATTGAAAATTGGCACCAGATCAGCAGCTGTTAGCTGATCTCCCAGAATAACTGCTAGTTCATGTATGGAGAAAGCTAGTGTTCGACGCACCTTCCACTGTGAACAATTTGGGAAGCAAACTAGATTAGGCACCATAACTAAAGTAAAGAAGCTTTAGAAGTATAACCTGTATGAGGATTGAGACAGCAGAACACAGAGGGCTAGTTACATTACAGAAAATGCTAATCTTAATTAACAAGTAGATTTAAATCTTGAATTTTACATGATTAGTGAGTATCTAACACCTTCTAAGAAATTATATGCTGTTGTAACTTCAACAAACTGAATAAAACCACTATTCTAAACTCAGATTTGTCCTTGAAAAACCTTTTAATTGTTTACCTGTACATCTGAGGCCAGTGTCTCATATGTGTCCTTCAGGCAGTGCCAGTTCTGCCTGCCCAGCGTCAAGGCCACCCCAGGAAGACTATACGCACAGTGTTTTGCTATTTCAGTATCAACCGTCTGGGCTCGGGCTGGGTCAGTCATTGACAAGTACTGATCTAATAAAGGTTGAGGTATGATATCCTACAGACAGAGACAGTGCATCAGCAACACACTTTATTTTCAGATCATAAAGAAAACACGCTTGTTGTGCTATAGAATTTACTTGCTACTCTGGAAGCTAAAAAAAGTGGTGGCAAGACATCCCTTTCACGAACTACCTTTGTAGAATAAGTGACTCCTATAGTTATTTGTCCTCTCACCAGGATAGTCAGTAATGATCAGTTACTATACTTTATCAGCATGCTGCATCAAATCAAACTAAATTTTTCTTTTTTTCTGAAAGAAACAGTAAATACAGTAACAGAACAGTCCAGTCTGCCTACCCTAGTTGCACAAATTGCCTCTAAAGGTGCCAAAATGCAACAGTATGTTTTTAGGTTTCCAATTTAAAACGATTATTTTAATTACACAGAGCATTTATTCACTTCCTGCAGCTGATCAACTGCAAAAACAGTCACTGTGTTAAGTGTAACACAACCTGTATCCAGCACTCCACTAGAGCAGATAGATGCTACTTCACTCACCTGTAATTTTGACTTGTCATCTTCAAATGGTGGATTATTCTCTTGCTCTTTCTTTAAAGACACATTGGTTTCTCTGGGTTGTTCCTCTGAGTCCTGTAAAAGGACACATAAGCTAGTGAAATGAATTAGACTTAGTGGTGTTTGGGGGATTTCAAAGCAACACACTACGGAACAACACAATTCAGACACAGAACAGCCTTGCATGGGCAGAGCCTTGTTCAGTGTGTTTACACAAATACAAAAGGACAACGGAGCTGTACACTAAAACCAACACTACAAAGACCATAGCAGCAACAATGGGTATATTAGACTCCCTTCTAAAAAAGGTAATCTCATTTAACACAACAAACTCAACATTTATACACATTTTTAATGGTTACGTTCACTATTGTCTTAAATAATTTTTCTTCCTGGCATGAATTTACATTGTATTAAATAAGATGGTTTAGTAATTGCCCAAAGTCAGTCAATACCAGGATAAAAGCTTTGCTTATTCAGAACGTAACTGCTAGAAACTCCCAAGACCACCAAACTATGAAGCAAACCCCTCTTCCCAAAGTGCTAAGGAATTAAAAGGTTTAGAACACCAAAACTGTACGAAGTTCAAAAGCTCACACGGTATTTTACATTTCTGCTCATACAGGTTATGTGCGATTGTTGTATTTCAGAATTAACTCCAGCAACACTACTGGGCAAACAATTCTTTTTACCCCTATCTCTACATAACCAAGAAATAGTAACTAGGACCTATGTATGTGTCACCACCTCATTCAGCCTGGAGATAAAAGACTGATCTTACTTTAATTACAGAAATAAATGACACTGTAGTTGGCACATTTAATCAGAACTAACTGCTACAGGACTACTGCCAAACTTTACCTCTTAGGTAATTCATGTGCAAACAGAAGTAATAGTCCTCAATAGCTTTTTGTTTTCAATTAAAATAAGTAACCATTGTAACATTCAAAAGGCTTTAGATTGCAAGTGGGTCATTTATGCCAGGGACTGCAGGAACACATTTCAGCTGGTAAGAATCCATTTCAGCTACAAAGCACACCATATACTCACTATGCTTTTTGGTACACTGGTAGCAGATTGGTCACCACTGTTACCCTGAGAGGAAGGGGATGAAAGCCTGTCTTCCTCTACCTGTATGCAGGTATCTTCTGAAGCTGCTGTTTCTTCTGATATGGTTTTGTTCTGAAGTTTGCCACTGATTTCTTCCACCTTTTTGGTCTCACAGTGACCAGCTGAATCAAACTGAGCGGCTCTTAGGGCAGCAGACAACACCTGAACCTGGGCTGTGTAAAACAGAAGACTTAGTCTCCTTTCCGCACTTAAAAGCATTACACTTGCAATTAGTTCATTTGAAAAGATAAAAAGATGCCTAGAGCTTTTTTAATTCTAAGCTACATTAGCTAGCTTTTTAGGAAGAGATTTAGTGGAACAAGAAACCCAGCTGATTGTGAACAACAGGCTTGTACAAGGGATTTGGCTCAGCAAATACACACATATCCCCCTATTGGGCTATTTTCACTTCACTTTCAAGGGATGTTCTACAAGTAGGCTGAAGAAAGCTGACCTGAAATTTTGGACTAGCTGACCTCTAGAATTCCCTTCCAACTCCAACAATACAGTGAGAATGGGCCATTCTCACATAACCAAACATTACATAAAATCAATGGGTAACAGGTAGCTTTGACGCTAAAGCCAGGGTACTTACAGTACTTAAAAGACAGCTTCAACAAAATTCAATAAGGTCTTTCCCCTTTTATAGTTAGATGTAATTTATTTCTCATATGAGCAGGAATTCAGAACACTTCCCCAGCTGATGTAGAAATAGCTCAGCTCTTGTGAAACTGGCTGTTGAATAACTGTCTCCTAAAATGTACTCTCCAGGAAATCTTACCACCTTATGAACACAAGGCCTAAAACGCAGTCAAGGGTTTGGTAAAGACCAGGAGAACACCTGCTCAGGGAAAGCATTATTTTACTATTAGAAAGTCTCACCTTGAACATCTGGATCATCCATGTGCTCCTGTAAGCTTTCTAGAACTTTTTTTATTTCACTACTAGCAACATAGTTATTACATGGCACACAGCAGCTATCTTTGTGCTTTTCAGTCTTGAACTGAAACAGCTCCAGATCCTGACTTATATCAGGCAGAGGAGGGCGCCAGTATAGAAAAGTATTAAATACGTCTTCAGCAGACTGTAGCCTTGAGATTGTTCCAGAACTGCTGTCCTTAGTGACTTCTGTGACACCAGTAGCAACTCTGTTGCCCTGAGACAACTGAGATATGTCTTCTCCAGATTTGGTACAGCAATCTGAACTTTCTTCTTGTGTATCTTTATTTAGGTTCTCAACTGAGAGCTTTGTATTAATTTCAGCTGAAGTCTCAGTCGCTGATTCTGGTTTGATTTCCATTGGTTGTTCTGAACTGGTAACAGACACACACAATTATTCCAGTGAAACCTAACGTACTCACTATCAATAACTTTAAGTGACATAATTCATAAAAGACAGCATCAATTACAGAAGCTTATTTTCTCTGCAGAAAGACTGAATTTAAGCTACTGCTATTGTTTTACTTCACTGCTTTTCCCTTTACCTTCCTGTGAAGTTAAAAGTGAATTTTTCAGTAACGTGGCCCGAGTCAGACACATATGCGACCTCGCTCTTCACACCTTTTCTGGAACCTTACTCTGAAGTTGAGATTTTTTATCTCCAAACAGAAATGCCTTTCACTACTCATCTTCCCCATGTTTTTACCTGGACAATAAAGCATTTGTACTGGGTGACATTAAAGGTGTGTTGTTGCTTGGCTGACAGGCACTGGAATTCACATCTTGCGTCAAAGGTCGGATGCTCAGCGTCCCATCTTCTCGAATGTAAAGACCAGCACTTGAAGGGTTTGCAAAGGTAGAAATAAATGGGCCAAGGGACTGAAAAGCAGCCTGACGAACCTGTGAGAGTAGAAATACAACTACTGTGATTCATGCAACACCCCACACAGTTAATGTTGAACACTATAAGTTATTTCCATCTTGTAGTAAGAACCAATTGATACTTGCAAGGGAGTGACACCTAAGCAAAGGGTGTTAGAATACTAAGCATGTATGCACAATCAGGGTCTACCTTAGTAATACCTTTAACACAAGCAGCCTGTTTAAAAAAAATTGTTGACAGGAATTCTATGTAGTGTCTTATTTTCTCTCTTACTATGTTATTGGAAGAGATTTGGTTTTAGTACATTATACTGCAACCCCAGCAATTTTGTTTTTACAGTATATTTCTAACTTCCTGGTTATTAGTGTATGAACTGCCTGCAGAGATGCATCAATAGGGAGTCAATTCCTTACCCATCTGCAAGTGTCACTAATAAGATTGATAAACAGTGGGGAAAGTTTGCTTCTGCGAACTTCTGGGGATGTGGTGTAAGATACTGCCATAAAGCATTCAGCACAAGCTTTTCTCATTCCCCAAACGCTATCAGAACAGAGTTCAAAGAACTTGGGAATCTGCCAAAAGTAAGCAAAAACAAAGATCAATTAAAAACAATCAAAGACTGCAGCAGCTGTCAAAGGTGTTTGTTGGGAAATCGGAGACAATGATAACTCAAGAAAGAATAAAATGAGAACAGAAGAAACAGAAACAGCTTAAAAGCATGTACTAATTAACAAAATAAAAACTCGTCTGCCACTTCATGAGGATTTTATGTAAAACTATATGCACAAGGAAAAACCCAGAAATAATTATTAATGCTCTGTTTTTCCTGAAATCTTAATTTGACTGAGCATCTAGTTCAGAGTAAAAAAAAAGGAAGTCTCAGTAATCCTAAAGTATGTGTTAAATGAGAACTCTGGATTTTGATTAATTCCGTTTTGTTACATAACTGCACCCAAAGCTGTAGACAAATACATCTTCAAAAAAATGCACACACATATTTTAGAAGAAATGAAAGAACTCATTGAGCTTTCTAAAAGAGAAATACAAGTTTTACAAATGGACTTGGATTTTTACATACCAGCAGTCTTTCTGTGGCTTCTTGTCCCACTGCATTACAAATGTCACCAAAATTAGCTGCACAAATCTAAGAAATAAAAAAGGCTTTAACAACATTCTGTCTCCTTCAAATACATTCATTTCATTATCAACTTGTGTATTATTTACTCAACATCACAACTGCACCTTTCCAAATTTCAGCCATGTAACATTAACTCGCACTGAACAAAGACCCAGCCTCCATAAGTCATCACATGCCTTTGAAATCAATAGTAACACAGATTTCTGCATGAAGAGCATCACCAACTTCAGTAATAATTTAAACAGACTAATATGCTCACTTGAAAGTTTACATCACTTTGAACAGCAGCTGTCAGAACCAAAGCAGACTAAAATATGATACCAGGGTCAGGACTTAGGTGTACTGACAAAGCTATCTTTGCTATGGCTGAGATTGGCTTAAGTACTTTGCTGAAGCAAAGTTTAATCAAGGTCTCAGGTTAGTGTCATTTACAGCACATTGCAAATGCTGTAATTAAGGCAAAAGGGACATTCTCTCATGCTGGAAAAAGATGTTGCCAAAATCTGAAATCAATTAAGGCAGGACTGAGTTAAGATTTATGCATTCTACATGCTTATTTACAAAGCTGTAATCCAACAAGTGCAGCTTAGATTAAGGAACAAGTTGTAGCTCAGCATGACCCTTAAGACTAATCAAATACTCTAAGAATTCTTATGCTACAAGTTTCCTGTTGTATTCCAGCATGAATTAAAGTAAGTCTTAAAGTATTTTGAAATAAAAAAACGGTATTTTGAAAATAAAAATAGCTAAAAAGGAAAAATGTCTCAAAAGATTGCTTTTGAAATAAGATGGCAGAGATCAGGTAAGTCATTTGCATCCTATAAACAAGCAACCAAAAACCAAGGTTGCACAAAACTACTACGCATGCAAGATCAGTTTAACTGCAATGCAAAGCTACTCCCTAAGGACTGCTACTTATTCCTTTGCTGAACTGCAGAAACTAGAACTGTGTCAATAAAGTGCTCTTCTGTACTCTTTCAAAGATATTTAGCTGAAGTTACGACTAATAGTTCAGGAAGACGTTTGAGCCGCAACATGCAAACTAATTTTTTAAGCGGTTTAGGGTTGAAAACACACCAACCTTTCGGACTTGAAATAATTTCCCATCACTGCACAGTTCACAGAACCGAGGAAGCAGCATGTGTTCAACTGTTGTTCTGCTCAACATAGAAGCCATTTTACAAATTATCTACAAATCAAGAAGGGGATATATATAAGGAAAGTAAAATTACGAAGACTGCAAGCATGGTCAAATAGTCCTCCTAAGAAATTACTTGTGAGAGTATATACCATCCTATAGATATTAATAGCCACATATTAATAATCTTTTCACATACCTTGTACACAAAGCACAATTTTTACTCAAAATCTTTCTATGAGAGTGTGCCTGAACATGAACTTCTGCACCTAATTTATTGTCTCTTTTTAGCCACTCAAACAGACTCATATTAATAAATTCATTTGCCAGGTGGTTTACAGTGGGGCATGCATTAGTATTTGGCCAGCATAATACATTCTTCAAGTACATTAGAAATCTCTTAAGCTTAAGGAATGCAAGCAAGCACCTTGGCTTTCACAGGACTGCTCACAGACTTAAAAACCAGCACAGTCCCAGCTCTTTATAGACTCTAAAAATACAGTAAAAGTTCACTGTACTGTTACAGAAGAGAAAAATGAAGACAGACTAGTTACACATGTGAGCTAATGTACACTTTACAGGAATCATGCTCAGCAATTTCAGAAGTTAACACCACAGTATAATTGAATAAAGTAAGTAACATGCTCATTAATGTATCATTCTCTGAGGAACTGTCCATTTCAAATAGCATTACAAACCATGTTTCTGCTGTGAAATCCAGTTGCTTTGGATTGTGTTTCCTGTCAGTTTCCATTTTCAAGGATACCCTGCTATAACCTCTACCTTTGCAACAGTAAAAAGGAAGGTGCTCCCACACACCTTTCTACTAGACATTTCTGCCTGCAGCAACAAAAGCTTAATGCTTATATAGCTGCTGTCAATTTAACAGTGCTCATCTTACTATTCTTATTTTTCCAAGATTATTGAAGCCGTTTTTTCTTTCCCCCCACAAAAATAAGCTTTACTTGTAGAAACATTTGCCCTCATAACAGAACATTAAACAAGAACTGAAGACACCATTCAAGGCTTTTCCTACAAATTTTCAAACTCCTAAAAGGCATGTGGTGCTCAGATGTCACCCTGGAAAACTGCCTAAGCAATACCCAACTCCCAAACAAGCTGGTGAAACTATTTTACAGGTCAAGTGTCAGATATCCAGCTGAAATGTAATTACACACCAGCACTTCTCAGTGGACTCAACTGATGTCCTGAAAGTGAACAGGGAGTATTTTTTTCATAACTCTTAAGCATTAAGGTCAGGCCATCGTTTGTACTTCTACTTTGTGGTGAAACTCAGCAGAACATATGTAAAAGAATTGGGGTTTATGATCTTGAACATCTCTTTCAGTGTTCTGAAAAAGGTTTGCAGTAGCACTGCTAAAAGACAGAAGTGATCAAAAATAAAAAATACATTGAATTTATTCCAAATTTACTTACATTCACAGCTTCCACTTTGTACTCATCATCACTGTCAGGAGCAGAGAGGTCCAACAGAATTGGACAGACCTTATTTTCAATATCAGCCTGAGAAACAAGATCTTGTTCTAGCAGTATAAGCAGTGCTTCTTGACCTGCCTTTCTAACCTATTAGTAACAACAAACAAAACAAAGCACAGCACTATTAAAAAACATATACTGATAAAAGAACCACAAAAGGCATGTTTTCAATGAACACATGCATACACATTAAAAAAAGAGCAGGAAAGAAGTCTGTTATTAGTCTGTAAGATGGCATTTCATCACATTTTTACAAGATGTCAAAAGATGAACACAGGACTTGTAAGTCATGACTCCTGTAATAAGACTGCTAGGCAAATCCTACTGGTGTCCCATTATCTGCTAAAGCAAGGATAAAGACCAATATGCAGAGCTCCCTAGGAAAGTGTGCTGAACCAAATAAACACCAAGCACTACATAAAACCTAGGTTTCACTCCACACAGAACTTCCTACTATTTCTTCATTATGCCTCAAATTCATTAAACCACACTGAATTTTCCAATGATTCAACTCATGCTGTCTGTTTCTTCTTACCTGATTGTTAACATCTGTGAGGTATCTCACTACTATCGGCATAAGGTATTCGAAAAATGCTGTTGGAAATTTTGGTCGATTTTCATGTAGAAAAATGGCAATAGGCGGTATTTGTTCCATCAGCTCTGTACGTACAGTTGGTTCTAGGAATGTAATAAAGTCAAAACGGCATCAGTAAATAAGAAATTAAGATACAGTATCTTAAGACTAAAATAGGGATTTTTGTTTAATGTTTTCCTAACAGAGGAAAATGAAAATACTCCAAACAAAATAATCAATGAGATTGCCTGTTCTTAAAAGAAAGGTGAAGAAAATGCAACAGCCTACATGCATCACAGTCCAGAATTGGAATTATTTTCAAAATAAGTGAGATAAGATGAGAGTTGGCTAGAAAACTCAACTACCATGACAGTATGCACCTGAGATATTAAAACACACAAATCTTCTGTGCCACATACACCACACATTCAGATATAGGCAATTCCTTGCGTGATACTACTTCTATGGTGAAAGTGCCTTCCACTTATACATGTACTGTACAAAATATTTCAAACACAGAAACATAACCTAGTTTTCACTGACATGTATTGCTGTTAGATTATTCTTTAGCTCAATCACTGTCTTCTCGAAAAAGATACTACATTTTTTATTGCAACTTAAGTAAATTAGAAAAGTTAAAATCAAAACAACAAAAAAACGTCAAACCTGCATCTTCAGAGAGTCTGACCACTATTTCCATTACAGTCAGGAAGTCTTCTTCATTATTACTGAAATCTCGAAAGATATCCAAAAGACCTCTGGCAATAATTTGCCTGTGTAGTGAACAACACATTAATTGCCTTAATATCCTGCCAAAGACACACAGATGGGATGCAAAGGGAATTTATAAAATGTAAACAGGCACCTTAAAAAAAAGATAAAGCTCTATTCAGAACATTCAGACATATTGCTTATACAGTTCCTCCACATCCCAACCAACCAAAGGAGGAGTCAAAAGATCTCATTCAGATAACAATAATGAAAATCTCTTTTCATGGAAAAGTTACACAAAGGTTATTCAAACAAACAATATTAGGCATGCGTTTAGAAGAGTAGTAACAGAAGTAGACACGCCTTAACATCTACAATGCTTTCAGACTCAGTTATTGTCAAGTGTGGCTGTTGTACCCTCACCTGTTAAATATGTTATCACTGAATGCGTATTTTTCCAGGCGAGCCAGTGGAGTTAAGTTATCCTGCCCAGGAATATCCAAAAATGCCGTTATCCTCATGCTATCACAGTCTGGTCCATAATCTTCAAACCCAACTTGAAAGACAAGAAAAGTAATGCAAACCAAAAAAGATTAAGTAAAAACCCAAGCATTGCAAGAAACGTTACACAGTAAAACACACCGAAAACTCTTATTTCTTTTTAGAGTCATTTTTCTAAAGAAAAGCATCTGCACGCCACTAGAAGCAAATAAAATCTTAAGTTGTGCCTAATGAAAGGCAACACTTGCATATAGACCTGTAAATGTTTGCTGTGTAGGATTGCAGATTTCCTTTACGAGGTTGCAATAAATTCTGCGTATCCAAACCCAGCTCTGGTCATCCTTACATCTATGCAATTATGATATATATATTTTAAAACCCAACAGAGATGCAGTATTTTCATCAACTAATTTTTGAGGTTAACCATCTGTTATACAAAGAAAGATTTATTTAGTCTTAAACTAAAAACCAATATAATTACCATTGACTCCACCTAGTGCCCACCTGCTCTTGAATTAATAAACAGTTTGAAGGGAAGGCACTGATCAGTTCACTTCAAATGCTTCAGAATTCCTACCAATTCAAATTACAGTGATGTAAATCTCAAACCTAAGTCTGACTACAGTACTACACCTGGGACTAATGTTCTAAACGTAACAAACATGCTTAATTCTACTACTCATGTTTTTTTCCATGCAGCCTCTGTACACAAGAGTAATGACCAGTCATGGCAGAATTGTTTTCTGTCATGAATTTTATTTCTCCATAAAATAAGAAGTTATGGGTCCTTACAAGTTTCAGAATATACCACAGTAATAGAGAGTAAACCACAGACAAGCTATTACTATCAAATATCCTTTCACAAGTGAGTCAGTGTTTTTCCCCCTGATGATACCAAACAAAGAAACTTGAAATCTATCTACCCATAAACAAGAATAAATCTAACAGTATTCCCAGCTGAACCTGAGGTCACCACCTTAGGTTGACCTAGGCTCAAAAGCTGCTTAGAGCTCAAAAGAAACACCTGCAGGCTCACAGGATTTAACTGCAACTCACCATCACTAGCTGGCAGCACTATCCACTTTTTCCAATACAAAAACTATATAGTGCAATAATTTTATGAGCTCAAGAAGGTAATTTCCTCTCCTGCTCTTTTTAAAAAGAAAACCAGCTTTTAAGATGCATTGCCTTTACTGGACAAAGGGCATAATTGAGCTAATCATCCTCCCAGATGATCCAACATGTCATCTAACAAAAAAACAAGTTTTAAACTGTCTTTGTTGAATACAGGTGGATTTTACCACATCTTTTTCCTCATACTCATAGGAATATCTATACTTTCCATTTGTTTCAATTTAATTATCTTCAACATGCATAACTAAATTGGTGAAACAACTGTTAAGCAAAAATCTAGTTCTAGTGATTAATTTCACTGAGATTTTCCCAAAATGCATCATGAACTCTTTGCTAGACTAGTCACTGGATTAGCACAACAGTATCTCATTTAGATGGGACATCTGAACTCTGCTGCAGCACACACATATGACAGCTTTTAATGCTAGCATTCTAACTCCACTGTCACATGTATGAACTTAAACAAGGAGTATTTTTCAATAAAGTACAATTGCAGTAATGCTTCAAAATGCACAACTATTTACATGCTTATCCTGAAAATGGTAATTTGTTTTCCAATTTTTAAATGACTCATATAAAAAGCTTATTATTTCTTGTGGCAAAACCTTTATCTGAATATTTTTTTTAACTTCACAACCTGAACTAAGGTTCTACCTACATGCATCACGTCTTAATCAACTTACCCAACAAATCTGTTACAGTCTTAAACAAGCAGCCAAAGACTAAAAATTAAAGAGGAATCAACAGTTGGCACTTAGTGATGGTCACTCCTGGTTCAAGGCCAGGCCCCACAACTCCACAGGAAGTTGGCAGTTCATTCCCCTGCTTGCACTTTGCACATTGAGCAAAAACAGAATTCAAATGACAGTTTTGGTGTGGTTTGCATTTTGGGGTTTTTTCTTCCTACAGAAATGAGGAAATTGGAAAAGCAAACAGAGAGACTCAACCCAAATAGCTGCCTCAAGTTTCCTTTAGTTTTCTGTGGGTTTTGTGTTTGTTTTTTCATAAATTAGGACAGGGAAAGATGTTTTCAGCTATTAACAAAGGTACTGCAACTGCTGCAGCTCTTCTGCTAGAGGAAGTCACTGCAAAACAGTCTTTTAATCAGCATAAATACATGAAATATACTGGTTAACACTCTTAAATCCTATTCAAAAAGAACATGCTTTCTGTTATCTAAGGTGATTACTCATTAAAAACTTCTTACTTTTACCTATTGTAGCAAGCTATAACTTTTAGTACCTCTTTTTATGTAACTTCTTACACTTAGCAAAATTTTAAATCCTATATATTAAGTACATGCATTTTAAGTACTAACTTCCACACTTACATTTTTTTAGATCTGTAGTTTTTCAAAGAAATAAAAATCATCTTCCTTAATACAGTTAACTACTTTAAAATTAAGACTCAAAGTTATCGCTATAAATATTAAAAATAATTTTCATACACAAAAATACAAATACAAAATGAACCAAGAGCTCTTACATTTGCAATCTCATCATCTATACATCACAACACGAAAGATCACAAACTTTTATTTCTGAAAGTAATCAAAATACAAATATATTTTCCTGATACCTGCAGGTCATCTTGACTGCCATCATGGCACTTAAAGAACAATGAGGCGATGAGGCCAGGTTAGCATGGATTTATGTAAGTCAGGTCCTGCCTGACTCACCTGACTTCCTTCTACAACAAGGTGACCTGCCTAGTAGGTGAGTGAAGGGCTGTGGATATTCTCTACCTGTACGTCAGTAAAGCCTTTGTCTACCTGGATGTCAGTAAAGCTTTTGACACTGTCTCCCACAACATCCTCCTTCAGAAATTTAGCGCACAAGGCTGGGGTAAGTACAGGCTGTGTAGGAAAAGAACTGGCTTTTAGCGCACGCCTAAAGAGAGGTGGTGAATGGAGTTAAATCTGGCTGGTGCCCCGTCTCCTGTGGTGTTCCCCAGGGGTCAGTACTAGAGCCTGTTCTCTTTCATATACATATTATTTGGATGAGAGGAGTTGCACCCTCAGTAAGTTTGCAGATGACATCAAGCTGAGCAGGTATGCAGGGAGGCTCTATAGAGGCATCTACCCAGGCTGGATCAATGGGCCAAGGTTCATGAGGTTCAACAAGGGCAAGTACTAGGTCCTGCACTGGGGTCACAAGAATCCCATTGTAGGCTTCAGGATGAGTGGCTGGGGAAGTTGCCCTTCAGAAAGGGATCTTGGAATACTGACAGTTGCCTGAACATGAACCAGCAGTGTGCCCAGGCAGCCAAGAAGGCCAACAGCATCCTGGCGGATGCCATGTATTAGAAATAGTGTGGCCAGTAGGAGTAAAGAGGTGATTGTGTCCCTGTCCTCAGCACTAGTGAGGCCACATATCGAATATAACCATGCTCAGTTCTGGACCCCTCACTCCAAGAAAAACACTGCAGTGCTGGAGCATGTCTGAAGAGGGACCGTGAGGCTCATGAAGAGTCTGGAGCACCTTACTGCCCTCTGCAACTATCTTAAGTCCGGTTAGATCAAGGAGAGGGACAGCCTCTTCTTCCTGGAGGCAAGCAATAGCACCAGAGGAAATGGCTGCAAGCTGTATGCAGAAGGGGTTAAGCTGGGTATTAGGAAGAATTTCTTCACTGAAAGTGATACCAAACATTACAATATGTTGCCTAGGGCAGTGATGGAGTCACCATCCCTGGAGTTATTTAAAAGGCTGGCAGATTAGTGCTGAGGGACTGGGTTTAGAGGTGACCTGGCAGTGCTGGGTTGAAGGTTGGATTTGACGATCTTAAAGATCTTTTCCAACCAAAGCTATTGTGTGACACTAGTGAAATACAGAAACCTCCAAGACAGAGAAAGCAATGACACTTAAGGGCAGCTAACAAAATCCCACAGAAAGACCACCTTCCTGCAGATGCAATATCCCTGCACATACTTCCAGTGGAATACTTTAGATCTCAATTTCTCCTGGTGTTCCAGAAACCCACCTTATTCCAAAATAGGTTCCCCTAAACCTAGCATAAATAAGCTTATCTGCTACACATTTTTATGTACCATTAAAAAAATCATGGTTTTGTGGTAAACAAAATGTCTCCCAGGCAACAAATTCAAGTATCAGTTTTTCATTTTTTGTAACAGAAAAATCAGTGCAGCAACCAAAGTACTAATGAAACTACCACACACATCCACCTGCTCTAGAAGAGGGATTGGACTAGAGGTGTCCTCTAAAGCGTATCACTGTGTGCTTGTGTGATATAACTGCTGCTTTCTAAAGCAATACAAGCTCATGTAATTATTAAGGAAGGATTTATTTCCTTAAGCAGCAACTCTCAACAAGCTGTCTGACAGGTGTTCAGCTCCTCCCCAACAACACGACTATGGACTCTATCAGCTTGAGGTGCAACTGTTGCCTGGGCTACGACCCAGGGACACGGCGCTTAACCCAAACCCACTGGTTTACGTTCACCCACCCAAGCACCGTGACACCATGGGGCCCTCAGTTATTCCCGCACCTGCAGCTCCCTCCTGCCCACGAGGGAGGCAGGGCCCGCGGAACGCGCCAGTCAGTCCCGCACTGTCAGGTCTCATTCGCAGACGGAAATCGCTCTGGCACTCCAGGCTGACTTCCACCGACATCAACAGCGGGGCTCATCCCCTGAACCACCAGGGCCCGGGTGTGTCTTTTTTGCTAGAGCTTCCCCGCGGGCCACGGTTGGCGATGACTGCTTCCACCGAGCCCAGTGCCTACCTGGAACGGCGAGGAGAAACCCTCGAAGAGCTGAGGTTCCACACACAGTTTGGGGCCTGCCTTTGCCAGCAGGTCACACAAGAACCCCGCTACGAGGTGTTCCTACCGCCAAAATCTCTGCATTCCCCGACGGCTCAAGCTCTCCGCCAGTATCTAAAGCCTTGTGCAACGCGACCGGTGAAGGCGGGTAGCAGCCGAGGGAATGACCCACCCCGCTTCACCGTCCGCACCGCGCTCCTGCGGACACGCTGTTAGCACTTAACTCCTAAGTCCTAGCAAGAGTTATAAGCCTTCAGCTGCCAAAAAAACCAACATCCTCCCGTCACCCTACACTGGACACAAACGGGAGGAGGGAGTGAGAAAGGACGACCCCAGGGCGGGGGAGCAGGACAGGGCCCAAACAGGGAACAGAAAAATAAAAAAAAAACATTTACTCACAATCATCTAAGTCATCCTGCAAATCCACAAAATACAAAGGGATCCCTACAAACAAAAACAGAAAAGAGGCACCGGGGGGTTGGTTTCGGAGGGGCTGAGCCGCCCCGGCACCCTGCCCCCCCGCCAGGGCTTACCGGCCATCTTGGAACGGACATGGGCGCCACTGAGCAGTAGGAAGAGAAAGAGGCGGAGCGGGAGGGCAAAGGGAGGAGCCGCCGGTACTTCCTGTCCTCGCGTCAACCGAAACGCGACCGGGTTAATAAGCAGCCGCTGTTGGGGGAAGAACTGACTCTTCGTACTTGTGGTCGCTCCGGTTGAGGGTGGAGACCCGGTGCGGGGGGGCGCGGTCTGGCGACCCCGAGGACCCACCCAAGATGGCGCCGCGTCCGCCGAGCCTCAGCAGGGAGGTTGGCTGGTAACGGCGGCGCGGGGAGGCAGGAGCCGCCCCCGCGGGCCTCGGCGGTTCGCGGGCCTCGGCCGGGGCTATGAGTGCTCTGCGCTGCATCTCGGGCGCTCATTAACGGGGTGGCCTGCTTGGCCATGGCACTGAGAGAGCTCAAAGTTTGCTTGTTGGGGGTAAGTGCTGCGTGGCTGGGGGCGGCGGGAGGGAAGGAGTCCGCTGAGGTTGGCAGTGCGCTCGCTGATGATGAGATCCTCTGCCTGAGGCTCCCGTACCAGGGCTGGGGGTTATCTTCCTTTCGCTGGGTACACGGGGCGCCTTGTCCGGCTACAGCCGCTGTCCGGCCTCTGGGGAGAGCGAGTGGCTGGCCGGGCCTTCTTTTGCTCGGGGGAGGGCTTCCCCTGAGGGACGGGTCTCAGGAACACGAACAGTCTGTGTTTTCCTCTTTTTTTTTTCTTCTTTTTTTTT
>VZRI01007808.1:695742-733941 GCA_013397515.1 Upupa epops | reverse complement strand
TCGCTAAACAAATAAACGAACAAAAAATACATCACCTGGAATCAGGCTCCTGGCAGAGGAAGCTTAACTTTTCTTTTAAAAGGCATCCGTTGGTTTTGGAAGTGCCTTGAGTGTTGCAAGTAGTGGAAGAAGGAGACGTTGAGCAAACTGAAGTAGAAGCTTTTAAAAAACAAGTGGAAAAAAATGTGAGGCTATGTGATGACTTAGCTCGGTCCCAGGGTTCCCTGGAGCCTCACGATAAACAGGTGAAGTTGTCACCACTGGTGTAGAAGTCCCATGTTGTACTGACTGGGTTTCTGCTTGTTAACAGTAACGTTGCCCTTCAGAGGCAAAAATTGTGTGTTTTCAGGTTGTGGTCACCACTACTCTTTGCTTTCACCTGACCTAAGAAACCTTTATACCATATACAAAAAGGAGAATAAGCATCCAGCATAACTGTTCCTTGAACTTAACACAGCGTGAAACTGCATCTGTGTTTTCAATATTTGTTCTGCTTATTGAGACTGAAAATGTTGTACAGAAACAAACACGGACTTTTCTTTGAGAGGAAAAGGGCTTGAAAAGCACATGTACTGTACCCAAGTTTATGACAATATTTAGAAGAGTCAGGCAAATGCAGGAATAGTATAAAAGTTCATTTCTAATGAAGCAGTTTCTTGATCTTTTCTCCTTAGATTTTTTTTTTACTCTGAAGGTATAAAGCAAAAAACTCATTTTCGCTGTATTAATATGAGTCCAGCTTCTATAGAGAATAATTTTACCGCTACAAATTGGCTATTTCACTCCTAAATATGCCTTTTTTTGACTGTTAAATCAGTAGTGCAAATACATGACCCAGTATTGTTTCCTCTTTTACCTTTTATAGCTCTGCTGTTCTCTGTTTCTAATGCTGAGTTGCATTAGAAACATGTTTCAGGTGTGTCACAAAAAATTTCAAGTCTTTCATTAAGCAGGGTGGGACAGCATTAGTCAGAGGCTGCAATGTGTGTGTCACACTTGTGTAATTGAATGTGCCCCATTTGCTTACGAAGATGGTATAGCATACTCACTTGCTCTGTTTTACTAAAAGTAGTAGATGGTCTTAACCTACTTTGGGGAAGGTCTTCTGTGCTCTGGCAGGGAAAGAAAAAGAGGAAAATGTTTGAATAACTGATAAAAATGTGCATTTGTATTTATTGTAGTCCTTAAAAGCATCATAAGAATTCGATTTAGAAGACTATTTTATCGTAGACCTTTTTCTACTAGGCAGAGATACCTGAAGTGTTTCATAACCAAACTCCTCTGAGGTTCTCTACAGCCGTGTTTATTTGTGCACAATATGTTGCAAAATTTGAGGACTAGAGGAGTCTAAAGTCTTTTTTCACTGTTTCTGTTCATTCTTTCAGGACACCGGTGTGGGCAAATCAAGTATCGTGTGGCGATTTGTCGAAGATAGCTTTGATCCCAACATCAACCCAACAATAGGGTAAGAAACTAAATCAAGTCAATGTGACTTATTCAAACATAAACACAAATTGTATGAATATAGATATTTGTATCACCTGAACAGATCGCTTTGTTCTCTGTATGTGACAGCTGAATGTGGTAAAAAACATGACTGCAGCTTTAATTAGCTCCCAAGTTACTCTAGGACATTCTGTGGACTGTATTTGTCACTTCTGCAGCTTCTGTTTTCATGTGTAAAATTTTGATGCATTTTGTTAAGTTAAGCTAACAAAATGCTACTGGGAGTCCTGGGTTATGTTGAAATTAAATATGAATGCCTCAGTTAAAGAAAAAGCTTGCTGTTCTCACTAATCTTAAATTTTGAAATTATTATGCAATTGCGTGATTTTTGAAAAATTTTTTGGCTTTCTGGAGTCAAGTACAATAACAAGCTTCCTGGGGTTTTGAGTGTGATCAACATAATTCAAGCTGTAGTTCTCTTAACAAGTTAGGTCTGATGTTGTACACCTATATGCAGTCCACACATGCAAGAGACTGGTGAAATTGTTCATGCAGTTGATCTCATGAGTGAGGATATTTGAAAGTGAGGCCCCCAAGTAGCAATGCTACTGAGCTCAAATCTGCAGGTGTATAAAAGGAATAGTGAGCATCAGGAATTCTTGAAGAGGTTGAATCTTCTCCTTTTGCTGTCTTTGTTTTGTAATTGTCGTATAGGCTGCTTTGCTCAGAAACAGTTTTGCCACACAGAAGAACATGACTTCCTCTGATGCTGGCAAATGTGTGGGGTGCTAGTGCAGCATCCTGCCTTAGGTGAATCAAGGGTTTCTCTACACCTTTGACCAAAAAAGATCCTGCTGATAAAGATCAACCATGTCCTGTCTAAAAAAAAAAAAAAACTAACTATGGTTCCTACCATCTCTCTTTTTCCCTACACCACTCACTTGTCTTGTAATTCTAAACTAGCATTTACATTCAAATTCTGGAGGAAGTACACTTTTGTTTAAATTTCCCTGTCAAGAGCAGTATCCTTATGGATACTTATAAAACTATAGTCTGTTAAACAGTTGCCTAATATAACTAGTATCTGCTGTGGCCCAAATTTAGCCCTTGTGTTTATGTTGCAGTTCCAGGCAGAGGGTGAAGATTAAAGTCTGTTTAACTTGTGGGTGACTAGGTATGGTAACACAAATGCAGGTTTTGCAGTAGTGAGAGGTGCCTATTTATTTGTGCAGGGTGCTCAGTTCTATTGTTAGATGTCATCATGCATCTAGACTACATGGCTTAAACATGTGAGTGATTTAGCGTGGAATTTGTGTTATGTCTTCAGTCACTTGTAAACTGCAGGCTTCTCAAGTCTGCTCTCAGATTTTAAATTCTAAAATACTGTGCTTGACGGCTTTAGGCTCTACTCTTCTATAAGACTGGCTAAAGCTGCAGAACAGAGGTGGTGATCTGTGGTGTTTCTGTCCTGGCAAAGTAGAATTTTCTATAATCTGGAGAAAACTTGAAGAGGGGCTTTAGGGTAGTTGGGGTGTTTTGTGGGGTTTTTTTATTCCTTCCCAATGAGGGGATTGAAACTGGAATGAACATCTTCAAATCTTGTGTTCTCTCCAAAGTCAGTTTGGTTTAGTCTGGTATCTTTTTTATTACTGTGGTGTAGGGGGTGTTACTACTTTTGTCTGTCTGTTTTCTCCTCTCTCAAATGTAACACCTATCTGTGTGAAGGCAGGAACACAGACATCACATGCACATGTCTTCCTAGGACATGTCTGTAATAGATATTATGTAGTAGCTGGAGGTGCTGTTACGAATAGCGATAATAAGACTAATATTTGGAATAGATATGTCTATGAGCTTACTGGCGATACTGGGATTAGCATACTTTCTTGAAGTGACAAACTAAAAATCCATCTTGTAGATTAAAATTGTTTCTTTGAGGACTTGGCATCACGATAGTTTGTAATCCTTCATTAAGAAACAGACCTAAAATTACAATTAATTTTGGAACTTTTTCTGGACCTTGTTTGCATTTCCTAACTGATACTGCAGGTGGAAAGAACAAAGGATTAGAGAGGGGTTTTGAGTTCTCTAAAGCTGAGAGTGTTTGTGTTTGCTCCTTTGAACTGCAGAATATCTAGTCTGTCATTACTGCATCTAAAGGGAATTATGAATGAGTGCTTTCAGGTACATCTTAATCACATAAAGTGCTTACTTGGCTGGAAGAAGCAGCTAGAGAATGTAGTAGGAATAATTTCTGATTTCTTACTAGAAGTTGTTGATAACTAGCTGAGAGATTGTTAGTGACCCAAAAGAGTGTTAGAACTGTTTGTTCTTTTTAGTTTAACATTTGTCACAATGAAAGCTTCCGCTTGTCACTGATTTTCAAGAAGCATTTAACCTCTATTGTTTGGAATGTTCTGTGAATTAGACCAACAAGGCTATTCAGGTCAAATTGACTATACAGGAAGGTTTTAGTTCCTGTACCAAGTAAGCTAAATTATTGGCGAGAGTCTAAAGTGTAGGAAACTACTTCCATATTGGCCAATGAATTCAGCATTATTGCTTAATTTGCAACAACCTTAAGGAAGCAGAGGTCTTTGGTGTGCTTTACAGCAGGTACTCATCATCAAAATACATAGTCTAGTTAACTATGGTGACATGTATTGCAATTGGACTCACGTAGTAACACTGCAAACTTATGTTTGATTTAGTAGTCAACAACTTTGTGTGTGGATTATTATGCTATTTGGCGAACTGTCTAAGCTTAGGCAATACGGAGAAGTTGCCCCTTAACAGATGAAAGCATTGTTTAACTGTGTCCTTTACTATTTTCTTAAAATGCAGATAGCTGTTTTATTTTTCTATGAAATTGAAATGTGTTCAAAGATTCTAGTTACATTAGCTACAAAAGTGGTGTGGACATCATTCAAGTCTATGCCCTAGTGGTGCTTAAGATCTGAAGTTCTGAGTCTTGGACTTCAGCATTTGATGTTGATTGTGCTGAAAGACTTTGATCTCTGTAGATTCTGTAGATTCAATCTACAGCAAAATTAGTGTACTGTGAGAAGCTCTAGCATAGGCCTTTCCTGCCTGTGTCCTGTCCAACTGACAGTAAAACAAGTTTCTAAGTAAGTATACATTATTTTTACTTGACACAAATTAAGCATTTAAAAGGCATTCAAGATCGTCATATCTCATGTGCTTAAAATATAGCATCTGTAGTTTCTATTCTACGGATATTTTAATTCAGTAAGTGTTTTTTTTCTACTTAAAAACACATACCTAGAGGTAATAGATACAGCAGATAATCTCTTACAGGGAGTTAGGTCTGCAAATTTCAATTCGTGTGGGAAATATATTGATTTGTGTAAAGTGGGTTAAATGAAGTACAAAAGTACTTGACAACGTTTTGCAATATTTTACTATAACATGTCTAGAAGAAGGGACAGCTGGAGCATAGGAAGAAATGTTTGTCTTGAAGTGCAACAGCTTGCAGACTGACATATATAATAACAGGATTTGGGAGCTGTACAGAGGGCAGGCAGCAAGCAAGTTACTCATCATTGATCCCTTTGTGTTTCCCCCCTATTTTATTCCCAAGTATGGATTTGCCAGCCTTTTTCTATCTCTGTACTAACATTTAGATAAAGCTGATACATGTTGGGGAAAGAATCAATTTCTTTCCCACTAAGCTTTCAATGTACACTTAAGTGATTTCTTATAAAGGATGATCTTTATGAATTTTTTTTGGTTGGTTGCGTATTCTTTATTTGTTATCAAAAACGTATGAACAGTAACGGTTCATGGTTTGTGCTAGTGTTCCTTCTGTTTTCTTAGTTGAGTTTAATTCTCTGAGGCCTCTTGCTTCATGAGTTTCACCCTTTATGTATGAAAATATCAGTTTGGGAGGAGAGTACTTTGAATATAAACATTTTTCAATAGTGGTAGCAATGTTCTAAGAATGTATTTATATTCTGAAAAGCATAAGCTTTAATTTTTTTCCAGAGCCTCATTTATGACCAAGACCGTACAGTATCAAAATGAGCTGCATAAATTTCTAATTTGGGATACAGCGGGCCAGGAGCGGGTAAGTAGCATCAGTGTCTGTTGGTAATAGTTCTGGGTGGAGTTTGGGTTGCTTTTCAACCTCACCCCGGAAGTGTCTCTCTCTCTCTCTCTCTCTCTGTCAAGATACAGGTGCTGGTAGCACCTATTATCATGGTTAAAGTTAAGTGTGATTACCAAAGAGACACTTATAAAATGGAAGGCTTAGTGTAGATGCATTGAAAGGGGGGAGAAGGTGGGATAGGAAGCCAACAACTGTCTCCGACACAATTGTTGGTTGAGTTTTATGTACTCAGCAGCAGTATTTGCAGCATTACAGCTGGCAACATGATGAAGTTAAATGATTGATCTCATTTCATAGTACGGTTATGGTCCTCATTCTGGAAACAACTGCTAACACATTGTGCTTGCTTCAGTGTTAGGGTTATGAATGTGAGTAGGATGTGGGTTGTAGGCTTCCGAAGGCAGCGCTTCAAGCAATGTTATGGATGATAACTGATGTCTTATATTGTAAAGTTTTACCCCTCAAATCCGATAGCATTAGAAATTGAAATTCTCATTTGATAATTTGGGGGTTTGATTCCTGTAGCATGCGTACTTCTGAGGGGAGGCAGTAAGAGCTTTCAAGACAATTACCAGCTAAATGAAATTTGTTAATTTGCATGAATGTTACTTAGTTTTAAATTGTAACTTACTGTAATTTCTAGTAATCCATAAACAAGCATCTGATTTACAGTGCTCATTCTTGTAGTTTCTTGACGAAGTTCTGGTGATGCCCAATTGTTCATTATGAGTTTATTTAGGATGTGGGCTAACTGTAACAGTTCTTGACACCAAAGCAGTTCCAAGTGAGTGAGTTTGATCAGGTTGGGCTATTACTTTAGGATAATAGCTGGCAGATGCACTATTTTACTATTTATTAGAATTGGCTAAGGAAACACACAGCACAATTTAAAAAAAAAAAAAAACAAATAAACAAACTTAAAAGGTGGGGTTTTTTTTCTCTTTCAAGGTTCACTCATCCTTATTCAGGGTCACTTCACATTAGGAATCCTGGTAGAACTGGCTTCATAACAACCTTGATGGTTAGAAAGTATCTCTAGTGTATTTGTATTACATTTCAGTGCTCTACATTTTGAATGAAGATTTATTTCCTTCCAGCTGCACTATGGAAAACAAACTTTTGTTGCCAGGGATGTGTCCCAGGGGTATGTCCAATAGTATTTGTGTTATCAGAAATATTGAAGGTCTTCCATTGCTAGCAGTCAGTCATTGTTTGTTGTAGATGGTTTGTCTTAAGTGAACATCTTAGCCTATTCTGGAAGGTTAATGTTGGACTGTGAGGCCTCTGAGAGTTAAATTCTGCAAGGTTGGTATTCTTCAATGGGATGGTTTATAAACACGTCTGCTACAACTTGGGAGGAAACATCCCCTATGTATTAACATTCCATCCTGTTCACTTTTTTTGCAAGCAATAGGAGAATGCTGTCATTTGGATTCAGCACACTACAGTCTGAGGAAGCATCTCTGTACATGGCTGGCATGTTCCTTGACTGTGTTTTAGGCTTTGAGTAATAACTCTTTAGTTGTCTTTCATATAAGTTGCATCATATTCTTTTTGTATACAAAAGGAAAGATATTATACCTGGGCTCTGACCCCAGGGCTGTCATAGCTGTGAAGCTGATGTTCCACACTTGAGAGAAGTTGGTGCAAAGTCCTGATACCCAAAGAACACAGAGAAATGGGAGCAAAGATGATTACTTTGAAATGATGCCAGTGTCTTCATAGGTATATTTTTTTCTCTCAAACTGAACAGTGCTATCACTTACTAGGAGTTACAGGTGGTCTGTATAACTGCCTTGCCTTCAGATCTTTACCACAGTTTTCAATTCATGCAAAACATTTGACAGTGCATTATGGAAAGGATCCCCTCTGTGGTGACATGGAATGCCAAAATGTCCATACCATTGTTGAAAATAAAATGTGTCTGCTGGGTAATGACATCTAGTGCATGGAATTTGTAGCCCTGGCTTCTTGAGGAGCGTCGTCTTGTCACTTCGAAAGCCTGGTAGTGAGTAGTTCTACACTATGCTGGGCAACCCCGTGTTCTAAATCACTTCAGGGAGTGGCTGACTAATTTTACCCCAAAAGTGGAAATATGCACTAACATGCTTCACTTGCAAACCCCTTGTTGCTCCCCTCATTTTTTCTACACTAAGTAACTGGATAGGAGAGTACATAGAGCAGTTAGGATTTTTGCCTTCTTACCTAACAGTTTTGACAGTTTCTCTGGATATTTCATTATGTTGTCTTAATAATTCTGTCAAAACACAAACTGGAGGCTGAAGGGCAAGCTGAAGTCTTTGGAAAAACAGCCAAAGGAAAATTCAGTGTTTCTGGTAACATCTGTTTTGTGAATGTATTCTATCTGCTGACTGCTCTTAGGTGGAAAAAAGTATCTAAGTGTTAGCAGGCAGGAAATGAGAGTAATACAAAATCAGCAAGTGAAAGTTGGTTTATTTCCAATGTAAATAGTCAAATAATCAAAAAGCCAGGTTGCAACCAGTCCAAGTGGTGGTTTACCAAATATGTTTCCCTTTAAGTTTTAGTACTTAGGAGGAAGAGAGGGATTATGTCCCAACATGAACTGAATGCCTGCCCATGTTTCCCTTTCCTACTATTAATATTTTTATATTCTGAACTTTGTGTGCAAAATCCTGTTTTCAAAACAGACTTTGAGAACTGAATGTAAATGGTCTGGAATTGTGCTTTATAGCAAGGGTTTTATGATTTATAGTATTGCTCTTCGTTGAACTGTACTAAGCAAAAGAAAATTGGTATTTTATTAGAAGCAAATAGGCCTTTATGAAAAGCTTATTCTAGTTGTGACTTTTAACTTGAGTAATAAGATGCACCAAAGCTCTAACCACAAATGCTTGTATTAAAGCGGTGCATAGTTTGCTCTGTGGTTTGATTGAGATACTTAGTTGCTAGATCACTTGTCTGCTTCCTTTTAAATTGCTAGAACATCATACTTCTTTGAGAATGCTTGATTTGATATTTTTATTGCAACTTGCTTATGCACTCTATCACACTTTCCAGTCCTGGATTCATCGTGCTGTGTCTATGCAGAGGTACACAGACACCTGGTTTATACTCTACAAATTCTCCACTAACCAAATACCCTTGCTGCATATTTAGTTCTGAAAATTCAGTAAAATTGTTGTAGCCTTTTACTATCTCATGTGTTCCTTAATGCTGTAGGCTTTTGCAGTCTTTAGTTTTAAATATTTTTCGAACTTTTGGGGAAAAATTTAAGCAAAACCCCCTAAAGCCAAATGAAGATTGGGTTAGATTATGAAGAAACTGGCACTTCTAGCGTCTAAGAGTGCCATGTCAAATAAACAAACCTAGAGGTTGGGGCTAGAGGTTGGCACCAACTTCTGAACACTTCGGGACAGCAGTGATGTGTACTAGTGTTCTTGACCTTGCTTGTTGTATAAAAGCTCCCTGTTTAAAGTTGAGCCTATATCCTTCTGTGTGTCTGTGAACTGTCTTTGCTCTGAGTGATTCTAGTCAAAATGTTTGGCTTACTGCACTTTTGCAGTAGGTATGCTGCGGGTCCCCAAACTGTTCTTTGGTTGCTCTTTGCAAAGCAGTACTTCTGTGGAGATTTACGTGCTCCACGGCACAGCCTTTCTATAATTGTAAATAAAAGCTTTCAACCGTTATGAATTTTAAAGCTAGTTGTCATCCAGTAGTAATAATGTTGATAAATCATGGAGGTGTGTGTAAGATGAGATTTGTGATGTGTGATATCTGTCTTTCAGTTTCGTGCTTTAGCTCCGATGTATTACAGAGGGTCAGCAGCAGCCATTATAGTGTATGACATCACAAAAGAGGTAAGAAATGTGGTCTTGACCCAGCATTACAATTTTTGGTGATGTTTTTTAGTATTATGGGACAGTTCTGACTTAGTTTGTTCTGTTTTTTTTCCTCTATCAGGAAACTTTCTCAACATTAAAGAACTGGGTTAAAGAGCTTCGACAGCATGGGCCTCCAAATATTGTGGTAGCTATTGCAGGAAACAAGTGTGATCTTAATGATGTGAGGTAAATAACTGTTTGTGGTTTGAGAGTTTTTCCTTTAGCTCATAGTACTAAGTATTCTAAGATTTCTAAGCAGATAAAAGCTATAGAGCAATTAAAGCTGTTTTGCACTAGCATTGGTGTTTTACAAGGGGTCTGTGCATTTTTTGTTGTCAGAAGATTTAATTAGGAAAGTCTTGCCTGCTTATGCCACTGTACTCGTGTGTGACTGGGCAATAAATCAGGCTATAAAATGGTTCCAGATTAATAATTTTTGAAAAAGGAAAAACTAATCTAAGTGTATTTATCTTTTATATGCCATCAGTACTTGCCAGTGTAACAGGTGGGATAGCAAGGGTAGGAATGAGCAGTTTATGGGGAAAGGATTACCTTTTCTGGTGGTAGTGCCAAGTTACACAAGCCTGAACTGCCTGTGAATCTGCAGTGTAACACAACCTGTTTACTTCACTTTCTAATAAGTACCCCTGTCAGTCTGTAGCACCTCATTTTGTTAGGAAAAATATCAAACCTGTTGGAAAGCATTGTGTAGGTTTTTCAGACTTGATTGCTCAGGTGTCTTCCTTTCCCACTTAAATATTTGGGTGGAATTGGCTGTGGCTGTAATGGCTGCAGGGAACAGAGAAAGTTCTTACAAAACTGTATGAATGACCAGACTTTGAGAAGGCATGTACTAAAAACAAAAGAACCTTTTTTATCCATGGTTAAATAAGCCAAATTTCAGAAAGGAAGAAGGTGCTTGCAAAGTTCTTGGGTTTTGATTTTGTTGGAAAATGTACTACAGGCTGGTGTCTCAAAGGAGACAGATGGTTATGTGTTTGAAGAACCACTGCAAAGTTGATTCTTGGTATACTTCTGCAAATTCCTAATATGTATCAGTTATCTAGTGAGCTCCAGCTTTTCTTTAGAAATAGCATGTCTCTTGAAGGAAATAAGGCATAAAACTACTTGGTACAGCATGCCTCATATTGTCTTGTAAGTCTCACAATCTTATTTCTTGGTGGCATCATACTTGGCTTTGTAAACAGTTGTAAGAAATCCACTGGATAGCTGGAACTGTGGTAGGATTTTTTTTAGAACTTGTGAAACTGGTGTGTGAAAAGAATAAAACCAGATCTACACTTAGAGCATGCAAGAAACAAACACCACTGTAATATTTTCAGATGAATTAAGCCCTTGTTTAGTTTGATTGTGCTTCAGTGATGCTCCTACCTCAAGGCAGGGAGACAGCATTAAGAATGAGCTGAGCATCAGCTTCAGAGTGAGAGAGCACTGTGATGCCAAACAAGTATAATACAAAGTAATCATGTAATGAGATGCTTAAAAGCTTAATTTATCCCTTGAGATTTTGAATAATGCCTTTATTTTTGCATTCACAGTTCTTTCTTTGTTTTTCCAGAGAAGTCATGGAGAAAGATGCTAAAGACTATGCAGATTCCATTCACGCAATATTTGTAGAGACAAGTGCAAAAAATGCAATAAACATTAATGAACTCTTTATAGAAATCAGTAAGTGTTTAAACGATTCATATGCTTTCTTTGATTACTATATAATTTTTCTGCTGTTAGGTGAGAGTGCACTGACGTATGTTTTTTACAATTGGATGTGAATACAAACTGCAAAATGAGCTACATACATGTTTGGTCATCTGGTGATGTGTATACACTCCTGGAGGCTTTAAGCCTACTGTGATGCTGCTAGATAAACAGTAAGCAGGGCACTCATGTCAGAAGTTAGTGTCATCTTGATGTATCTGTTACTGAATGTTTCAGTTAGTACTTCCAAGGCTCTGAAAGAGTAATTGGAATGAGGAAGATCTAAACCTCACACAGCTGAGAAAAAGGGATTATATTCTCAGTTTCAGTGTTTGTATTCAGTCTAAACCAGCAATTGCAGAAGTACAAGAAATCGTAAGTGCCAGATTACTGTTCTGTGTAGATTTTCTAGATGTATATATTTTTTTGATGATACCTTGAAGGGTTTATAAAATAAAACTACAGGTTTTTTCATGTTTCATTCTTGGGAACAACAGTGCCAAGTTTTTGTGTGTGAATGAAAAGCAGACAGTATTCCAGAGTGAATTCCATTAAATGTTTGCAGCATGTTTCAGGCAGCACCTGATATGTCAGCCTGTTTGTGAAAAGAGGACAAACAGCTATTGGTTTGTATGTGTGTACAGCACAGTTTAGCTCTGAATAGCTACAAAAATGTTAAGATGTCAAGGAAAAAAATTGGATCTTTATATCAGCATCTACATATTTAACTGCTTATATAAAAAAATGTGCTGTAGATTAGTTTCCTGATTTACTGACTTAATGGTTGCTCTCTAAAATTGGTCTTGAATAAGCTCTGGAAAAATCATAAATTCTTTTCTGAAGAGAATATTCAACCAGGAGCAGTCAATTGTAAAGCCTGGTTGGATAACTAAAGCAGCTATTTTTACAAACACTTCTGTGCTAACCCCAGTGTAGGTGATCTGCTGTGGGAAGACAGGTCAAGATGGTTGTTACCTAGGAAGATACTCCAGATTGATATTACATACCGCAGGGTATATTCTCTATAGCTTGGCTCTCCAAGCCTCCATGTGAGTGCTGCAAAATTAGCTTACAAGTGCCTCTGCTCTTCTGTAGAGCTGTACCTCTTAAAGACATGGTATAGGCTGTTAAATGCCATCCAGGAAAGTCATCACTGATGCATGGCTACTTCAAGAAACATTTGTATATACAAATATGAACTGAATGTTTAGAACTAGTTTCAAGTATAATGTTTGCTATGAATTTTTTTCCGCCTTCTTGTAGGTCGCAGAATTCCATCAACTGACACCAACCCTGTGTCTAGCGGTAAGGGCTTCAAACTTAGAAGACAGCCATCGGTGACAAAGCGCAGCTGTTGTTGACTGATTCCTTAGAAAAATCAGACTACTTTATACAGTAGGTGGTCTTGGAAGTTAAAAGTTCATGTTGGGTTTATATTCTCAGTCTTACAGATCTTTTATCTGCTGGTGTTCACTCACCCGAGGTCCCACAAAAATGGACCACTCCATCTGACATCTGTACACTCACAGAAGAGACTGCAATTGTAATGTCAGCCTGTTTACTTACAAAAAGTGTGGTATCTCTTGAGTTCAAAGGGAATCATGGTTTTGGATGTGCTTGAAAGAAGGTGACTATATGGATGGTAGAACTGAAATGCTTAGTTATTTTGTAATCAAGGTGTTAGGGGTGTGCTGTTTGTAAAAGGGAAATGAGCACTTTTGTGGGACTTGTGGGAGGAGTCTGGAAGTTAGATGTCATTTTCTTCCTTTTCTTCAGCGAGCCTTATCTTCAATTGTAGCTAATCCCAAGTATGATGGGACAGTTGATGTGAGGATAGCTACAGAATAAGCAACTGAAGACAGATAATAAGTAAATCAGTCCATCCAGTCCCCAAATCCCATTTGCACTTTTTATTTAAAGATGATATGCGCCGGGGTGGGGACGTGAGCAACAAATCTTGAACCACTGACAATCTCTTTTGTCATGCTGACTTTAATCACTTTAAGGCAAACTGATATGCTTATAGGCATCGTTTTTTTTTTTCCTGCAAGGGTTTTAATATTAAGCTGTTGGTTGAAAAAAACCTAGTGGTAGTTCTGACTAAATTAAGTGGTTGCTGACTAAAACTAGATGCTGTAAACAGATGATGCAAATGGTTCTGGTAAGACCTGAAAGTTTTGGGGGAAAGCTTTTAATTGCTTGGCATGTGTGAAGTGTTCATATTGTATTTATGAGACCAGTGTTTAAAGTATTATAAATTATGTAAAAATAGTAAGAAATAATGAAACTTTACATGCTCCTTTACATGCATCCCACACCTATGGGTAAACTCCTGGGGAATCTACATTGGGGTTTTCTCCTGCATTTTAGCTATTGTCACTGTGAGTTCATCCAGAGGCAGACTGAAATTATCTTTCAATCACATTTGAAAGGGCCGATAGAAAGTGCTGTTGGTGCAGCATGAGGTCTGTCTGTTGAATGAGTTTTCATCTGTGGTGCACCCAGTCTTTGCTGTTTTGGACACAAAAATACAAATAAGTAACCTTAAGACATGGTAATGTGGATCATTACCTCTTGGTTCTTGGGCTTTACATTTGTGAGGGCTTTTAGTAAACCGGTGTTTAGTTTATGCTGTATTTGGTTTAGTATGCTTGTAATTAAACTATAGATTGACCATACTCATTTGTGCTATTTTATTTATTTTTACTTTGTTTCCTACCAGCACTAGTGAGAAACTTCATAGTTTTGAAGAAAAGACCTTAATAGACTTGGGTATATACTGAAATACACTGTTTAGTTTTAGTATCCAAATTAGGTCTTGATGCTTACTCTTTGTAATCTGGTTTTCTATCATCTCAAGTATTTTTTTTCTGAAGGAAATGCAGAAAAGTTTGTAAGGAATGAAAGGATTTTGTACTTCAGGCTTTGTATTGGTGATAATTCTTGTAGAGCTATTCTGGAGCAAACCAGGTGAACAGTTACAGTGAGATTTTTTTGAATGAGTTCATATGTTCTAGTGAAGTTCGGTAGCTGTATCTTTATCAGGCCTTTTACTTACCCTGCACTGTCAGTTATGCCTTCTTAGTCACAGTTGTACAGGCTGTATGCTTTTAGAGAGCCTAAGAACAGTATCTTCATCAAATTAAGGCTGTTTGGCTTCCCTTTTGAAATGTTGATCCTTAACAAAGCATCTCATAATAGAGATAGGTTTGTGGTTTTGATCTTCAGCCTTATGTGGATTTCTTCTGTCACTCACAGCTGAAAGATAAACAGAAGACCTTAGTACTGTATAGAGTGTTTGGTGGAAGTATAGCTAGTACAGAGAGAAGAGAGTAAGCGTGCTCTTGGAAATTTTTTCAATTATTAAAAAGCAGGTAAGTGTAAGTGTAGCTGTTTCACAGTGGCAGTCATGGAAATCCTTAATTTCTTCAAAATATATCAGCTGTTTTAGTCAGCAAAATTTTAAAAAATATGTAGTGCAGTTATCTTAATCAGATAAATTATTAAACTAGGTTTTAAAAACATTTTGTGTGCAAAGTGCTTCAGAATTCTCTACCAAACTACCAGATGTTTTAGTATCTTTAGTAACTACAGAAAACACTGCTTTTATGAAAGTTGGTTAGTAATAAATGTGGAAATTCTTGAACTTGGAAAGATCATAGTAGAAGGAAGGTCTCAGATATGGGAGTATCTTTGCTGTAGATTGGTAGAAAAAGGAATTTCAAACATTGTGAACTACTGTTATTACCTGTCAGCATGTGGTACAAATGGAATTCAAATTTGAGATACAACTGGTTGAATAGTATTTATCCAAGATTTATTGGCTTGAGAACAAAATGTTAGACTTCAGGCAAAACTGAGAACTAGGCTAGATTGTTGTTGGACTCTAAGCAAGATTGA
Organism: Upupa epops; assembly: GCA_013397515.1. Taxonomy (NCBI): domain Eukaryota; kingdom Metazoa; phylum Chordata; class Aves; order Bucerotiformes; family Upupidae; genus Upupa; species Upupa epops. Next base: position 718,887 of record VZRI01007808.1, on the reverse strand, counting down.
GATCTAGGTTAGATTTTGAATTCTCTCTAGTCAGGGGAAAGATAAGATCAATATATATCAGCAAATCTTTATAAGATGCTTTTTTACCTGTCCTCAACAAATGAACAAACCTTCTCACCCTCCAAAATACTGCAGGTGCAGCAACTACTACACATGGGGCCCTGCTCAAGTGTAGCAAAATCATAATGCTTCAGACTCATCTTGTTTTGTTAGTAGCTGGATGGAACACAGTACTTCATATACTTTTCAGAGTTCTGATGTTGAATTACAGAAGTTAATGAAAACATGGAAATTGCCAGTTTCAGAGTGTCCAAACTGCAAGCACTCCAGTGAGGCTGCTCTTTAACACATGCCTATTTCAAGTGACAGACTGTTGATGAAAGATCTTTTGAGCCAAGGTAACTGTTTTATTGATCAGTTGGCCCTAGCTCAAGGCTGGAGCACAGTCTTCCCAGGATGAGATGCACATGTTCGTTGTTACATTTTTAGTTTAAGAGAAATTATTCTGTATTAATTTGTTAGGGCATCTGCTTTCATCTTGCCCTGGCTTGCTGAAATTGATTATATTTTGTCCTAATGTAGCTTCTCTAATTGGAGACACATTAGCCTTTGAGTGCTTGGAGTGCCGATTATCAACCATTCAAGCAAATTTTTTTTTATATTGTTGAACAAGCTGAGACTGGAGTTTTATTCCAATATGCCTTTCTGTTCAATGAATCACAGAACCATACAATGTCTTGTGATGGAAGGGACATTAGAGATCATGTACTCAAACCTCTCTGCCTTGGGCAGTGATGCCTCTCAACTAGACTTCGTTGCTCAAGGCCTCATCCAGTCTGGCCTTGATCACCTCCAGGGAGGGTGCAGCCACAGCTTCTCTGAACAATCAATTACAGTCTCTTCACCCTTGTCCTGAAGAGCTGCTTCCTACGATCTAGTCTGAAGCTGCTCTCCTTGAAGTTCAAAAAGTGTCCCCTTATTCTATCACAGCCTGTTCCAGTACCTCAGCACCTTCACACAGATGAATTTATTCCTAAGGTCTAATCTAAATCTGCCCTCTTTTTAGCTTGAAACCATTATCCTTTCCTTTGTCCTATCACTAAAGTATCTCCTAAAAAAACAACTCTCTAGCCTTCCTGTAGGTGCCCTATAGGTATTGGAAGCCTGCTCTAAGGTCCCTCTGGAGCAGTTTAAAAATTGAAATAGATCTATTTTACTTTGGAGATGTCTGTCTTCAAGTGGCCTTCTAGGTTACAGCAGTCTCTTAGCTGATGTCCTAGGCTCTTGATCTGTGCTGTAGGTAGTTCTCTAGAATAGTTTATACACATGCTGAAAGGTGGGATACTAATATGCCTAATTAGGTGAAATCTGGAAGCTTATTTTTAATAACAGAAGCATCTAGTGTTCAAACTATTAAAAATTGTTAGAAGTCCTCTGAAAAGTTCTAAGGCAATTCTAACAACTTCTGCTGTCACCAAGTAGTCTTTACCTTACTAGATTTGTGTTGAAACAACTAAGTAAAATCATTACACATCAAATCCCTGCTGACATCAATGAGACTCTTCCTTTTAGTGCTAAATGATCAGACAGTTAATAGTTCAGAGGAATGCTTTATGCAAACTTCAGTGTGTTGGCGTGCAGGCTGCCAGTTCAATGCTACTGGCCTGTTTTTCTTAAATGCTTGGTAAGGGAGTAAGAAAACTGCCTACTTATCGATTTGGAAGTCTAGTCCTTTCACTTGGTTGAGAGACAAGGGATTCATTGGGAGCTGCCTACATTCATGGTTAAGCTTCATTTTAACTAAAATAATTCAAACTTACGTTTTAAATCTTGAACATTTTTAAAGTTAGCATCAGCAAGATTTTTGTTACAATGCCACTCCTCCATTGGTGTAAATTTCCAGTGTAAGCTATTGAGTATTAGCTAGAAAAGGAAGCTGCAGAAGAGATGTTTGAATGACTTTCTTGTGAAACAACAGTCTTTTAGTGTTCATTGAGGATTGTACAGTCTGTTTGTGGTGTGCTGTGTCGGCAATCTGCAAAGACTATCTTGGGAACTGATGATTTATAAGATGAACTGTGTAGCTAGATACCTTTTATAGCAAACCTCACTTAGAAGCAGCAATAGCTAAATAGAAAGTGAAAAAATTATCTCAAACATGAGGAGAACCTGAATAATTCTCTGACTTATACACTGCCTCTTCATTTTTTAAAAGCTTCATGTATGTCTCACTCTAATGCTGATAAGAGGCTTTTTACGTGGACATGAGAGTAGGACAAATGATTGAAGCTTTTAGCAGGAAGTTGTTTCACAGCTACCTGAGATACAGGAGAATTGTGTGCTTGTGATGAAGCTTTTGGAAAACAAAATTCTCTAAACAAAACAGTTACTCTGCACGTGATCTGAACATTTTAATAGATCACAGCCTGAACAATGGGAGATGACAGAAGATTCATAGAAATAAGGAGTTGGTTTGAATTGTCACTCTAAGATAGAAATACACATTCTAATATAAAGAAGTAATGTAAGCAGTCCTTTTTTGTTTCTTTACGCAAGATTTCAGGTGCCAAAAAATGACTAGGTCTTCTGACACCAGTGTTCTCTTCTGAAAGTTTGGAGGCTTTCCTTGGTCAGCTAGAATAAAAAAAGCATGACTTGGAAAAATCAAGCAAGCGCTATCCATTAAGTGTCATGAATGACAAATTTTTCAGGCGATACAAGACACTCCTGAAATCTATGAGTGTGGGTGGGCTTAGTTGCTGATATGTCAAAGTGATCCTTGAGTCAGCTTTATCCTCCTTGCCTCCCACCCCACCCAACCCTGAATTTTTAACAGTGTTGTCACTCTGTACATGCTATAAACAGCTATTTAGAAATATTGAAGTTCTAGCAGCTTAAAGTTCTTTGGTGCTTCCTGTTTTATGTGAAAAATGAAGGCAGTAGGATGATTTGTTGCACTAAACACTGAGGCAGCATTTGCTGCTCTTTCTAGAATAAAGGCCTCTAAGAACAAACGATTTTGCTTTTCCCATTATGACATCCTGCAAGTTTGGGTTCTTAAATTTTTACTTAAATGCTAACAATGAATTTTTTCAAGTAACTAAGTACCTTTGTAGAGATCCTTTTCCCTTAAGGAGGTTGAGGGTTTTTTCGTTTCATTTGTTAATGTTTTCATGTATGTAGTGAATAAACCAATGGCGAGTTGTTCAGATGATGAAGGATACAGACCACACTTTGTCCTGCTTTTAATATCTGAGTGTGACACTCCATCCAGTTGTTGCACTTGGATGTGCTGTAACTCTGACATCTAGATTTGCTGCTGTCACATCTCAGTCTTACTCATGTTACAGTATGTATTTCCTAGTAAATCCATTATGCTTTCTTGGCAAATTTGTTTGTTTTCTTATGGGGTTTAACCAAGAATCAGTGGTGTTTGTTTTGTCCTAAAGGTCCTAGAAGTGTCTGTCTTGGTGGCAAGTATTTGTAAACAAAAAGGTAATTCACTAGTACAGCCTTTATGAAATTGTTCTGAAATAGACAGTAGCAGAGACATGTGCCAACACTGGTTCATACCACAGAACAAAGGCTGAAAGCACATTTACCTGGGGGAGAAAATGATTGTAAGGCTCTAGAAATGTGATGGAAACTCTTACATGTTTTTAACTTCCTTTTTTGTACTTCCTATTTCTGAATATTGTGTATCCAACATTGAAATTGTGACACAGTGAAATTATTTAAAGCATGGAAATGGACCCCATTTCTGTAGCTGCAAGACATGTAGAACTTCCTAGCAATCTTCCTCATAGTGCCCTCAGTGCAATGAAGGGGGAAAAAAAAAAACCTCTGAAGGTGTCATCTAAACTAGAAACTGCATTTATGTATTCAGGAGACAAAAATAACCTGATATGCATATAGCTCTTGCAGTGTAATGTATGTTTGCTTGTAAAATTGAGTGTTGGTTAACCTTTTGTATCAGCAATTCTCGTCTCTCTTAAGAATGTTCTGCCTTTTCATTATAGGATTGGGTTAACCTGTTACAAGGTTTGAAAGGTCTGTGCCTTCTTATTATGTTATCTCTTATTAAAACAAACTTAAGCTGCTCAAAGTTACAGAGCATTTGCAGCACTGTCAACTGCACAAATTTGCAACTGTTGCTTCACTGCATGAAATGTAGTCAGATTGCTAGTGATGGAATATTGTAGTGATCAATTCCCAAGCGTATGTTTTGAGACTTCTTTTTTAGTCTTCTCTTGGGCTGGTCCTGAGAGTGTGCACAGGTTTGTCTGTATTGTTGGTTTGTCAATGCTAATGAGGAAAATCAGGCTTCTGTTTTCTCCTTTTATGTTTGGATTGTTACACTCCCTCATATTGCATAGAATGCAAATAAAAAAATGTTGATTTGGCATAAACAGCCTTTTCAGCCTAAGCATTCATAATAAACTTTTATAGTGTAATAACATGCTAAATCACTACCAGTCTGATGTATTGTGCAAAAAAAGGTGTAAACATTTTATTAATAAAAAGCTTTGTTTATAAGTGTGCTGGCTTTTTTTTAATAAATACTTTGAAAATTCTGAGTGTCTCGGAAAAACAGGCTTTATAGTGAGATTTAGAGTAATGTAAGCAATACAACAGCAGAAGCAAATCTCAGTGAGGATTTGTAATAGATGCCTTCCAAAAGTGCTGGATACTGATTATTCAGAAAGTGAAACCTTTTCCTGCTTTAATATTCGCTGACAAAGACCAAAGATGAACTTGTACGGAGGGATAAAGGGAAAAGCAGCAGAGAGAATACAGCTTTTGTGTAATGCTGCCTTTCTCTGCAGCATGATGTCAAAGAAATTGTAGGCCACACACAGTCTTGTCACCCAATGCAAGGTCTGAGAAATTGTGCCAGGGTCATGAGATTTTAATATGTTCTTTTTTAGTTTAGACCACATGAAATATAAAATTCTTGATTGTTTAGGCCAGCCTTCTGTCAATCAAGACTGTAAAATGCTTTTAATATTTGTGTAGTGTTGTGGAGGCTTGTCATGCTGGGAAGGGAGCCTTTATTTGTTAACAGAGCCAGCTCGCTACTTTCTGCTTCTACATAGCTGTTTTGGTGGTTATGTAGAATACAAAAACATGGAGCTGACAACACTTCTTTGTCTTATATGACGCATGTAAGATGTAGTTTTCTTATTTTGGTGTGTGTGATACAAGTCTGACAGGTTCAGTTAATAGCATCCCTGAAATACTGCTATTTCAGCTGAAAATGTCAGATACAAGTTTCTACCAAGCAGCTGGCTGTGGTTCATGCGCAGGAAATACATAGTGTTAGATTTTTATTAAAAAGTTTACTTATAAATGCCAGGTACTGAGCAATAATCATCTTAGGTGTGTGAAAACCGCTTTTGCAGTATCAAGTATGTTGGTACAAAGGAGCAGGAATGCATCACAGTGAGCACAAGAAGAGTAAACACGAGGGATGTGCCAAAGTAGAGAAAACAAGTTTGCACGCATTTGCATGGGATGTCTAGGCAACTAAATGCAAACCACTGAATTTGTACGCATACAACATGGGACGTTTTACTTGGATAAGGTCTGTTGTGACTTTTAACTTTTGCAGCAGATGAACCTGCTCTTTAATGCTGTTCTGGTACAAAGCTTTTTTTGCTGCTCTTCAGTTTCCCCATGGTGGTAGTCCTTATTTTTTCTCAATCTAAAACTTACCAGATCAAGTTGCCTACCGGCCTTGCCATGGCTGAATTGTTAATAAAGGGTCATTGATGAGGACGTTGTATTCCTTGTGGTCTTCTTGCCTGCCTGTTGCAGAGAACCTGATCAGCACAACGTTAAGTGTACATATATGATTTACCTGTAAAACAAACCTGGCAACCTGCATTTGTTAGACTTCATGAATTTTCAACTGAAATGACACTAATTTATAAAAACTCTAGTCTGGACAAAACTGGGGGCAAGTCCTTCAACTACAAGCAGGTAAGTTCAGAGCTGCCACTTGCAATAGCAAAGGCTTTAAGATGTGGATCATCAAATGCTTAAGTCTGTTCTTTGTACTTCTTTCAGGAAAAGTAAAACTTGGAAAGGTCTGGGCAACATCACTGAACAGCTGTTTAGGATTTTTTATTATGTATGACTGTAAAGCTTCCTTTATCTCATTCCTCACTCCATTTCCAATTGACTTGCTGCTAAGTATAAAGCTTGGCTTTACTACTAATTACTGGCCTGAAAATGCCTAGTTCACTGACAGAACATGTTTATTAAAATAAAACATGAGATTACATGGAAGAAGATATTCTGGAAAGGTTATATGCCAAAGAAAGTTCTATTCTGAAATGAATTCTCTCCTGAATTTGAGATGCAGTGAAATGTTATTACATAATCTATACTTTCTGCTATAAATTAAACCCACAAGTAGTGAAAATAATGAGCCAAGAAGATCCTAGGCTCCAAATTTAATTAACAAAGTAGAATAGCAGGGACTTGGAAAAAATAAACATACCCTTTTATGACATGTGGCTATCACTTCTCAAATAGAAGGAATTTAAAGGAGAATGGCAGTATGATTTGAGTGTTGCCCTTCATTGCTGAATCTTCTAAAAATGAGTCCTGATGCACTGGCTGGAAAGGAGTTAGCAGGTTTGACCTGCATTATGCAGAACCAGGAATTACACTAAACACATAGTCATGTTTGGCTTGTTTTGGCATGGAATGAAAGAACAAGAAAGTTGAAACAAGATCAGAGGCAGTTAAGCAGATGAGCTGAACAAATGGATTATCATGGGCAGAAGCAGGTGAAGTGTTGAGATGTAATATAAATACTGCAGATGGGCTTAAAGCATTGTATGGCATCATCCCATTTAGTGGCGTTAATTTCAACATACACGTCTGTTGCTCACCATTGCCTTTAGTGCCACAAATGAGACCAGCTCTGTTGTTTCGGATTCCAGACCTTTTATGTTTTTGGCAATTATGAAGTAGAACAGTCATGAAGAATTTGTGTGAGGGTAAGGTTTGCTGCATCACACACTGTACTGATGTGAATTTTCACAGTGTTTTCACCACTACCGTTATTTTTATTTACATCTTGTTTTCTAGTCAGCTTTGATTTAGACTTTACATCACTCTATGCCTGGAGCTGCTATTGTTTGGAAGTCAATACCTGTGTTTTTTACTTCTGCAAACATCATCTGCTCCCGAAGTCCCCTGTGTCTCAAGTCTAGTTGCCTGATTAATACTTTTTGGTGTATATGAATTACCAGTTTTTAAGACCCAACATATTTTTGCTGGTAACACGGACACCCTGAATTCCTGCTTCGTTTTTGCCCTCCACTGCATGGGTTACAGCAATGATCTATAGATGCTTACAGTTTTAGAATGTTTAGAACAACCCAAAGAGGGGAGAAAATAAAAGTCTACTGCTGTATAACCACTCCGGCCTAAGGCTGCCAATAAAGTAGTGGTTTACACTGGACAAAAAAAAAAATCAGTAAATCATACTATTTTGATTAAAAAGCCTAAAAAACAAAATAAATAAATAGATCCTCTGCCGCGCCCCCCCCCCCCAATAAACCCAGCCCTGGTTACAGTTGACATAAAGGAGGGAGGATCAACCTTGAAGTCACTCAGATGACCTGCAAGTCCGGTTTTATTAAAAATCAGTCCTTTCTGTAGTTTGCTGACGGTTACCAGGATTTCCTAGAACCAAACCGTAAATGCCCGAGGATGTCCCGGTGTGCGGCGCTGCCTGTCGCTCCCTCAGCCCCGACTCGCCCTGGAGAGTTCCCCTTCCCAGTTGCAGTCGCTGCAGGTGCCGGGTCGGGCCACCGTGCTCGCTCTGCTGGGCCCTACCCTCCCAGGCCCAGCTCTGCTGTGCCAGGCTCTGTGCCGGCTGGTGCAGCCCAAGGCCACACACACGTAGCTTTACGGAGCCGGCGTCTAAACCAGTAGCCCGCTGATTACAGAGCGTTATTTTCAGTAATAGTTAATCTTCGTTAACATTATTAAGTATTCCTCTTTCTGCCGCGTAAGGTTATAAGTATAGTGAGGCAGCTGGAGCCAAACGAGGCCTGGCTGGGGCATCAAGTACCCTTTCCCCACCCCGGCCTTGCCTCTCCGGGAGCCGGGCGGGCCCCGCAGGGATACGGGCCGGGCCCTGAGCGCGGTGCGGGCGGCACACGTCAGCCGCAGCCTCTCCTTGGGTCCCTCCGTGCTGCATCATCCCGCCCTCGTCCCGCCCCTCGCCTCTCCCCCGTCCCCGCCAGGGCAGCGGGAGCGCGAGGAGCCGCCTGGAGCCGCCGCTCGGCGCGGCCCAACCCAGCCCATCCCATCCCGTTCCGCTTCTCCGCCCCGGGGCCTCTTGGCGGGGGGTGAATAAACCAGCTGCGAGCGACTAACCCTCCTGCGCCCGCCCTGCTGGTCTCCTCCCCTCCTCCTCCTCCTCTTCCTTCCCCTCTTGCTCGTCCCTTCCTCTCTCCGCCTGGTGCCGCCACCGCCGAGGAGGAACATGGCGAAAGCGGAGCAGGTCCTGAGCCTGGAACCGCAGCACGAGCTCAAATTCAAAGGTACGATGCGGCCGCTGCCATTCCCTGCCTGCAACGTCGCTGGCTCGGCCGCGCTCAGGCCTCGCTCCTGCGGCAGCCATTTTCCGGGAGCTGGGGCTGGTCACCAGCAGCTAAAATGTCCTTTCCTGCCGCCGCCCCCCACCTTGCCAGGCTTTTCCAGCTCCGTTGTGGGGCTGGTGGCACCTTCCTGCCTCAGCCCTGGAGATTGAAGGGAGGGGCGCGGAGAGTCCCCGAGGCCTAGTCCCACAGCGGCTGCGCCGCTTGCCCGCCCCCACCGCGCCGCGGGCGACTGCTGCAGGGCCGGGGGCGGCCCCTCGGGGAGAACGCAGCGGGGGCCAAGGGGGTTCTGGCTGTGGGGGTGATATTGGCCGGCAGCGAGGCCCAGCCTGCTTGACCTTCCTCCTCCGCTGCACAGGGTGGGCTGGGGGCTCTGCGGACAGCGCCCGGGAGGGGGAATCCGAAGCAACGGGGGCGGCCCTCGGCCTCCGCAGAGGTGCGGGGCATATAGGGTTGGGCTTTTTTCAGGTGTAGGTTTAGAGATCTTGGCTGTGAGGCGGAGTGGGGAGATGGGGGTGAGTCCTCCCGCGCTGACACGCAGCTAGGGTGGGGGGTACCCGAGACGGGTGTGCGCGGTGCCGGCCGAGAACAGGGCCGTGAGCAGCTGCGGGGCACCGTTTTGTGGCTCTTTCTTATGATAATTCGGTGAGCTACTTAGATAAAATCGTTGCGAATACTCTGTTTGCGTGGATACGTATCCTTTCATGAAATAAAAATCTTGAATGGGTTTGAATTTTCACTAGCGTTGATATTTGTGCGTCGCAGCCTCGCAGTACTGCTGTAACACAATATCGTGGGATTGCAAATAAGCATTCAGCAAGTTTATTTATGCTACCAGAGTCAGAGGTGCTTTACAGCTTCATTTGAATATTTGACAAATAGACGTGTTTTAAACAATAGTGGCTTTTATTTATCGGTAAAAATAATACTCCTGTAAAAAGCTTTCATTTATGCTTTGTAATGTAGAGGAAGTAATTACCTGTTTTTATTAGTAAATATATTAGAACTAATAACACGAAATGGGCTTGTGAAAAAGCACAGTAACAAGTACTGGGTGAAATTAATATATTGTTGTAAACTGAAGCATTTGCTGCTTGTTGCAGTAGTGATAGCTAACACGCTTAAGGAGGAAACTTGTTTTAACATTCTGAAGTGTGATTAGATGAAAATCTGCTCTTGTGTAAAACACTGCTTCTGACAAGTGAGTCCATATTTAGCACTGCCTTGTTAATGAGACGTAACCGTGGTTTGGGGTTTAGGGGTTGGGTTTTTTTCTCTTCATTATAATTATGTATAAACCCAGCCAAACTCTGGGGGTTTTATTGAAATAAGACTGCGTGCCTTTCAGTTGAGGTCCTGGGATAAACAATCAGTAACTGTTAAAGTTAAATCAACTAACCATATAGATTTTCATTGTCAGATCTTTAGCCAGCAGTGTAAACAATCTAAAATGTTGTTTGACTAACTGCAGCTCTTCAATAGTCTGGTTTACAAATGTGGTAAATATTAATGTTCAAACTTAATGCTCTGGGTAGCATTCATACATACACCTTGACAATACATGTTGTTTTGAAGTACTTTCTAACACAGCTGCCCTTCATTCAGGGAAGGGCCAGTTTGAAGTATTCATGAAGTAAATCCTGCTCTAAGCATTTCTTGTCCTACTGGTTTTGTATTGCCTGGTAATATGTCAATAATGATTTTCTTACCTTTGTAAACAGTTGAGTTTTATTCCCAGAGCATTGCTCTTCCCTGCCCGAGCAGGTACAAACGGACAGAGGTCAGTAGTACTGCTGACTAGTGTGGTTGTACTTCCTCACTGCTGTGTGCTGAAAGATCTGATGCTGAATGTAGAGCAGCGTTGTCATTGAAGTCGGACTGTAAACCGAGTTTCACAGGCACTCTATACTGATAAAGCCTAGGCAAAATGCAGTAACATAAAAAATGTGCATGCTATTGAAGTGCTCTGTAGGGCTCTTAAATATAAAATCCAGAGGGAAGTGCAGCATTTGCAAAATGTCGGGAATAAGGTTCTGAAGTACCTTCTCTAACATGTCCAGTCATTGTGGGATTAAAATCATCCCTTAACCAGCATTTTCACTTGAAATTGACGGAAGACTTTTTTCTTAAGAAGCTTTTGCACCCCTTGGTTTGCAGGGAATCTTCTAAATTCCTTTGGCACTGTGTTTCAAAATAACTATGTGACTTGTTAGCAAAAACATCAAAGGAGTTTTTCATGCTGGATTATTTTTTTTCACAGAATGTGAACATGGGCAGGGGCTGTCTTTACTCTGTGCCTTGCATCTCCTACACCATCACACACGTGCTCAAAAATAGCATCAGCATGTGCTGAGCTGAATTGCAGCTGTGAATAGTGGGAGGCAGGACACTGTGATGAGCCGGAGGTGCCGATTTCCTTGCCCTGATCTCTAATGCCATGTGAAATAGTAGCTTTAGTGTCTTGCCAGTGACTTCCTCTACTTCTTGCTCGTAGCCCTGCAGCTTCAGACTAAAGGTTTGTTTTTTAGACTTTATAGGTAATGAATGGTGCAAAAGACCATTGCTGCTTTGCATCTGACATTTTAATTTATGTTTCCTTTTTAGTTTTTTAATCTAGTTAGTAGCATCCATGTGTCTGCCAAAACTCGGATTACAGTATTCAAGGCTTCAATTTTAAGAATGACTAGATTTAAATTTATATAGAGATGGGTAGTTGTGCCCCCTTTTGCTGTCACTTTCAGTGTTGGACTCGTGCTGTAGGGCATGTGTGTAACAGGATGGGTTACCAGCTCAAGTGAGGACCACCTCTCCTTTCACCATAATGTGCTCATCTGAAATAGAGGTAATTTTTTAGTGTCAGCAAGTAAAATTTTATCATAATACATCTTACTTTAGAACTTGCCTGAGGTTTTTGGTGTCTGAAATGCCACAGCATTCTTTGCAGATGCAGAGCATCGGGGAGTGGTCAGTAGGGGACAGTGCACAAACCAGGCTCAGGTGCATTTCAGCATCGATTTTAGTGCTTTGCTACAGGTTGGGCTGGACTTATGACTCAGCACTGTTGTGGTGCTCCCCAAGAGGCAAACGGCAGTACTGCCCAGTGCAGGATGAATTTGTCGCAAAAAAATTTGTAAGGTACCACCAAATGGAAACGCTGTTTCCTGTTCCCAGTATGTCGTCTTACACCTGTACATATGCAGTATAGCACGGTACAGTTCTGATTTCTGCAAAGGACATAGTGATAAATCAGAACAGTAATGCATTTCAGTCCTAACAGGACTGGTCAGACATGGTCTGAAGGCTGGTAGTGCTGTTTCCAAGCTGTTGCCTGTCACTAGCTTAAGTGAATCCCTTGGGTAAGTGAGAGCTGCAGTCCAGGGTGTGGTCTCATTTCCTACAGATGGGCTCCGTCTCACTGTGTGGCTATTCTGCTGAGAGGGAAGCATTTTGTGTTAAGCTGCAGTCCCATGCAGCCTATGTAACCTGTGTTACTGTGGTTAGGTGTCTGCCATTCCCCAATAAGATAGTTAAATGCTTCACTGTGTAAGCGAGAGTCAGATCTGTGCACTGCAGTTTAGGTGTGCAAAACATCCTGCATCTGACATGGATATCCACTTCTGACCTGATACCATGCTTAAGGTGTTGAGTCCAGCAGTTTATTTGGGATGAAACATTTGTTTTACTGAATGAACTTGCTCTTGTCAAGTCTTGGAATAGAGGTTGAGGGCTTAGGCAGACATTGCAGCTAAACTATATAATTACATCTCTGTCCATGTCGGAGTCTCTAATGATGGAAGCATTCCTCCACAGAAGGTGTTCAGAGGGATTTTACTCTATGCTCTTTCTGTTTTATATTGGACAAATAGGGATTTCTAGTCACTGCCACTTGAGCAGCCTATGTTCCGGAATGGAAAATACTGACAGTATTGCTTGTTCAGTGTAATTAATATGCATCTTTTAAGCTGAAAATTTACATGCTGTTTTCTTTAGACCATTAGAGCCCTACTGGTATTCACAGCATAATAGCAGTCAGTACTAGAGTTCCTTTATGTTTTAAAGGCTGTTCTGTCAATGGCTGTATAGTTTTCTGCAGGAAAATGTAACCATCCGTGCTTCTCTTGGTCCAGCCTGATTCCTAGTAAAATCATTGTTGAATACAAGTGAATCTTCACAGCTTACTGCATGTTTGAATTTGATTATCAAGTTACACACTTAAAAAGAGGACATAGTACTTAAATAACAGGCAGGCTTCCTAAATCAAAACAATTCTGAGTATGTAGCCTTGTTATCAAACAAAATTAGTCATTTTCTGCTGACATTTAAATATTTGCACTTCATGTTGTGCTCACAGTTCTTTCAACTTAGCTAAAATAGTTTATGAACACTTAATAGTTAGAATAACAGATGTACGGACTTGCAGCACCTCATTGAATGATTATAATTTCAGGTGCACGATTAGTTTTGGAATTAACACTTGCATGGACTCTTAATTTCAAAAGAGCAGGTTTTGGAGGGCAGTAACTGTGGACAAAAGCTAGGTAGTGAAGTACTATGAGTGTCTCATGCCACATCTCATTTTCTGAAAGGTGGAATAAACTGAAGATAGTGCTTCTGCTGAGCTTTAGTCTGCTGCTGTCGTCTTCACTAATGGCTCCACAGGGAGAGGAGAGAGGGAGAAATTGAGGGAGGCTAACAGAAATTTGAAGCTTTGACTCGGATGGCTAGAGAGCCAAACAGTAATTATTGATGATGTGTGAAGTAGTCAACAACGTTTACCCATGCTTTCTTTTAAAATGAATGTATTTAGGTCTCCCAGAACTGTTTCCAAAAAATCCTACAATGTACTTGAAAGGTTTGGCCAGTGTGATTTATGGGTTAAAGACTTTTGAGTAGTTTAATGCTGCACAGACTTTAAGAATTGCTGTTGAAACAATGAGCGTTAATAGGATCAAAGAATTACTGTTTCAAGCAGAGTCTTTATGCAGTGATAAAATCAGCGTGACCAACTGTTATTTGGTGGTTATGCCTCTTAGCTTTGTGGAATTTTGTAATTTTAATGTGATCACCTCCTTCCTTGCCTTTATTGTAAGGGATGGAATACACATGGATAAGTTCCTGTTCCTTGTGAATCTGATGTTTGTGCACCGATTTTTCAGCTTGCTTTAAGCTGTGGAACCACTGCAATATGCATGTTGTGAAGAAGTTTTTTGGGTTTGTTAAAGCTTGTCAGAGTGCTGGACTGCCAGTCTTAATTTAGATAATGAGATGTGTAAGAAAAAAGTGAAGGCATCACTTCAGAAATATATATATAACAAACTGAAAATACTTAAGGCGGGAGGTATTGGAAAAAATAGGTGATAACTTATATGTAAAATAAATAGGGTAAGAGGTGTCTGTCTGGAGTTCTAGGAATGTGGCTGTCATGGCAAAGTAAAGACACACATAGTGCATCTCAGTAGGTACAGGTTCACACAGACATTTAGCAGCAAGCTGTATTTACCAGCTGCTGCCCTGTATGCCATGTGGAATGCCTTATTTATGAAAAAGGAATATGGAGTAGAAATTTATTTCAGATAGCAATTTTATTTCCAGTGAGGAATTTTTTTATCACTTCACAGATTTTATAAACTATCTATAGCCATACAACGCTTTATATCTTTTAAAATGGGTTAGCTACCTTTGAATACAAGGTTGAATTGTATTTAACTGCACTCTAATTTGGAATTAAGATAGCAAAAGTTAGAATGCAAGCCTTTAAATAGATTGTGAGATCTGTTTTGAAACTCCACTGGAAAAAAGGCATCACCATTGTGAATGATCCAACTTTGAGCTCAGGTCAGCTTACACTTATAAACAGACACCCAATTTTAAAGGAAGCTTAATTTGCTGTATGCACTCAGCTTATGGGGGGTATTGATTGCCTCAAATGAGTTTTGAATCGAATTAGCAACTTCCACTTTATTTTTGTTATACAGTTTTTGTAGAAGCCTGGAAGGCCAAAGGTTTGCCTTGTTTCTTGCTTTTTGAGTGCCTCTAAACCCAGCCGGCTTCTGCCTGGCCGGAGACAATGCAGGAATCAAATTACCCTGGCTAATTCCCCCCACGTTCTGCAGACACACTCATTTTCTACTATCTTGTTACCATATTGGTCTTCTGTTTGCTCCCTGCTGGGAACGACTAATAACTACCGAGTGCGTTTCATAGTTGGTACAATAACAGCCTTTTCACTCGTGCTGTCAGTGTCGTTGGTTGGCTTTGAAAGCTTTATTGATGATGTTTGCAACAGCTTTGTTTGTAGTAACGGCTGTTGTTTCAGACATAAATTTCATCTTTGTAGGGAATGTGATCTTTAACATTATCATCCTGTTTTTATCCTCCAAGTAAATCATCGTGATTTCAGTGAGAATCTCCCAGTTAGACCTCTCTTGCCTCTCTGAATGCTGGACTCTTGACATTTCTAACACTGGAGTCTTGTTTCGTTGTCTTTCTGAAATGGCCAGAGGCTGGAGGAAGGCTATTTTGCATACACGTATGAATATTTAAATACAGCTTTATCTAAACTAGGGGTAAGGCTTGTGCCAAGTCTCTTCCAGTGGTGTTTGATCCAATATTTACTCAAAATACAATTTTTTTGGTACTTGCTTGGTAGATGAGGTGTCTGTGGAGACAGGATATTTTCTGATCTGTCTGGGATGTTGTTGAGTTTAAAGCTTGGCCTGCTAGGCAACTCTTCATGAGGAGGAATTTGTGCCATCAGTCTGAAACAGCTGTCACAATCTTGTTGTCACTGAAAATGTATGCAACCCAATCACCATTTCCATGTTTAATTCAGTGCAGGATTAAAATGCACATGGATTGAAGTGATTGAGTGTTTACACCAGCAAGACTATCCATACTGAGAGGTGACTGAGTCTATCCTTTCTGTATTATAGCTGTTCTGAAAATTGCTTACTGCAACTGTAATTCTTCTGGCCTCAAAATATTTTGTACAAATTGGATACTGCTGCTGCTTGCAGTACTTTATTCCACATTATTATAAATAGTTTATGAAAATAATCTCTTTAATAAACTACTTTAGTGTCTAGTCCTCTCAGCTGTAAATGAAGCACTCGTACCATGGTGCTATGGATTAAAGATTTTGTCATTCTAAATTTAATCCTGTTTTCTTGGTTGGCTTCCATGAAGGGTGGGGAAAAAATAGAGAAGGGGAAAGTTTGCCTGGTGATCCAGTTACTTAGGATACAAATTACAAAACCATGTAGATGTGGGACCCACTATTTAGCCAAATCTTACAAGTTTGCAACCAATTAAATAAACTAAATCAAGTTGCTTGTACTTGTTGAAAGCAAGTCAAATGGCTCTAACTCTTCAGGAAAAAGTTAGTATTGCTTTTTTTCTCCATGGCTGTTCCTTTTCATCTGACCAGTTACTTCATCCTTACTCTGGTGCTTCTAATGTTTCTCACAAGCAGGAGTCCAGCCCTCCCATAAGCAGTTTCATGTTTGGACTGCCACTGTTACTTGTTTATATTTGCAACTAGTGCTTCTTGTGATATGTGAATTAACAACATATTTTGTGTCTTCTCAAAGTATTTGCATGCATAATTTCCTCTGCTTTGCAATGTCTTCTCTTCTGGTCTTCCAAACTTCTTATCAGACTAAGAGTGGAGTTTTACAACTCTTACAGGAGTAAGATTCTTCTTTGGGTTTTTTGATAGCTGTTGCTATACTGTGCTTCCTGGTATCATATGGTGGTGCAGATAATGCTTCAGGAAATTTAAGTTTGGAGAATACAACTTCACATTTCATAGAAATGACTCATAGAATCCTTAAGGTTGGAAGGAACCTCCAAGATCAAGTTTAGCCTTCAGCCCAATCCCACTCTGTCCATTGAACCGTGTCCCAAAGTGCCACATTACATGGTTTTTTTAACACTCCCAAGGACAGCAACTCCACCACCAACCTGGACAGTGTTGTTTCAATACTTAACTCTTCTTTCAATGTAGAAATTTTTCCTAATGTCCAATCTAAACCTCTTCTGGCAGATCCCGAGGCCATTTCTTTTTGTATCAGTAGTGACTTGTGAGGAAAGATTGACCCCTGCCTCTCTACAGCTTCATTTTAGGTAGTTGTAAAGAGCACTAAGGTCTCTCCTTAACCTCCTTTTCTCCAGACTCATCAGCCCCACTTCCCTCAGCTGCTCCTTATCAGACCTGTCCTCCAGGCACTTCACTAGCCTGTTGCCCTTCTTTGGACCCAGTCCAGCACCTCGATGTCTGTCTTGTATTGATGTGCCCAAAATCCGACGTAATACTTGAGGCCTCAAGTGCTGAGTACAGAGGGTTGATCACTTCTGTAGTCCTTCTGGCCACAGTAGTTCTGATGCAGGCCAGGATGCTGTTGGCCTTTTTGGCCACCTGGGCACGCTGCTGGCTTGTGTTCAGCCCCTGTCAATCAACACTCTCAGATCCTTCAGGAGTGTCTCCCGAAGAACTCCCTCAACCAGTGGTCCAAACAAGACAGGCTCTCCCCTCCGGAAGTGGCTTTATTGAGCCACCTCCTAATGTCACAAAAGACCCAGAACTCAATAGTGTTGCAGTTGCTAAGCCCAAAACAGCCTCTGACTGCTACCTCTCACCAAACCTTCTTTGTAAACAGCGGGTCTAGTGAGGCACCTCCTCTGGGTCAGCAAAAGCTTACCAGCTGTGTCAGGAAATTATCTTCCACACATTGTAAGAACCTCTTAGGCTTTTTCTGAGAGGAAATGCTGTGTTGCATTTCCAGCAGATGTCAGGTAAGTTGAATTCCCCCATGAGAACAAAGGCTACAGACTGTAAGAGTTCTGCAGAATGCTTCACCCACCACTTCATCCTGGTTGGGTGGTATACAACAGGCTTCTAACAGGATATCTGCCTTGTTAGCCTTCCCTTCCATCTTTACTCACAGGCACTTGACCTTATCATTGACCTCAATACAGCCAAACCTTTCCTTAACATAGAGGGTCACCCACCACCTCTCTTTCTTTGCCTATGGCTGAAGAGCCTATAGCAGTCCATTGCAGCACTCCAGTCATGAGAGTTGCACATTTCAGTGATTGTGAGTAGGCCATAGTTATCCTATTGTACAGTGGCTTCCAGCTCCTCCTGCTTGTTTCCCATGCGATGTGTATTGGTGTGGCTGCACTTGAGCTGAATTGCCGATTTATGTCCCAGTGATTGCATGCCACCCCTAGGCTCATCTCTGCTGAGCCTGGTTCCATCCCCTTCACTTTTCATATCTAGTTTAAAGACCATTTGGTGAGCCCTGCCATCTCATTAGCAAAAACTCTGTTCCCCCTTTTAAGACGGCTCAACTCTGTCTGACTTCAGCAGGTCTGGTGCCTTGTAAATCCTCCACATGGTCAAAAAAGTCAGATTTCAACCGATGACACCAGTCTCTGAGCATTGTGTTAATCTGGGGAGCTTTGTTGTTCTTTTCAGTGTTCTTTCCTGCCACTGAAGCAATTGCAGGAAATACTGCCTGTGCTTCTGATCTTTTAAGCAATTGCCCCAGTGTCCTGAGGTCACTTGTGATTGATTTTGTACCTCTTCTCTCAACCTAATTGCTCCCTGCTTGTATGGCCAATAGCAGGTAATAATCAGAGGGTTGTATTAGATCAGGGAGTTTCTTTCTAATGTCCCTAACCTGTACCCCAAGGGCAGAGCAGAGGTCCTCATGGGATGGGTCAGGTTGGCATATTGGGCCTTCTGCCCCCCTCGGATGGGAATCACCTATGACAACTACCCTTCTGCTTTTCTTATTAGAGGTAGTCATAGTGCTTGGTGCCGACTGCTTTTTGGAAGCTCCTCTGGTGGATCTCCACATTTGTCCTCATCTGGCTGATTTTAGAGCGCAATGTCTGTTGTGTAGGGGCAACTGGGGACATAGGTGAAGCCATGAGTAGAGTGTCCTGCTGCCCACAGCAGGGACATGTTTCCATTCCTCCCTGTTCTGAGTTCCATCAGACCACTGAGCCTGTTTCAGGGAAGTCAGTATGTGGCTCCCATGGTCTGTTCCTATAATGTTCCCTGATGCTTCTCAGCCTGCTTACCTGCTCTTTGAGTCCTGTCACCAAGCAGAGGAGTTCCTCTTCCTGGTGACATAGGATCATAGGATGACATCGCCCACAGGTGGAGTCTGAGCTGCCCTGCTGCCCTCATGCCACATCCGGACTCCCCCAGGTGCCTGCGTGGTTGTGCTAAAGTCCGGGCAGATGTGGTGGGGGGCAGTGCAGGAAGAGCCCATGGCCTTCTCCTGGGTGGAAACCTTTGCTCCTGGGTGGTATGGGCAGAGCTTGCAGCATTGTTACTGTGCACCCTGCACTGCAGCTGCTGCAGGGGCAGGCAGAGGCAGGACCCACCCACTCTGCTGTTAGGAGGCTCCTCCTGAGTTTAGAGCAGCCTCTTCCAGTAAATCCCACGTTCAAATAGCCTGTGGTCACGCCAGCAACTCTCCAGCCGCTTGCGTCTAAAGATCTGCATCTTGTTCCATGCTAGACAGTCTAAGTTGTTGGGTTTTTTCCTTATTAAGTTTTCTTGCTGCTTCTGACAGTATTTCTCATTTGGTGTGGTTTGGTGGGTTTTTCCCCACTGATTTTTGAAAGCACGATAAATACACTAGTTTTCAAGTTCCCTGGCAATGTTGCTAAATTTGAGGTTTCTAGCATACTTGTAGCTATTTTTAGTTTCTTGCTGCCTACGTATTTTATTTTTTTTTACATACTAGAAAAGCAGCTACTTGTCATGCATCCCAAAGCCTCTTAATTTTGCTCATTTATTCTGGTATTTGCAATTTATGCATAGTTTTGCACATAAAGAGCAACTGAGCAAATATTTTAAGTTAACACACCAAATTTGTTGATTTGAAGAGTTTATATGAGCATAAAATTAGAGAAGTTGCTCCTTCTCCTTGATACTAATGTGCATTTGAAATGAGTGGTGATTAAACTCATGACACTTATTCCAGGAAGATACTTTAATTTGTTATCAGTTTTTAGCAGCGTTTTTGCCAGGGAGTTTTGCACATCCAGTTATGGTTGTGCTGTGCACTGTTCTCGGCTGCTGCATCCCCACTTCTCCCTGTGGGCAGGTGCTTTGTTCATTACCCTCGCAGGACCCACTGAGCAACGCCCCTGAATGATGCTTCTAGCTATGGCGTGTACATTGGTATTGTCTTGTAAGTAGGTGTTGCTGCATTATGCCTGTTGAGAGAAATGTAGCTACTATTGCGATATCAGAAGAGAGCATGCAACAGCTTTCTGAGCTGTTTTGATACCTGGGGAGCATTGGTAACGTGATGTTTTTGAGTCAGATGAACAAAGTAATAGACTACATTTGGCATTTGGATGTGAAGCACAGCTGAGACAGGTACACCTTGAAAACCTTGGAACCTCTTGGACAACTGCTTTATGTTTACAATGTACAGAAAATATTGTGATGTGATTTTGCAGCAAGTAACGTTTGGTGTGGTAAAATAAGAAAACTCTGAAGAAACTAGTTGGAAAAAGTAAATGGCACTAGTACTAAAATTATTTGAAGGGCATCTTCTTCCATTTCTCTTGGCAAGCTTGTTTGTGACCTCTCATTGCTTACATCCATGAAGTCAAGATGTTGATGATCCTCTGAGGATTAAGAGGTGACAAAACTTACATACTAATAAAATACCGAAGACCTAAGACTTTTCAGGATATTTTCTTTTTTTTTTTTTTTTCTTCCCATTAAGCAGGAGGCAGGCTCTGGCAAAAACAGTTGGTGCCAAACCAGGCCAGAAAAGGACACTGATTAATATATCTAAATGGAATCGTTTACTGCCAACCTTGCTCCAACTTTGGCATCTGGATCATGTAAATTTATTGGTTTTCCACAGCTTTTTTTTTTCCTCTTAGATAATTTTATTGATTACAGATTTTAAAAAAAGAACTCCACTGAGTCAGCTTTTGCACGGGGAGTGATTTGGATGGAACTTCTATTTTCGTAATAGGTTTTCAATCAAAGCTTATACTGCTTGACATAGCAGAAGTGTAAATGACCACTTCCCTCCTATCACTTTGCTTCAAGGGCTTTTTTGGGTGAAGGTAGTTGCTGTGAGAGTAAAGCAATTGATGCCACAGAGATGGAGTTTTCTAGCTCCTTCCGTTTTAACTCTGTGCTGAGACAAAAGTTTACGTGAGGATCAAGACTGGCCTAGGCTTTTCTTAAAGCTAATTTCCAAGTTTTGGGGTATTGAACTATTTCGGAGAAACTTATGAAATCAGATGTTTACACAACATGACACTTGGCATTTCTCATTCTTTGGCTTCTTTAATTTTTAGGTTGCAGATGCTCAATTACGAGTGTCTTCAGAGCCAGATGACGATGATGATTGGCACATAGTGCTTGTAAAAAACACTAATCTTCACAAGTTCTCTGTAATTAGATAAGTATTCTCCTGACTTTGCAGAGATAAGAACTATAAGCGACCAAACCTGCTTCTGTTTTGGAGTTGCTGTCAACTCTTAAGCCTCTCAAAAGCAGAATATCAAACCCTGAAGTGATTTGTCTAAAGCCAAGTAAGGTGGTGGGAGAGTTTCATTGGGTCTTGGCTGTTCTTGATTCACAGGCACCTGGCTGTTAGCTCAAGATGTCTTTCTTGACATTTCAGCTTTTTTCATTTTAGTGCTTATCTTCAAAGGTCATCAACTTACTCTACAATTCTTTTTAAAGTAAATGTAAGTCAAACTCTACTCCTGTTATTGAACTGTCCTGCTCATCAATGCAGCTTTTATTTGGACTTTTTTGCTGATAGACGCCCCTGATACTAAAGTGGAAGAAACTATGGGAAATTAAAAATAATTTGTTGCTTTCAAATAAAGGAATAGAAAGACAGTTTGGATGTCGTGACTGGAAAAGTTCCACGTAGAAATGCAATAGTCAGACATAAAAGTGGCAGTGTTCCTGGTGGTGGTGGTTTTGTTGGTGCTGCTGGTACTCTGCGGAGGGTTCTTGCATACTAGAGCAGGGTGAGATGCATCCCCAGTTTCAGGGGCTAACCAAACTGATGTGGAGGCACATCACGCTATAGGAGCAAGAGCCAGTATGATGTATGCGATGGGGAAGGGAGCCTGAAGTATCCCATTCAGTCCCTCACCTTTTCCACTCAGACATATGAAGTCAGTGCAGTTCTTTCACTGAATTTCTTCGTGTGGACATCTGCTAGTCAGGGCATGTCAGTGTGTAGGATCTGGGCTCTTGAGAACAGCCATAAAACAAGCTTCCTCTCTGCTGCTTTCTACTATCTTTTATTAGTTCAGGTTCCTTGGTTACCTTCCAATGGCTGATAAATATGTCAGGTGATTAATGATTTTGATCTGACACATTGATGGGATTAAACCATGCTGAAATATGTCCTTCGCCTCCTATTGCATTCTGCTGCTTTCCACAAGGGTAAGAGGGGTTGCCTCACTTGAAGCTCTGCTTGTATTTCTGCCTGTTCCCAGTTACCCTGCCATTCGGTATGTGTCTGTGGTGCTGAGTTGGAGTGACAAAAATTATGGAGGGAAAGGTTATGAAAAGTGCTTCTGAAAGGTCTGGGAATAACATGGCAGCTCTAGGGGAATTTACTGTTGATCTTGTTGATCAACAGTTGTTCGTTTAATGAGATGATGATTGGAGCAAGAATTTCTGCAGTGCCTTTGCTCTGGAAATCACTAGTCCACTAAACTTTGTAGGGAATTCCTGGCTCTAAACAGATGAAAATTAGATGCGTGTGCCTTAATTACTCTGAACTGCTATGCCAACAGTGCCAGCATGACTGCAGTGTGTGCCCAGATGTGCTAGCTTTCGCCTCCTAAATGCAAGGCCTTGTTGCCTTAACTTGGCAGAACACTGCACAGAAAGATGTAGTTCCACTGATGCCTGTTCTGTGTGCTGCTTGAAATGGCTGAAAACCGATTTTTTTTTTCCTCTTTCCCCCAGCCTCCTCCCTATCCTCTGTCTTGTAAGAGGATTAATTTTCAGCTCCAGCAGCTTCCTGGCTCAGTTCTCAGCACAAGCAGTTGAACACTGCAACTAGCTAGCAGACTGATGCACAAATAAAGCATCTGTGGGACACTGCCCTCCTAGTGTGTGTAGTTACTTATTAAAATGTAGTAGTATTTGCACATACAAATCTGCAAAGGACTGTGCCGGTTAGGTTTGAATGTCTCTGTCCAAGCCTTTGCCATCAAAGCTTTGACACTGCTGAGAACTTGCACCCACAAGGCAAACAGAGCTACAGCAGTGTTGGTGCTGCACTGAAAGTTTGTGTCTATGAGAATTGTTTATTCACCATGCTAAAGCATGAAATTTCTGTTAAGAAGGGAATAAGTGCATTGAGATTTGACCCAATTCTTAGGATCGGTACTGGGACCAGTCCTCTTCAATCTAGTCATTAGTGACTTGGATGAGGGATTAGAGTGCACTGTCAGCAAGTTTGCTGATGACACGAAGCTGGGTGATGTCACCAAC
>VZRI01007808.1:591525-695589 GCA_013397515.1 Upupa epops | reverse complement strand
GTAGAGCAACAAAGATGATGAAGGAAGTAGAAAACCTCCCTCATGAGGAAAGGCTGAAGGAGCTGAGTTTCTTTGGCTTGGAGGAGGCTGAGGGGTGACCTCATTAATGTCTCTAAATCTGTGAGGGGTGGCTGTCAGGAGGATGGAGCCTGGCTCTTCTCAGTGTCATCTAGTGATAGGACAAGGGGCAGTGGGTGCAAGCTGGAACAGAGGGAGTTCCATATAAATGTCAGAAGGAACTTCTTCACAGTGAGGGTAACAGAGCATTGGAACCAGCAGCCCAGGAAGGTTGTGGAGTCTTATTCTCTGGAGATGTTCAAGGCTTGCCTGAGTGTATTCCTGTGCAACTTGGTCTGGGTGATCCTGCTGTAGCAGGGGAATTGGACTAGATGATCTTTCGAGGTCCCTTACAATCCCTAATGATTTTGTGAAGTACTGTAGCTGTGTAACATGATTCCTGTGAGTAGCAAGAAACTTGGAGCAAATATTGTGCTAATCAGAAAGTTAGCAGCCTGGATTTGCTGGTGCAATTATGAGTAGATTTTATAGCACTGAGCTATTTAAAATTCAAATAGAGTTGACATTATGTTCTTTTGACCTAATTCTCAGGCTTTTGTATTGTTACTAAAATGATGTTAAACAATCTGCACTGCAGAACATCACTCTTAGGAAAGATTGATACAGCACTGGTGTTTGCATAGGAAATGGAGCGTAGCAAATGCTGTGGTAATGCTGTGATCTTCAAGTGTGAAGGGTTGTATTGGTAGCTTCTGTGTGGAAAGCCACAGCTGTAGTTTGAAACTCACACTGCTGAAAAGTGACTATGAAAAAGCATGATACTTCTTACAGTTTGTTGCATGAGTGTGTGAGGTGATAAAGTAGCTAACTGCTGGTTTCTGTATCACTGGGTTCCTGGTTTGTATGAAAACAAGTTGTTTTTATTTTAAGTGGCAGGAAAAAGTCAATGAGCCCTTTTTCTTGTTACCACCAAATTAAATTTTCTACCTTCTTCCTTCAGGACAGCTTGCTGCTATGACAACCCTGTGTCAAATGATGCATGGACAGACCCTGAGTTTCTCATAACTATCCTTGGAGTGACACCAGTGACATTTTTCTCACAGGAGAAATAGCTGTGTGGTTTTTTTTTCCCTTTACAAAGTGAATTGTCATTTGCAGAGCACCCTGTTTTCATACAAGTTTCAGTTACCTAGGGATATTAAGAGCAGACAGAAATGCGTTCTTTTTTAATGGTTTTTACAAATGTGGCTTCTATTCAGGTACACAGTCAGAATCAGTTTTCACTGCGGAGTGAACTTGTTGCTTTCAACCCAAGTGCTGTCCAGCCACAGCAATCTGACTACATTAGTGTCTACAGCCCCCCTTAAGGTTATAGGCATTACCCAAGTGCTATATATTCCCATGTGAACAGTCTATTTGCAGTGATGAAAAAGGCATTGGAAAGAAGTTTAGAGCATTATCTGTCTGTTGTGCATACTATTCCAGAAGTCTCAGTTTAATGCAAGATACTAACCTTGCATTGAAGAATAAAACTTAAGAGTAGATGTGTTTGTGAGAGTCTTGGTAATGAAGCTGACTTTGTCTGCATTGCTCAAAACCAGATGTTAAAAAGCAAAGGGGTATCTTTGTTACAAAATTATCCTGTGTGTATGCTGGAATCAGTTCCCCACTTACCCAGACCTCCTTCAAAAATGTCTAACTAGGCTATAGTAATCTCCAACAGGCTATCAAGGATTCATTTTATCAGGAGTTGGCAATCCATGGCTTGTGCTCTAATGGCAGTCCAATCAAGCTGATAATATTTTACTGCCGTGCCCTAATTACCCCTGAGTAATGCTCTGTTGTCTTTTGATTTCTTGTTTTTAACATGCTTCAAAAGGCATACAATGGCACTTTAATTTTGCATTAGTGTGCTCTGTTCTCCTTTGTTACAGGATGTGAACTGCAGTGCTATAAGGGAATATGCTTGTGCACAACTGTGCTGAAGGCAGACAGCCTTATAGTTGAGCTGACTGATCCTTAAAACCTGTAATTTGGAGAATATTTATGTACAGAATCTGTTTAGTGGACAGAAAAGGAGAACATCAAGCATAGAAGAAGAAATTAATTGTGCCTGCTGAAAGGTTTTGCTGCCAAATGTTTTGGTATGATCTGTGTTAGCAGTAAGTAATTCCATTTGGAAATTGTTTTGTGCACAGAATTGTTGCTGTATTACTCTTTCAAACAGCAGCTCCATGCTGGGGTGCACAAATCCCACATGCACTCATGGATTAGTCAAGTGAAAATATGGCATTTCCCACAGGAAATCTGTCCCAGCATGCAGACTGGTAAAGTACCATTGAGGATGCAGTTACATATGTAGGACTTTGGACAGCCAGCCTTCCCTCTGTGCTGGCATTGCTCAACCTGTAATCCTTTACTAAAGGCACAATCTTTATGCTTAGGCATAAAATAATTTCTTCTGAACTGTTAGATGTCTCCCAGGAAGAGTTACCTTGAATACCTGCCGTTACACACTTAATTGTCTGCTCTATTTCTCTGATAGTTTGGCTTGTTTAACTCTTTAGCAACTCATGGCTGGTTTTGCCTTGTTATTTTCTGTCTGACCTGAAGTCTCTCTCTGAATGTATAACACAGAACACTTGATATTCTCTTTCACATCTCAGGTGCACATTTAGGGAAGGTTTTGTTCTGGGATCTGAAAATGTTACTGCTTTAAGTTTTTGCTACCAGATTATAGAGTATGTAGTGTATATATGCCCAGCTGGCTTGATCTGACCCAGGCAGAAATGGTGCTGTATCAGTGTTGTATTGTGAGTCATTGGTTTGGTTTTTTTTTGCCTTCTAATCCCCAATTTGGATCAAGGATAAAAGTTGGAGGGTTGTAACACTTGGAGGACTGTATTAAATATCAGGAGACAAATCAGTGTGATAAATTGTAGAAAGGGAAGCAAACTTAACATTATTTTAAGCCAGCCATGCTGCAGGAGAAGAATGGTGGAATGTTGCCTGCTAGTATTTTATTTATCATCATGATTCACCCTTTTTAAGGACTGTCATTTCTGCAAGGAAAGGTTTGTGGCTTTTCTGACTAGTTTGCTTTTACTTCTGAGGGCTGATAAAGACATTTTATTGAGGCACCAAACTACTTACTTTTATGTAGAAAACAATTGATCCAAATGTTAATTTTACCAGTTTAGCATCTGTAGGATTTTGGCAGTTTTAGCTGAGTAGTTGAGACTGTGAGAGAGTGATTTGCCTGTTCTTGGTGTTGCAGAACTTGAGAATGGATTTATTCTGGCTCTTCTAATACAGAAATCTTTGTGCTCTCAATGTTAAAAGAATTTTCCTGTTTCCACATAGTTATTTCCTGTCTTGCATGAGATAGGCTGTTTTTATGACATTTTCTTATGGTTTATCAATTCTAGTAGCTAAAAGAATTAATAATAGTAAAGATGAGTGTAGAACAGACGTGCTAGGAATAGGCAATATTGAATATTCATCTTGCTGGTTATGGAACAATGTTTCTGAGCACCCAGTGGAATCCTGCTCCTGTGGAGGTACAGTGTGTATACAGAGATTAATCTCTAGTAGCCACTTTGGTATCATTCCTTTCTAGTTAACAGGTTGTACTGTACTCTGTTTATCATCTCTGATATAGATATATGTGCCACGTTAGTAAGCCTTAGTTTCCTGAGGTTCACTGTTTAAAATGGAGTAATGGATAGAGCAGAAAACTTATCATGTGAATACCATGTTGCTGTGTTGGTACCATGTGTAAGTGGTTTCCTTCTTCTTGGTTTGTGGTTAATGATCAACTTCAGCTGTTGGGCAGGGAGTTTTTTTTGGTGTGTTGTGTCAGAGGCCTCAGCTTTGTGTTCACCATTATCTGTCAGTGCCATAGATGGAAATCACTCTAATTACTGTATAAGATTTGTGAAGAGATTTAGATCCTGCTTTAACCTCTGCTTAAAAAGTCCTTTCTGTATGTTTTCAACTCTGCCTTTGCTCTCTTCCTCAGGTCCTTTCACAGATGTTGTCACCACAAACCTGAAACTTGGCAACCCTACAGACAGAAATGTGTGCTTCAAAGTCAAGACCACAGCACCACGTAGATACTGTGTAAGACCTAACAGTGGAATTATTGATGCAGGAACATCAATTAATGTTTCTGGTAAGCCATTCAAGAAGGTTTTTGACTGAAAATAGCTATTTATAATGAATTATTTTTTTAATGCTGTGCAGTCTGACAGTTGTTTTGTTGAATGTTCATAAAAATGAAGGTTGTGATTTTTGTGGAGAAGCAGCCATTTTCATAATCCTTAATTCCCTTATTCCTGGGTCTAGCAGTAATAAGTTTGATTTTACACGGATTCATTCATAGAATGGTTCAAGTTGGAAACAACCTTAAAGGTAGTCTAGCTCCTATCCCCCTGCTATGAGCAGGGACACTCCCCACTAGACCAGGTTGCTCAAGGCCCCATCCAGTCTGGCCTTGAACACTTCCAGGGAGGCAGCTTCCACAACCTCCCTGGGCAACCTGTTCCAGTGTCTCACCACCCTCATTGTGAAGAACTTGGCTCTAAACCTATCTTCTTCCAGCTTGAAACCATTACCCCTGGTCCTACCCCCAGAAGCCATTGGAAACAGCCCCTCCCCAGGTTTCTTGTAGCATCCTTCAAGTACTAGAAGGCCACTAGAAGATCTCCATGGAGTCTCCTTCTCCAGGCTGAACAGCCCTAACTCTCTAAGCCTGTAGGAGAGGTGCTCCAGCCCTCCATTCATCCTCATGACCATCGTCTGTACACGTTCCAACAGTTCAATATCCTTTCTGTGTTGGGGGGCTCCACAGCTGGATGCAATACTCTGGATGGGGTCTCACAGGAGCAAAATAGTGGGAGAGGATTACCTCCCTCAATGTACTGGTCATGCTTCCCTTGATGCACCCCAGGATGCAGTCATCTTGCTTTGGAGGGTAGAAAAACAAAAGAAGAAATACAGAAATTATTTATGTCGTTCATTAACAGCCTTAGCCAGCCTGTCCAAACCAGTACTCTTGCAGCCCTGCCCTCCCTGTGGGATTATTTTTGTACAGTTGGGTTTTGCCAGCCGTAATTCTGGAACCAGCTCACCACAGGGTCAAGCAAGTGATTGGACTGGTGTGTAGAGGGAAGAGTAAAAATGAGCAGGCAGCAGCCACACTGATTTACTCTGCCGTTGGCTGTTTCTGAACTGCCTAATATAACCAGTAATGAAAACATTTACTTTCAGACCATGCTTGTTTTGTGTTCCTTGAAGATGGAATATGCTGTAGTGTTGGAAATGTCAAGTGACTAAATCTCTGTTGCTCTTCTGTAGGAAAAAGTTAATGGTTTTCTCTTATGAGTCAGTAGCTCTTGACTTTTCTAACTTTGGTAATGGAAGAGCACAGGAGTGGCTTACTTTGAAAGCAAGAAATGCTGAGTATTTCTCATATTTCTCATGTCTGTGTATTATTAACTTGCTGATGATACATGTTTGAAAGCAGTGCATTTGCTCGATGACTTCATTGGTTAATGGTTGGACTTGATGATCTTAAAGGACTTCTCCCACCTAAACGATTCTATGATGCTATGATCCATGTTTTTAATAATTCTATCAAAGCATGTTGTAGTGGCTACTTCATGAGTAAGTCATGACTTTTAAGTTTGTTATTTCTGTAAGTATGCAGATTCATTTTACTGTTTTGAATGAATTTTAATAGTGGCACACTCCAATTACTTCCTGATAGGGGAGCTAAAACTACTACTTTTCACTTGAAAAAAAGTAAAAATCAAGACTCCAGTTTTTGCTTTAATAACACCTGAGACCTACAGAGCTTGCTTCAACAAAATAAAAACATATCCCCAAAATACTTTTCACTGTGACATTAAGTTTCTAATCCCATAAATCTTACAGTGCATGCATGCATTTGCACGCTCATTGGTCTGTTGTGTTTGGGGTTTTCATTAGGTGAGATTGAGTATGCAAATGATTGCAGAACTGTGTCTCACTGGCAGTTAAATATCTGGAAGGAGTTACAGTAAAGAGATAACCAGTGCAGTGTGGTGGTTGCTGGTGGGACAAGCAAAGCACTTCTTCAGGAAGCAGTGTTGTTCAGTAAGCTCTGAAATGACTAATAAGTAAATTGAAAAGCACTCTAGAGAGAAATTGAGATTTTAAAAACTTGGGACACTTTGGCAGTTCCCAGCTAAAGCTGGCTGTCATCTCGGCTAGCTGCAGGCAAGCTTATTAAATGCACAGAAATCAATGAAGTGATAATGAAAATTAGCATGGTTTCCGGCTACAGATTATATTCATTATATAAAGATGTGAATTCTTTTCATCTTTTAGATGGAGGCTTTTAGTTATGAAAGTTCTTTTTTTGCAGGCAAGTGTCATGCTTTTTTAATATCAGCTTGATCTCAACAATGATTATGTCACTTAACTTTTGCTTGCAATGACATTTTGCCCTACCTTGAGCAGTATAGGCGAGAGTTGTGTGCACCATTGTATATTGTTCTCCCAACAGGCCTACATGGTACTTGCCCAACTCTTCCCAGCAGCGTACCAGACAAAATACAGATCTAGTCCAAAACTTCAAGCAGGCTATTCTGAGAAGTTGCTGTGCTAACCCTAACTTACATTTTGCTCCTGCTTACATAGCTTAACAAAATTTCTCTTTTCTGATAACATTATTTTTAGTGATTTATGATTCAGTGAGTTGGTAAACAGCCTGGTCTATTGAATCACAAGCTTACATTCATGTTCAGCATATCTTCATGCTGGTAACTAATAATAAAGAACAATCCTAAATTGCCGGTCCTCATGTTAACAGAATTTTAAAGTGCAAGTGTCACTGGAAATTTGGAATAAAACAAAGTCCTTAACACTTTTTTTCTTATTAAGAAGCAGGCATTTCCTTATTGGCAGCACTAAATGCTAGGAGAGGGCAGTACAGACTTAGATCGACAGAAATCATGCAGTGCTTTTCCTAGACTGTAATACGTAGTCATTAAGCATTTGCATTACACTTCCTGGAATCTTTTTACAGGGGTCTTTGATGGTGTTTGTTGAGGGGTATTGCAGCTTGTCCACTCTTTGCTGACAACTAAAGAAATCCACTTACTGGGGTCAAACAGGTTCTGGTGGTCTGTGAGGAGTTTTGCTCCCTGTCTGCTGTTTAACCACAGTAAGTGTGTCTCTTTACATGGCAACATATGGACTCCAATGTTCTTTGTGTCACCTCTTTAATGTGTTCTGGTTGGTGGTGTGTCTGCAAATAGAGTTTTGCAGATACTCCTCTACTACCTTGTATCACAAGCAGTTTACATTCCTTCTTCTTTAGGCAATAGAATAAGGTAGATTTGCACGTAGATGTGTTACAGAATTTAGGGATTATAAATGTTAATGCTTGAAACATTCTAAATTAAAGTTGCCTTTATCTTGTGCTGTGGCTGGTTTTTTTACTTTACTAGAGTTACATAATCTGTACTTTGGACTTGAAGAGCCCAGTGCCTTTGGTTCTGATTAGCAGAAGGGATCTTTTAGATAGGGGTGAACAAAGAAGAGATCTAACATACTGAACAGTGTTTTTTCAGATTCTTAGAAAGGGGCGAGACGTTTTTGAACCTTTTATTGGAATAATCATACTGTAGAACAGAGGGATGATTTTTGGAGTTAATGAAGTGAAAAATAATAAGTGGTTCAGAGGCAAAAGAACAAACTCAACTGTCAGTCAACTGGTGCAAGTCTTTCATTGGGCGTAGCAGTAGAATTCTTCTAAACCTGGTGAAAACAGTACTGATGTGAAATCACTTTCTCAGAATATTGTTGGCTGTATTTGAGTTTGGGGCAGCCTTATTTTGCTTGCACTTAACTGGCACCTCTTGGTACACCTCTGTGAAACTATCTTTAATCATTCGATGCAAGTTCATGAGAAGAGATTCTGTCTTGAGATAGAGGCGTTATTATTCTGCTCTGTTCCATACTAGTGTGATGGCTTACTTAAAACATCAAAAATGTGAGAAAAGTAAAGCTTGCTGTGTTCTAGTGGAGTCTCAAATCCCAACTTCTTATGCCACGTCACAGCTTTCCC
Organism: Upupa epops; assembly: GCA_013397515.1. Taxonomy (NCBI): domain Eukaryota; kingdom Metazoa; phylum Chordata; class Aves; order Bucerotiformes; family Upupidae; genus Upupa; species Upupa epops. Next base: position 687,455 of record VZRI01007808.1, on the reverse strand, counting down.
TATATATAAGCAGTTAAGGCCCTGTCAGCATGCGCTGCCTGCTGCGGTGTCAGGTTTGTAGCCTGTGTTTTCACCTGTTATATAATAGCATGTAATTTTAACAGCTGAGGTTTATGTAACTGTCAGGAAGTGTATGTGTGCGCTGTCATCTGATTTCATTGCCTTTGGTCTGAAATACTTTGAAGAGTATTTGCACAATTCCATTTTTCTTAAACAACTTATTTCAACAAAGATCTCTGATTTTTGTAGCTTTGAGAGGTTGAAATCTAAGTAAAAGGCATGAAAAGATGACAAAGTGAAAAAATATAAGCAGATGCTGATGAATTCTGCAGATAGGTGTATAATGGGGAGAGAGAGAGAGAGAGAGAGAGAGAGGAAGTATATATGGTACCATCTGTGCACAGTGTCCCACTGAACAGAGCGGATGAACACACTTCCTAAAAATGGGGAAAAGCTGACGTTACCCTTAGGTTGCTGTCAGATATCCTTGAGGAGGAATTTTTAGTCTTCTGTAAGTTTGCTTGACTTTGAAAAGGCAGTTTGCGTTGCCTTCAGGCATGTGCCTCTGCGGCTGCTGTTCTCTCTGGCTGCAGTGTGTTGAGCTCTTGTGCTAAGACCCCAATCATGTCCCATCTGCTGGTGCAGCCCCCTGGACTCCTGAGGCAGCATCAGTGCTGTACAGTAACCCAGCCCTCTCAGGACTAAGTAGCAACTGACATGTACTATTTAATGAGCTACGCAAGAGTAAGCGGTGATGTTGTGGATGGAAATGTAATAGCACAAACTTACCAGTGATGTTTCTTGAGAACGATTTTTTGTGCTAATCTTGTTTAGTGCTTTTACAAGCAAGCAATTCTGGCACAAGAAGTACACAGAAAACCCTAATGATGATGTAAAGATGGGAAATTGAAGACGTGCAGCAGAACTGAATATCCTTGAAGGCTACAGTAAGAGAAAGGACAAGTTCCATAAGAAAAACTGCAAAATTATGCACTTAGAGCAGCAGATTATTATTCTCCAATTGCGGGCTTGTTAAATGAAGGAGGCTGGCTAGGCTGAGCAAGGTGCTGACAGAGTGTGGCTGTGAGTAAAGCAAACATAGTATGTGCAGACAGGTTGGATAATGGAAGAGATAAGAGGGTCTAAATGCTTTTGTCCAAGGCACTAGTAAAATTTCCTGGATATGTAATTAGAGCAGAACAGGTGCAAGGAGTGAATGGGGAGCCTGGACCAAAAGAGGACCAACTGAGTCTGTCTTATTTAATTTACCAGAAGGCCAAGAGTTACTGTGATTGATGTCTTGGAATACACTAGAGGTAAATGACTCTTCCCCTTCTTTGATATTTAAGCATAAGAGCAGTATTGGTCCAGGACCAAGTAAACAGACCATTAATAAATTTAGATGGAAATTAGAGGAAGGTTGCTGACTGAGCAGGGAAACTTCTGTTGCTCTGCTCTTGGAAGGGAATGGTAGATCCTGATAGGCATTATGGTTTTGCCTCCTTCAGTGTACCTTGGTTCAGATTTTCTCTCTTGAGAAGGCAAGTTTACTTCAGGAAAACCAGAAGAGTTTAATGCTTTTGACTGTTAGAACTTTGCCAGCAGACTATTCTAGGAAAAAGAAAGGTCAGCGCCAGTCCTTCACAGTCTGACGGAGGGCCTAATGCAAAATACAGGGGGTTGAGCAGGAATGTGTGAGGAAACTAGTATCCATTTCTTTGGAAACACTTCAGAACAGGATGTTGAGGCACAAGTGGACTAACACATATGGTCTTGTGTTTGTCCTCTCCCCCTTGATCTCTCATTGACTTTGCAGGCTTTGCTTGTGGTAGAATACTTCTGGTGCTTTAGGGTGATTGGTGTGGAAAGTGATTAAAATAATATCTCTGCCTGATGGGTGCTGCTGATGGTAAACTGGAAGATTGTGCTAATAATTTTATTTCATAGAGCTCGGGATTCTGATGAAATGTGGTTAGAAACTTTGACTCTGTGAGATGACTGATTTGAAGGGGCATCTTTTGAAGGAGCATACCTCATACCTTTTGCATAGTTCTTGCATAAAGCGTGAAATTTCATCCAAACAAAGGACCTACATTCACAGTCACAAATTCTGCAGCAGTTGGAGCAGTCACAGGAAGCTGATCTTTTACAGAAACTATGTGAATAAATGTTGAAATGGTTTGGTTTCCTCTTCAAAAATGTTGGGTTTTTTGGTTTGTTTGGGTTTTTTTGAGCTTCCCATCTTAGAGGACATTTGCTGAATAATTTGTGTCAATGTGGTTTTCATGTATTGATCTAAAAATACAAGTGCTAACAACATTTGTACGGTCATGCCCTCTCTAGTTGCTTGCTTGCTATGATTCAGAGAATGGGATTCAGAGCAGCGGTCATTTGGCATTTGAGAATGGCTTCAGCATGGTCTATTGGGAAATACCGATTTTTCAAATGAGCTTAAGGTTGCACTTTGCAAAGCAAGGTGATAAAACTGCAGGTCTGGAAAAGATGAATGAACAGAGGAGAGTTTTGAAAAATGTTAGGTGTTGACTGCAGGGAAGAAAAGCATTCTCCCTGCAGTGCTGAAATCTGTGTGCTTTCACAGTGCAGCCCCTGTGTTTAGAAACATCATTCTAAAAGTAGCCTGTTAATTTGCAAACGTTTATTTTGGGCTAGTATTCAATTACTCTATAATCACTTTTAAAGCACCTCATCTGAGAGAATTTGCTGTCGACCTCTTCTGTTGCCTTTAAAAGCTGTGTGGTTGTTGATAGCCCCAGATTGTATTCAGGGTAAAGATAGCACAGCCATAACATGTTCCTCTCATTGAAGGAGGCAGATTGGTTTGACCGGCCTTCATTTGTAATAAATGGGACCTTTTGGATATAGCTTTTATAGAACAAACCCCTGCAATTACTGCGTATGGATTTGGGCACTGATGATTGAAAGAAAACTTAACTCTTGAACTGTTTTCCAGTGATTGAATTGTGGGACTGAAGTAGCCTCATGGGCCTTTATTTTTTATTTTCTAAATCTCTGTTTTTATGTTAATTGCAATATAATTGCAGTATATCCGAGCTTCTTTTTAAATTTGAAGGGGTGATAGCTTTTTGTAATACCTATTAACACGTTCTTGTAAACTGCTTTACTTACTTTCATGTATGTTCTGTCTGGACATTCATGTCTGAATATCCAGGTATCGTTTCCAAAATGTAGGACTTTGAAGTGACTGTTGTGATTGAAGAACATTCCATGTAAATGAAATGCATAACTCCCTCTTCAAGTTACTTTAATGTGTTTAGTTCACTAAAAAATCTAACAAGAAGACAAGGAAATTCCTACTACTAAATAAATAATGGCTTAAAACTACCACACCATAAACCCCCCCAACCTGCTGATCCTTACTCTCTGCCCCTTAAACAGTCACTTTCTGCATAAGTAAATTCTGGTATGTTCAAGATTTTTTGAGTTGAGATAAATAGAGCTCTTTTATACCTTTCAGAGGCAAAGTTTATATAGTGTTTAACCATAAACTTTCAGATATAAATGGATAACAAACTCTCAGCAACTTATTTCTGGAAGAAAAATACTTTACTTGATAAAAAAAATGTCATGAGACTCTTAAAGTTTGTAGAGGAAATTTCCATCCTGAGACCTGAGCCTCAAGGTTTAAACTGTTTGCTTTTGTAGCTTTTCTCAGGAACCATTAGCAGTACTGTATGTACAACTTATCGAAATGCTAGCTTGCCGCTTCTCTTCTGCCCCAAGGATTGAGGAAGAAAAGGAGAGACATGTTCTTGAGGAATGTTTCCCTGTGTCCCAGCAGATGTATGAATTAGCCTGTTTGCTATAAATGACTATTATTATCTCGATATAGTTGTGTGCAGAATACTGTGCAATGAGCATTTCCAGAACTCTTGGGTAAAAGTCTACACAGACTGAAAAGTCTGCTACTCTTTTAAAATTATGTTTTAAAATTAGGTTCCTGGTCTTTGCTGCTGCCATCGTAACGGACATGTGACTTGAAACCATTTGCATGTTTGTTTTTCTCAGTGTACATCAGCTGTAAGTGCTGATAATCACAGCAGTGTTAATCCAATGTGTTTTGGGGTTTTTCTTGCAGTGATGCTACAGCCTTTTGATTATGACCCTAATGAGAAAAGTAAACACAAGTTTATGGTTCAGTCTATGTTTGCTCCAGCTGATACTTCAGATATGGAAGCAGTAGTAAGTATTAAAATGGTTTTCTTTCTGATTGTATAATTTATAAGACCTTTTTATTATGTTGCTTAAGGACTGTTGTCACACCACACTGGAATCACCCTTTACCAGATTTACATACCTGAGCATGGCAAGGTGTTTCCTATTTTAAGCCCCAGGAACTTTGTACCGAGAGATACGGTTGGTGTCTGTAGTGCCCTCTTCAGGACCCTGCAGTCAGTTATGGGATACCAAGCCATGAAACAAACGTTAAGTAGTTGTAATTTTTTTCAATATCTCATGTTTTTTCAAAAGGCCGACTTGAAGTTTATATTCAAAGAATGTAAAGAATATATTCTGAATCTGTGGCATCATTTTATGCCACTACTTTATGATCTTCCCTCGAGTAGGTCCTTTTCCCAGCAAGAACCAGAAGGATGATTTACAAGTATTGTGTATTTCTTTATCCCTACCTGTGTCTGTCATGGCTTGGGGAAAATGAAGGCCCTCAGATGTTGTCTTGTGGGTTGTAAATGAGAGTAACAGAAGCATGTGGATATCAAAGCAAAGAAGCAAAGATGAAGATGTTAGGCTGCATTAAGATACCTTAGAAAGGAACAAACCAAAATATCAGCCGGTGGCTTTCCTGTAACCACAGGATTTGCTACTGCAGAAAGGCACAAGGAAGCTTTCTCTAGTCTAGCTGTTGTTAGCTTGATACTCAGTAGCTAGTGAATAATAATAAAGTAACAAGGCCATTCCTCTGAAGCGTGGGGTTTGTATTTTTATGGATGCATTAACAAAAAAAGCCAAGCCCCAAAAACCTCAGAGTACATACAACGGCTTTTTCACAGTAGCATTTACTATATGCATCTTCTGGATGGCTTTTCAGAGCTGCAGCACTTTTCAGGGTTAAGAATTTCCCTTCTGAAAGAGATTTATGGAACTATAATCGTTTAATGGCCCCAAATAAGATCCAGTGGGAGAAACGGCAATAGCAATAAAATGTCAACGTTACTAGAAAGATAAGCCAGTCTGCCTCTTTTTCTAACTCTTTAATTTTTATGAGTTACTTTTTACCATGAAAAATGTTATTCTGCTGGCAAAGAATGTATTTTAGGATCTAGAAGACCCTTTCAGTTTTGCAGAGCTCTTCAGACCAATGCAATTCTTAGAACACTTGATCAGTTCTTGGTTTCATTACTCTTCTACAAATCTCTTCCTATCTTGGATAAGCAGGTGAGACAAATGACTGGAGTACTATAAATCTTTCAACACTTCAGAGGTAGCCAGTGAGCTCAAAATAGGATTCTGACTTCAGCCACAGAAGAACTGAAGCTATTCAGGATGAGTCCAATACACTTCTTCAGGTGGCACAGGGGTCAGCCATAATTTGACACCCACTTGTGATATGCTGAGCAACACCAGGTGGCTACCAGAAGTTTGGTCAAAGTGGGGAGAAGTGTGTGAGAACTCAAGGATATGAACGTGGATGCTTTTAGCTGTATATCACAGCTTTGAATTAGTCTTTTCAGTTTGCTAGACATCAGCTATGACCCCAAAGATTTATACCTGCCAATCCCTATTAAATATATTTGAAGGAAGCTTTTTTATGGTAAACTTCGTAGCTGAGGGGGAGAGAAGGGAAGATGACAGTGGAAGCTATCCATCCCTTCCTATATGTAACTTACCTGTTACTGTTTAGATGTTGATACTGAAAAATGAACAGTCCTCTAGTTTGTACCAGCCAGGATGAAAACCTCACTTGAAATTTGAAAAGCTGGAATAGGAACTGCTCTGAACAGAGACTTTAGAACTATCATTGTTACTTATCTGGGGTTCTGTTCTTTCCTCTTTTTTTGAATGCAACCCTCTGTTGTGGGGTTTTTTGATGTGTGGGGTTTTTTTAATTGGTATCACAGCTCCCCCTATCTGTGCTAAATACTCTCACACAGGACCCAGTTCTCTCATAAATCACCCATGCAAGTTTCAGACTATTTAAAATTACTTCCTTCACAGTATCTGGTCTGACTGTGATACCAGTCTGTTAACGTTTGGTTTCATTTTTCATCCTGTATGTGGTTAATGGTAACATGATAAACACCCTTAGGGTTATCCTAATGATGTGATTTGTTTGCATAATACACTGCATTTTCCACCTGCCTTGTTACACTAATATGTTTAATATTAAATTAATGTTAAATTATTCCAGTGGAAAGAAGCAAAACCAGAAGAACTCATGGACTCGAAACTTAGGTGTGTGTTTGAGCTACCAGCAGAAAATGATAAGCCTGTGAGTATTCTAAGACGCATATGGAGTGTTTTAACTTAATACCACAGTAAATCACGTGAAATGGCATGTTGATTCAGACAGATATTTAATCCAGAGTCAGAGCCCTGTTTCACTGCCTGGATGACGCCACCCTTTCATAACACAATAGAAACTATTTAAAATTTTAGTGATGCTAAATGTAGGTAGCAGCTACTTTGAACTATGTAAGTGCAGCACAAGCACAAAGAAATCTACAAGCTGATATGTTTTATTCAGTAAAAAATCACAGGAGAAAAACTTTTTAAAAAGCTTAAAAGATGCTGATTGATGTTTATAAAGGTCAGAGTTTACACTGAACCAGTTACAACTGTCAGCAATATAAATTTGCTTGTCCAACACTACCCTTTGCTTCCTTGATGCAACACTGATTTTTAGCAGCTAGCAAGCTGAAAACCTAGAAAGCTAGTAAGGATGACATAGGTATGGTTAGAGATTTTGTTGCAATTCACAACTGTAATACTGTGTGAACTTGTTTTGTTAGGATAATGAATGCATTCCATTCTAATGGAAGTATGTAGTGTCAGATGTAGAACTGGTAATGGATTGAATAAATGGAAAACTATTTCCTAGAATGCAGGTGCTGAAGGAGCAGCTGTTCTGCCTTGCACTGGACAGCTCACAATTAGAATTATGTGTTATTATAATGTAACTGTTGCAGTGCTGTGTAGTCACTGTCTGCTGTACCTGTTCCAGGCAGCAAACATTTGCTCTAGAAGTAGGTCCTTTTGGTTTAGGCAACATACTTCCTGGGTTTCCAATTTAGAGGTATAAGTGAGGAAGGAAAAGTCTGAATTAAATGAAACTTTACTCCTGTTAAGTTGAATGTTTTCTACATTCCTTAAAATTCATTGGGGCAAAACGTATGTAGTAACAAGATCCTGTGGCATTATTCACAGAAATAAAATCTTCATGTTAGATGTCAGTGGCAGTTTGAGTGGGGTGTGGGTTGGGTTTCATGAGATCCTGCCCTTTGCATTCTAAAGTGCAGAACATGGAGAGGATCCAGAGGCAGGAAAGGGAGGAGTACATCTTGTTTCCTAACTTGGGTTGGAAGTTTCTCCATCATCACAGAAACAAAGATGGAGAGGTGATAGCCAGCTGGAGAGTGAAGACAGGGAACTGCAGCAGAGTAGGTATGTAGTTGGTAGCAGTACCCTGGTTCCTGGAGTAGCTCCTTCTGTTGTGTTTGGAAAGGGAAAGGTAAGGAGAGCACTAAGCAGACTGTGAGCAAATAAGCTCCCATTTATGCTGTGGGATATGGCCTGATGATATTTAATTTTCTATATATGTAGGGACTGAAAAGTTGAGGTCACTCTTTCTGCTCTTGCTGCTGCTGATCTGGTATTTCCTGTCAAATAGGAAGGGGGAAGTAAAGGTTACAGGAAGAGAAATATTGTTTATTTCTTTTGATACAGGCACATTTCAGGTGTACACAGCCAGTTTTACCAGATTCTTCTGTGTATCAGGTGTGTGGTGTGGTGTTAACTAACCAGAAGTCACTCTATCCTTTTTTAACAGCATGACATAGAAATAAATAAAATTGTATCCACAACTGCCTCAAAGACAGATTCCTCTGTAATGTCTAAATCAATAACTTCTTCTCTGGATGACTCTGAAGTTAAGAAAGTAATGGAAGACTATAAAAGGCTTCAAGTAGAAGTTCAGAGGTTACGGGAGGAGAATAAACAGTTTAAGGTAAAGATACTGGTTTTTTTCAAATTTACTCCTTTCTTCTAAAAGAAGCATCTGTCTTAAGTTTTGATGACTTGACTGTGGCACTATATGTTAATATTGTATAGAAATTAAAAACCATTCTAGGTTTTCCTCTATAAACTCAGAAAAGGATTGAGAATCAATGCTTCCTTTGAAAGGAGCATGAGTCATGCAGTGAGAGAAACTGATTGGATAGCCACCCAAAGTAATGAATTCCCCCTTCTTTTATTCCTTTCCCAGTCTGAATTAAGTAAGCATTCAGACTTGGCCCTGTTCTCTCCTGATGGGAGCTTGAGGGTAGTGTTGTGCAAATACTGAGCCACAACATGCAGTTGAAATGACCAAAGTAAGACACATTACTAGGAAACCTGCTTCCTGCCATACCCGGCACATTGGTCTGCATTCAATCGGGAAGTCTTTTATCACCATGCAGAGAAAGTCTCTTTACAATAAACGTTGTAAATGTCTAGTTTCTTAGATAATGGAACCAATGAAAGTTTGGAATTTGTGACTGTTGTTGCCCAATGAAAGTAATTATTTTCTGTCAGCTCTGCTGTTTGGCTGACTGACACTTGAATTTCCTTAAGCATTTGGAAATCAGTTTTGCTCTGCAGAGAAGATGTATTTGTATATATATAGCTAATACATTACCTTATCTTCTCCCCGTATTCTTATTTTGCCAGCATCTTAAGACACTACAAGTACCATATGATTTTATTTTTTTGCAAATCAGTCTTGAATAAATCCTCTACAGGAGGCATCTAGAATTGAGCTGAGGTCTTAGAGTAACATCTTAAAAGGGTGAACTGGGTACTCCTTTCATGGAGTGTTAGAAACACCGTAAAACATCAGAAAACAATGTTAAATTACTGCCAGCCACCAGGTGCTTTCAGTGTCAGGCTAGAGTCACTGTCCAAAGGAAGTTAAAGTCTTTAAGATGCAGTCTGTTGTCTCTAGCAGTAAACTTACTGTATAAGTAAACAACATTTTATTGTTTACATGAGAGTTGTCCCCATCAAAAATTACATCCAAGGACAGTGGGGCAGTCAGATAGTCTGTGACTTTTTTAATAAATAATACTTTATTTAAATGTTTTCCTCCAGATTGTTAGGTGTCCCTTTTAAATTCTGAAGTAAGGAAGACTGACATACACTGAGCCTTTAGAGTTTCACTTACCTAACAGTTTCTAAGGCTGCAGTAATGGTTGTTACAATTTTATTTCTTGAGGGTTTTTAATGTATAGACTGGAAGCTTTTGTTTCACTGTCTTACATGTCTGCACTCTGCTCTGTCACACAACAGTGTCTAATACACTTGCTTCAGCTGCTTAAGTTAGATTGTAAAAGGCTCTTTTCACCATCCCTTGCAGTGCTTGTGTGTGTGTGTGGAGTGAAGTGTGCTGTGCTACACAGCAGTTTAGCTCAGGGTGTGGGGAACACTGTCCCCACGTGAATTGGTACTATTAGGTGTTTTGATGTTGTTTCAACTGTTGTGTCACACGTGTTTAAAACAAGAGCCCTGTCAAACACATACTAAAAAATATCTTAATTATTGCCATTAAGTTCATGTCAGAATGTCACTACTGATGCAACTTCTCTTCAAATGCTGGTGAAGACTGTTTGACATGTAACTAGTTGCATGTTATTGGCTGCCTATCTTAGTTACCTTGAAAAGCACTGTATTTGCTTACAGAGCTTCTGGGAGTGGCATCTTTGTGCCAATCCCTCTCTTGTTGTTTCTGGAGTTCTGGAGCAGCCTGCAGACTTGGGACACGGGTTCTTGCAGGCTTCCTTACTGCTTTCCCTTGTCCTTAGTCAGCAGGAGAAAACTCCTGAGCGTGTGGTTTTTGCTCTGTTAGTAAGGGAGATGCAGAATTCCTCTCCTACCTCATTGCCCCTTTTTCTCAGATTTATGTAGGAAAATAGAGCTCCAAATTAACTATAAGTTATCTTTTGCCTAATTCCATATACTCTCCAAAGTAAATACAAGGGTGATATTTAAAGCTTTTTTTCAGTTGAGATAATCAGCGTATCTTCCTTTAGGAAGAAGATGGACTGCGGATGAGGAAGGCACCTCAGACAAACAACCCAATATCTGCTTCTGCAGCTGCTGTCAAGGACGAAGGGCTCAGCTCCAGACTACTTGCTTTGGTGGTTTTGTTCTTTGTCTTTGGTGTAATTATAGGAAAAATAGCCTTGTAGAGGCAGCATGCTGGAAATTGTAAATTGGTTTGATGGTTCTGCCATATCATTGGATTAAATTTATTCATAACAGTGTTTAAAAAAAATTAATGTATGACATCTCACAGGTCTTGCCTTTAAATTACCCCTGCACAAATACTATGTAACATAATCTAGAGAGTTGAAAATGTACAATGGGTAAATGAACGACAGAGAATATGCTTCAGTGATGAAGGGGGGAAAACCATGATTTAACACTACAATGGAATATTGTATATGTGATTTTAAACATTCTTAGACCCTGGTACATGTTGCTGGATTACCTCTTTTTAAAAAAAAAAAACAGGAAAAAAAAAGGATAAATAGAATGAACTATTCCTCCACTGCTGGAGCTGGCCCTATTGGATGTTTGGAGCTGGGTTAGGCAGGAGGTTTTGATAACTTCTGTAAAATACATTAATCCACCATTCTGCTCATAAATTTAACAGTTTCTGTCAGTGTCTTCAACTCTGTGCAAGTCACCAATTTCTTGGCACTTAAATGAACAGTGAGAAGCTGAAAAGAATTGTACATGGCAATGCTGAATGTGCTAGGCATCATTTAAGAGGCAAATACTGACTGGTAGGATGCGCATTTGGAATAAAGGTCAATGCCTTCTTTCTCATAAAGGGACCAAGCTACATTGCTGTTGGTTCATTTAGTTGAATTAAAATGTTATTCAGAGATGTTTAATGCATATTTAACTTATTTAATGTATTTCATCTCATGTTTCCTTATTGTCACAAAATTGACTAATACTCTCTGGTGTGAGAAGATAGCTGTTTAAAGCCAGTGATTAGAACTAAAAACTTGCTGCTGTAGTGATGCGAGATTCTTCTGCCTCCTGGTGTTTTGGGCACTACACGATTGTTGAGAAGTTTTGATCATCTGAACATTGGAGAAACAGTGGTCAGGAAACTGGTTTTGTATGTAAATAAGTCTGTCTAGGGGAAAAAATAGTAGTAGTAAACTAGTCCTACGCTGTAAAAGACCAATCCTGTTTGACTGTAGCATCTTAAAAAAGGAAAACAAGAAAAATTAAATAGGCCCCCCAATTAATGTTTGCTTTGTTACTTTTGTCATCTTCTCACCATTGTAGAGAAGGGGAGAAAACAGTATTCTCTCTCAAATTAGATCGTTGATGGTGTAAGTAAACTTCAGCCTCTTTTCAGGATGAATTTTTTTCCAGCCTAATTATAAAGTCAGTCCAAACAAGCTCATTGTGCGGCTGACATGCATGAATGGTGTTCAGAGTAGCCATGCTGACTGCTGGGGTACAAGGTAACTCACCATTTTTCAGTTTAGTTGGGCTAGCATGCTGAAAATAAGGTTAAAGTAATTCAGTTTGAGCTACATCTAGTACAAAATACATCAGCTCAGTGTTTTTAACATGTTGAACTTCAGTAGACAAAACAACTTTTGAGCAGGTGAATTCCTGTATATTCTTAGGTGGGTAGGTCCAAAAACCAGTGGCAACAAGAGGGTAACAAGAGTGTAACACTACCTGGGATTAAGATGCATTCTTTTGAAGTGACTTCTTTCATTCCTTTTCTTATTCCTCTGATTTTTTGAGAAAGCAGTTTGGGCTGCAGCCCTATCTGCTACATTCACTGGCATTTTTCTTTGTCCCAGTTGTATCTCAAGGGCTTCCTGCTTTGCAGGTGCAATTAAGTGACATTTTATGTGAGGTTCAAAAAGAAAATGGGAGGGGAAAAACAGGTCTTAATTGGTATGGTGAGCTTCAGAACACAACTCTGCAGTACCACTAGAAGATTCAACAGAAGTGAGGGGTCTGTCTTTAGCATCTTAAAATGCTAGTGCCTTGTCTGCTCAGGGTGGAAGTGACAGAGCTGTTGTAGCGTTGCTAGCATAGAGAGGATGGTAGATGAGCAGAGAGAAGAATGAAACAGTGGCTTAAGTGTGACAGAATTGGGCAGAACTGATCAAGAAAAGATAGTTTCTGGACAGCAGAAGCTAATGAAAAGCATTTAAATTAAAATTCTTAAAAGAACGTTTTCAGGAAAACAGTGCTGTGAGTGAAGTTGGAAAATTAGTTTTCATGCCTTTGAAGAATTTGAGAAAACCTTAACTAAAGGGAGATTGAGCTATGCGTTGTTGTAAGAGGCTGTAAGTATCTTGATCTCAGTAAAATGTGTTACCAGAAGAGCTGAATTCCTAACTTGCTTTAAAAAACAAAAGGAATAATTTTTTTCAAAAGCCATTTATACCACTGAAAAACAGCTTCCACAAAGCTTGTTCTTCTAAAAACATCAGTCTTTGCAGGGTAAGGGGGGGGACACATAAAGCTTTAAACTGGTCTGCTGTCACTGTATCTGTAGTAATCATCCAAGCAAGTTTTACACATGCTTAGCTACCACAGCTTATGTTGCTGGCACAGACAACTAGCAAATGAAGGGGACAGCCAGCAGGATGTCTATCCCTCTCCCTGTGCTCACTAGTCACTCTTAGTCATCTCTGACCACCTGGAACTTGAAATCATTTGTGAGCAAAGTTGTTCCTGTTGTTGGCACTCTGGACTTAGACAGAGGTCCCAGAAAATGTGATCATGCTTCGCTAGATGCCTTACAACTATGTTGTCGAGGAGACCCAGTAAACAGAGGAGCTTAATTTAAGAAGCTGTTGGCACCCTCTGTAGCCTGCAGTTGAGGCTGACCCATACCATCAGTTCTAAATAAGACTGTTAAATTAGCTGCTTACATTTTGGAATTTAACAAGATTCCAGGATCTTTCTTTACCATTTCTGACAACAGCTTGAACAGACAGTAGTGCTTAATAGTCTGGATAATGCCTTGCTTTTGCTGAGTTTAAAATGAAACGCCTGATGAGTGGAATCCTTATTGCCTGCCTGTTTGATTAGACCCTTCTTTTTGTACAGCAGAATGAAATCTAAGGATGCTTTCTCTTTCAGGGTTCTTGAAAGGCCAGCTAGTAGATACATCACAAAAGTATATTGGCTGGATATTCTTAGACCACCTGGATCTTTTTTAAGTTGTTCATTAAATAATGACACCAGATCAAATGTTTTCATGAAGTATTTATAGAAAGTGAATTACTCTGGAGGGCACTGTATATCTTAGGAAGTTATGCATGAAACACAGAGTTCCTAAATAAGACCGTTGTCTGATGTCCTCACACAACAGCTATTACAAAACTGTAATCAATGCAAGATAGTAGAAATCAAGTTACTTCTTAATCTACTTAATGTCCTTACAGTTATTTTGAGATGCCTGCCTGCATACGCACTCGTTAATTTTGGTGGGAGCCAGCAGAGGCTGCGGAGGTAGCCCTCTTTTAGCGGAACTTGACGCTTCTGTCTGCACTCTGAGCAAATTTGATAGGAAGGAGCATCTAAAATGGCTTGAAGCTTAGAGCTGGGAAATGAATGGAAATTGGTTTCTATCTTCATGCAGTTATCTACTTTCTCAGAGCAGCTGTTGTGTGCATGAGTTACCATAACCACTGCTCTGGTTGGCAGTTGTCAACTGTGTACACACAACTGGAACAAGGGCAAGTGTGAGCTGGGCGCCCGGGCTCCCATTACTGTTGAACAACCTGAAGTACTGAAGATTGAGATAGTGACACGTGTGTCATGCTGAGAGGGGCTGACGTACCATGAACAATGTTCTGAACGTACAGGATCACAAGAGCCTGCCGGTGGGTATTCCATGGGACTCTTTTGCCCCAAAATGCTGTTAGTGGCATAAAGTTGGTTCCTCACTTGGCAAATAGTTACAAGTTTCTTCTCACCAATAAACTACTAAGGGTTTCTATTCACTACACATGTAAGCTGGCAATTCTTCTTGTACTCTTGACTTAGCAGTCAACGTATTTTTGTAGTGGTGTGCACACAAACATGGATTGTTAATGTCTTAATGTTGCCTGATGAAAGAAAATACTCATCCCTTCTTTTAGAAAGTGTGTACAACAGTCACTTGGATCTCTTAATTGGAATCTATCCATCATTCTTGTGTGCCACAGTGACTGAATTGTAGTATTCTAAGGTTTTGAAACCATAAATCTCTTGCTCTACACGATGTCCTGAAATACCATCTCCTGAGCTCTGTTTTCTCTATAAAGTCACTAAGCAAAAGCACAACCCAGGGTGCCTCTTGTTTGAAATTAAAGAACATGTAAAACAAGCACTCTGAACTTCATGTTTGTCGTGGCTGTGTTACAGCTGCAACAGAACTTCACAGCAGCACTAGAGCAGCTTGGGGCTGGAGAGCTGCTTTTTTCATTGTTTGAAAGTGATGGTTTAGTATCCATAGCTCAGGCACTCAAGTGAGTTGAGAAGGGGCAGGTGGGCAGTGAATTTGAGTGTACATACTTGAGGTTTATTTTTATGTAGTCAGAAACACCAGTATAAAAAAGTCATCTGTATGAGTCAGACTTAGTTCAACACCAAAAGTAGGAGTTACTCTTTGTAATTAGATAGACGTCTGCAAACTTAATTAGCTAATTGCAAAGTATTTGTATGAAAAGCTGTTGTAGACAGAAAAGCCACTGCTGAGCAAGGCTGTTTGCTCACACAGCGAAGCCTAGCAGCTCTCTAGATAGACTTCAATAAAAGATGACAAGAGGATGCAATGCCGGTATAAATCATCTGGTAGGTAGATAAATAGCAGGATTTATTGTTCAGGCAGGGCAGTGCTGATCCTTTGACCACGTCCAATTGAGATTTCTGTGTGTTATGCCAACAGCTCCGTGTGTACTGAAGCCCTGTGTGAAGGGTGTCCATGCAAGTGTGACATCACTTGTGGTTATTAGCTCTTTATTGTCTCCAGAGGACAAAGTAATTGTGTGTTGCCACTACTTAAATCTGCTTTACTACAAAGTTTGCTTTATTAATGACTTGCTTTTCTGTACTGGATAAGCGTAGAACATGTTTTTAAATAACACAAGAGCCAGCCAGGAGCCTCCTGCCTCATACTCTAACAAGGGTGAGCTTGCACGCTTCCAAAGTGATGTGTGCTTGTCATTCCACTGTTTCCTGTGGCTTCATTTTCTTTTACAAAACTACATTCACAGTTGTACTTCACGCATTAATACTTCTGAGAACTTCACAAAGACCTTTTGCCTCCCAGTCCAAGCTTGAGTTTGTCCCGACGTTTCTTTGTGAGTGACGACTACAAAAAGGAACATGGACTCTGTGAGCACAGAAACAAGGCTGCTTTTTCATAAAGCAAACTTGAACTTTGGATCTTTCCTCCTATGATTTGTCACTGGAAAATGGCCTTTTCCAGATGGCAAAACAAAAGAAGTTAAGAAAACAAATGAATTAAAAGAATTAATTGAAGCCGCATATTACAAGTTGACATTATACATCTGACATTTCTGTTTATGTTTCTGCATCAGTACATTTCATTCTTATTAAATAAGTTCCTAATTTTGTGATTTTTATTTTTTTCCAAGATTTGGAAGTGCCTATGAAGAACTAAGAACAGGCTCTATGAAGTATTGTTCCCAGTTTAGCTCTACTTCCTTTTTTTTTTTAATCAAATCTTTTCAGTGGATAAACTCACAAGATTAGAGAAGGCTTTTGAACTCCCTCATGTTTGAGTTGGCAGAACTTCCACGCACAGTTATCCACACACAACTACTTTTAAGAGTCCTTTATTAGGGCTGTACAAAGTCAGGCACTGGGTGATAGGAAGTGGCAAAACCTAGTTTATGCCCTGTTAGTTGGGCTGTGTGTTGTGGGTAGGCTGCAGGATGTGATCGGGCCTTTAGTACTGGGTCGCAGGGTTTGCTGCAGCTGCCCAGAAGTTTTCTTAAAACTTGGTGTGACTGACCTTGTACAGCCCTAAGGTGTCTGAAGTTACATCTCGTTGGGGTTTTAAAAGTTGGAATTAAAACCTGGTATTGTGCTATGAAGTGTAACCCCTGTGTGCTGGGATGGAGTCCTTTATGTTCCGCACACGGCAGCGGTCCCTGACCTGAGCTCAGGCTAGGGTTGAGTAAGTACCCTGAGCTGCTGCAGCAGTTTCTGTTTTCACATTTGACTGGGAGGCCACACGCAAGTGTGACTGGAGCCAGGAATATTTGCTTCAATTCTGAGCCCAGAAGAGTGTTTCTGTGAAGGCTGTGGACTCTGCTGCCCAGTTTCTTTTCTGATCTGTTCTGCCTGAGCTGTCAAATCTCACCCCATTCCCACCCTCATCCCTTTAGTTCAGTCCAAGTCAGCCTTGTTCCTTTGCTGCTCTTTGGCGAAGATGCTGGTGTTCAGTGAAGCATCTTTAAATGGCTTTTCTTCTCTACTGCCTGCTTATGTTCCATCCTGATGTCTTCCCATCGCCCTTCCAGTCTTGTTCTTCCCCAGCTGCCTGTCCTGGAC
The DNA here is from genome assembly GCA_013397515.1 of Upupa epops. Classification (NCBI taxonomy): domain Eukaryota; kingdom Metazoa; phylum Chordata; class Aves; order Bucerotiformes; family Upupidae; genus Upupa; species Upupa epops. The sequence goes on along the minus strand of VZRI01007808.1, from coordinate 670,643 downwards.
TTGGGGCTCATGGGAGCCCTTTCTGGCTGCAGCCTGGCAGGGCTGCTCTTTGGCACAGATGTCAGTCTTTGATCCCAGCCTTTCATAAGCATCTGCCTCCTCTGTCATCAGATCTTTTACCATATCCCACTCGCTGTAGAGAGTCTGGAGCACTGAGTCTTGTCAACCATCACCTCTTTTTGCTGCCGTTTCCATGCAGCATGCTTATTTACTGACAGCAAACGCCAGGCGTTTCTGTTCAGCACACCCCATGCTATCAAATGAAACCGAGGCAATGCACCTCATACAGCCACAGTGTTCTAAAACGTCACTGTGCATTTTGCTTCAGTTTAAGAACTGTTTAGGAAAGCTGGAGTGTAAGGTACATTCTGAGGTGCTTTAAACAGGGGCATGAAGATGCCTAATCGATGGTTAACTAAGAGACCATCCCATGATTGTATTTGTCTGGCAACCTCAGCTCATGCTTGACATTTTTCTGCCTGCTAGAGAAGCAGAAAATCGCAAAGGCAACTTGACTGAGTAGCTTATGATATTAAAGAAGGCAGAAAAGACTTCCACGCTCAGACTCAGTGCAGGAAGCCAGGAAATGTACTTAGAGAGTTTCAGATTTTTTTTTTCTCTGCTTTTTGGAGTAGTTAAAAATGATTGAATTTCTGGAAAGCTCTACACAAGGGAACGGCAAACAGTTTTCCACAAGACATGTGCCTGGTAGCATTGACTGTCAGCTGGTCCTAACCTGCTAGTGCACGAGCTGGGATTTTCTTCACGGGCACCGCAACAAGGTAAATAGTGGTTTTTCAGTTGAAAGGAATCCAGACATCAGGAGTGTTAGACATGAAACTGGGCTTTGTCTTGTTTGTGTCAGACAAACGATTCACAGAACTGTTAGTTGGGATCCTGGTGACGTTTGAGCTAGACAGAGAGCCACGCAAACTGCTAAAATATGTAATTGGTGCTTCAGAAGGGCCTAACTGAGCACATTTCATGTCACACCTGGTAGGGAAGAAGAAATTAGATGGAAAACTGAATTAGAATTGACGGTTTTCTAAGTGAAAAGTATTAAATGGCCAACCCCCCAGTAATCTTGCAGTTGAGAAATGAGTTACGAAGTGTAGGAAATTAATAAGGAAAGCAATAACCAAAGGAAAATATGAGTGGGTTGGAGAGGCTGGTAAAGGGCAGAGGTTCAGAGGAAATCTTTGTAGGACAGGAACCATTATGAGATGCAGGTGGTAGAACTAGTGATGATGTACCAGAAGCGGAAAGATTGCATCATTCATTAGCAATGCTTAACGTTAACGATTAACACTTTAAATTCCGTGGAGAAACCTGGTACCAGTATGGGAGCTGCCTGGGGCAAAGTCTGCTCAGCTGACGAGGAGGATGGCAGACAGGGCAGTGAGCTAGCTGGAGTGTTCAACCATAGGATGGAAAAGGGGAAGAGTGTAAATGAAGGAGAGTAATGTAAGTAGTTTCATTCAGTCTCTTGTTTTTCTGTTCTCTGGGATCTGAGTGAACCGGGTGTATCTGGGCCCCTGCCGTGCCAGGTGCTTTCTGCCGATCGCACAATTTCGAAGTGGCCATTCGAAGAACCATAATGAAATGGGGATGCTCATAGAAGGGTTCTGCTGGGACCTGATGCCATGCCGTGGTTCCAGGTCACTAGTGTAAATAGATAAATCACTGCTGGTCAATTGTTAACGTGACAAAAATATCCACCCCCAAGAGCAGAGTAAGTGCTCCACGTGTGTTCCCAGTGCAGTCTAACCCACAAACAGGAGTGTGTTCTTGTTTTTCGTTCCCGTTAGCAGGACATGGCGATACTGCTGTGTGTCAGCTATGAGCTGGGAGCTCTGGATGCCATTTGCATATTTATGTTTTAACCGAGAAACTGAGTAATTGGAATGGATGCAAACCCCAGTATTCAGAAATTACTGTTGGAGTGTGAAAATGCATTGGAGAGGGAGAGAGAGAGAAAACTCAGTTGGCTGACTTTACCAAAATTGAGAACATCTTGATTACGGCGTGCAAGTACCTTCACAGGGAAAAAATACTGAACACTGCAGCTCTGAGATCTTAACATGAGTAACACAACAAGAATCACTGCCTGGCAATCACGGCCAGGCAAATTCCAATTGGAAAAGGCACAAATTCTGAAGAGAATAACTGTGTAATTTAGGAATGTGTCTCCAAAAACTGTGAACAATAAAAGTTATGATATTTATGCAAATAGCTCTTCCATGACTTTTTTTTTCATTTCAGTTTACTTCAAGGTGGGGGTGGGGGGACAGGACAAAGAGGTTCCTTTATGAGGTTTTTGTAGGATGCTTAGTCAGCGTAGCCCATTTGCTCTGCAATTGCAGAGCTGCATCCAGCACCTGCGGCTGCTGGAGCCGAGTGGTGGTTGACTGATTAGAGGAGGCAGTAGATTTCTCAGGAGTTTGTGGCATGAGTATGTGAAATTGGCTTGTGACTTCCAGCATCGTAGCTACCTTGAAAGGATCTGTGGTCTTGGAGATTTTACACCGTGGTATCTGAACACTTCCCACGTTTAATATGGTTCCGTTCTATGTAAATGAAAGAATAACAGGGTCTGCGCATGTTGGGGGTAAATGTAGGGCAGGAATCAACTCCTCCCCTCCTGTGCCCACCCTCCAAACACAGCACAAGGCTGTGCCCCATAGCCGCCAGAGAGATCTTTGGGTCCTGCAGAAACATCTGTTGTGAATAATGGGAACCTTCCCTCTAGGCTGCAGTGAGTGGCTGCTCCAGCACAGGGATGGGAAACTGGTCTGATGAAGAAGTTCTGCCCTGTGTGTGGTTTACACAAGACTCAGCTGTGCTATCCTAGACTTGCACCTCAACAGGGACCTCCCAAAGGAGATGCCACATTCTCCAGGACAGACTTCCAGCCCTTCAAATGTTTGCCCGTGGATCTCCGCCCAATAGCAGACAACAAAACACAACCACCCTTAAAAACTGGGAGGTAATGCACCTGCTGAGCTAACCCCTGGAGTGCTCTCCTGCACTGACTGTGGAGGGAACCAGCAGTGAGGTAGCCAAGCCTGGCCTTTTCGTGTGTAACCACTTAAGTGCGTGATGAGCGTTTGAGCAGCCAGGGACCCGTGAACATGCTGACAACATTTATGTCACAACTGCGAACATTTAATAGCATCGCCTTGGAATTATTAGTTAATGTACAAATCCCCCAAGTACTTTTCTGTTATAAACCCCATAATTTATCTGAGTACAAGCTGCAAGTTTGTAAATACAGCATTTAGAAGGTAGCTATTGCATAGCTGGCTTAACAAATACCCTTTGTGAGTAACATACATAGGTTTATTTGGAGAGGATTTAGCTACTGGGAGGAGGGTTTCTCCAAGGAAGTCAATTGCTTCTTAGCTGCAGCAGACGGGGAATATAATTTCTGAGTTTGGCTTTCTTGTCAGTAGAAATCAGTCTGACCTGATTGACCTGCTGACTCACCTATCTCCTCAGCCCATTGTTTACTACCGGCAGATTTCTAAGTCATCTTTACAGGGACGAGGCTGGAAGAAACATTTTGATTGAAAGGATTGCTGGCATCCAGCACGCTCATTGGAAATGAGACAGTGGAAGTCTATGGCCAGTGTAAGACCTGTGAGCAGTCTTTTGCTTCACAGTGCATGGCGAGTGGGAATCCTGACTGCCTGTATCTCAGTCTGCTGGCCTAAGCAGGCAGCAGCATGGCTATAGCTGACATCCCAAAGCACAGGCCAGCACTGCACACGGAAAGCCAGCATAGTGCAGCAAGGATGAAGTGCCTGCAGCTAGGCAGTGCTCAGGGTTGGAAAAGCAGTACACAGAGCACTTTCTACGTACTGCATCGTCTTTTATGACCAGGGTCAGGCAGAACAGTCTGGTGGTGATGTTCTGTGAGGGCTGCTCTTTGTGCACACGTAAGGGCAGGATTGTACATTGCATCTCTGCATGCGCGTGTACACATTAAAACTGCAGAACATGCTGTAAACTGAGACGGGCACAATGAACTGTGCCCTTACCAAGAACATTCACTGACAGTTTATGTATTGTTGACTGACTGCAGATTAGATTTGCAAGAAGAGCAATAAGGACTATGGCGGGTGGGAACTTGACCTCAAAGAACTCAGCAGCTGATGCTTTGAATGTTTGAGTTACATCTGAATCAAGCTCTTCATTAAATCTTAGCAATGTCAAAAGCTCAAAGCAGTAATTGTAATTGATGTGGCTTCCCCCCCCCTCCTATTGCTAAAGTATCTATTGCAACGTGCAGCACATCCGTGTCACTACATTAAGTATGTAGGCAAAGAGGGGAGGTTAGGCAATAAGGCCACAGGACAAGCAGTGTGTACTCAGGAATATCTTCTTGGCTTCCTTCACTGTTGTTGGGTGTTTTAAAAAGTGTTCCCACATTTGAGTAGAACTGGTTCCAGATGTGCTCATTTGAAGGATGTAAAAGTCATGCTAGCACCAAGACTGTCAGGATTCTGTGCTGTACCTGAAGAGATAACTAGTCCCATCGTAAAAACAGAAGTGCTATAAACAATAAAAAGGCCACAGGCAAAGGTTTTAGTGCTTCATTGCCATTAGCATCTCTTTCTCCCACGTATTTCAGACTAACATAGTTAGAGAATCCCTCTGACGCTCCAGCACACTGAACCAGAGGTGCTTGATAGGATGTGGGTCGCTTGTCTGGACTGTCAGGGCTGGAGCCGTCCGTGGGCCTTTCGCCAATGTAGAGCAGGCTGCGGTCCTTCGTGTCTTGCTCCGTTTTGAACAGTTCATACTCAGTGTGGGGCAGCTTGATGCCCAAAGCCAAACATCCATTTGTGGGAGTTATATCCTGCTCCACCCCAGCACTCCAGAAGCCTGTCAGCCCACAGCTCCCAGCTTCTGAGGAGTTCAGCATCATCACCGTCACCTGGTCCATGGGTGTCACTCGAGCCTGGGTGACTTTAAAAGCCAGCTCTGTGCCACCCCTCACCTTAGAGGAGGGGATGCCCTGTGTGTAATGCCCAGATGCATAGATGGTGAAAGTCGGTTGCTGGCAGAGTGGGTCGGAGTAGTGATAGTAATACCCTTCCCAGGTGTGGTTGGTACCGTGGAAGATGAAGTACCTGGTAAGGAAAAGCACCGCAGGGCGGACTTCACAGCGGGTGCTCACCCAGCTGCCACTGAGCCGCATCGGCAGCTGAGCTGTGGCTGGGAGGATGGGTGGGTGGTGCTCATCAGCTCTATAGATAATCCCACAGGCTGGGCAAGGATGCACGTGGTGCTGCAAAAGGCAAAAGAGTTAACATTTTCGTAAATTTGCAATCCAAAACCCCTTTCAGAGTATTAGCAATGCTCAAAGCCCTCTTCTGCTCCAGAGTGCTCAACGGCAAGGAACCTGGCCCACGACATCAAGCAGATTAAATGAGAGAATGCACTACCCTCTTTGCTATTCTGATAGTGAGGAAGGGCACAGGTCTGTGCCCTGAGGCTGTGTTGAGGCCAGTAAGGACAGGCTGCCAGAGGAGGACAGAGCAAGGGCAAGCAATGCTGTCTCCAGCCAACCAGGTTTTTTCCCCCTCCACGTTTTCAACTGAGTTGCTGTGCTCACCCACAGGTGAGGATGAGGGTGTCAGGAGACATCAGCTCCACCACTGCATCGCTGCACTGACTTGAAAAATTGACGCTGTCTTTTCATCAATGAAAAGGTTGGTGAAGCCTCACTGGGGCTGCTGGGGCTGCTCCACCCTGCACTGATGGCAGCCTCGGGTGTGGAGCTTCTGCAGCCCCACGGATTTGGAGGCAGGTGAAGCAGGGTGGGAGGGAGGCAGGGAGTTTGCCAAAAGATGGCTAAGAAAAGCACCTACTGCACAATGAGGACCTGACCTTTGCTTCTCCACCTGTGCTTTGCCTGCTGAGCTGAGTCAAACCAGCCCTGCAGCTGACCCAGTGCCAGGAGAGGTTTTTGTGTAGGTTGGAGCTTTTTCTTACGCTTCATATATCACAACTGATTTATTTTTAAACAGCCAGGGTTTGAACATAATAGCATTTTCTAGAACACAAGCTAATCTTTACTCAACTTGCACACCAGAAGGTTAAATAACCCAGTAGTTAACTGTAGGGTGGGTAATTTACATGCAAGTTGATTGGAGTCTACTCTAATTTAGCCATTTTCAGCTTGCTTTACTGCTACTGTCACAGTAACGAGTGCTGACAGTACACAGTACAGTAGGGCTAAATAATCCCAGAAGTTGGCAAATACGTGTGCATTCCTTAGACAGGAAATTCTTTGATAATGGAAGGTAATTTGGGGAGAATGGGGCTCTTTAAAACAGATATAAGTTTAAGGAGGGGAAAAAAAAGGGAAGTTTTCATAAAGAAGGTTAAAAAGTGATTTCTAACATAGCTGTGCAACTCACTAGCCCAAGCACATGGATGGCAGTTCAGAGAAAAGAAAGAAAAACCCTGTGCCCAATAAAACTATCACTATAGACACAGAGCCAAACATCTTACTCGCTTCCACCAGTCGCGTGAAGTTACTCCTAGTGGATGGCAGCTTCTAATTATCGCCAAGTGGTGACATCATGTGCTGGGCCGTAGGAGCTGTTGGCTGATTAATTACAGGGCTACACCGAGAGAGTGAATTTCAGGATCTTTAGGTTTGGTTTTAAATTAACTTTTAAAGCATTCATGTTTACCGCCTGGCTTTTCTCATATAGATGGGCTTGGCCCAACATAACAGAAGTGTAACCAACCTAAGAATGTGACTTTCAGCAGGGAGACGAGTGTTGCTCAGTGCTTTTCAGAGTTTGCGGTGTGGGGAAATGTTGCCTCAAAAATAGCTTTTTTCAGCTAGTTCAGGTCTATCTGGTAAAGTCTGGAGAGGTTTTTTCACCCCATCACACTGCTCAATCAGTTCTGAATTGATTAGTGATAATTCCAACAGAAATGTGCTTTCCTGGAAATAAACTAACCTACTGCAAAATGCAATAAAGTTTAAAATACAAAGTAGAAGGCAACTGAGTCTCCTGCTCAGTTTAATTTACGTCACAATGGAAGTCTGATTTCTGTGTAATAACATAATTGTATTCAGGGCAACTTCCTCTTCTAATGGCATTAGCTGAGGACTCGTGATTCCATGGCAGGTCACGGAATGCCGCTTCCTCATCCTCTCTCAATGCGGACAGCACAACAAAGAGTGAGAGAGGGGGGAGGAAGACAAACACAGAGCCCACAGCCTCTGATGATGTGCAGCCCTGAGTTTTCACCAGCCTCTGTGCAGGAACTACCAAACTCCATCTCCTAGGAGAATAGAGCCAGACAAAAGCCTCCAGGCCCACGCTACTCCAGGCTTGTTTCTGAAGGTGGTTTTGCTAAGCTTTCACCCCTTGCAGTCCTGCTGTCTCAGTAAGGGAGAGCATGAGCCCCACTTATCATGCGAGGAGCACCCAGGCAACAGCAGAGAGGTGTTAAGTGGGACTTTAACAGAGGAGAAAACACAGAGGCCTGGAAAAGCCTTCAAACCCACACAGGTATGCACATAGGTATCCTCACCATGGCACTCTGCATGGGTCGCTGGTAGCCAGTTGGCCGGTAGTGAAGCCTCTCCAACCAGTTGGTGTGGATGTCCCCCAGATACAGCTCCTCCACCAGCCGGCTGCCGCTGTGCCCTGGCTGCATCAGGGGCTGCTGGTGCTGTTCCACCCGCACCAGGCTCAGCTCATGCATGGCAAAGCCCAGCGCTGCGGTGCAGTCACGCTCGCTCTTGGCGCTCAGCAGTTCGTAGAGGGCTCCGGGGGCCCACGCTCGCCCCGGGGGCAGGAACCCGCTGCAGCCCTCGCTAGAGGTCTGGTTGATCCAAGAGGCTACCTCCCGCATGGCCTTCTGGCTGTGGAAAACGATGCCGACCTTGTGCAGGTGGTAGTCGGCCTCGGTGGCCCCGCGGGTGATCCAGGAGGGCTGGCGCAGCCGGAGTTTGCCCTTGATGACCAGCGAGTAGGAGGGGTCGCGGCAGAAGGGGTCCCAGTAGTAGAACTGGTAAGCCTTGAAGAGGCGGTTGTGGTAGAAGAGGTAGGATCGGGTGAGGAACTCGGGTCCCGGCCGCACCTCACACCTGCGGGCGAAGGCAGCGCTGAGCCACGGCCGGGAGAAGGTCGGTCCTGCCCAGGGCACCCGCGCTGCGGGGACAGAGGGGCGGGCGCGGGGTCGTGGGCATGGGCCTCCCGCAGCCGGTGCTCACCCCCGGGGGGGCAGATCTGGGCATCAAAACGTGTCCGTGCCGGACAGGGCACTGAGCCGCACCGCCCGGGAGAGGGGGCAAGGCCCGGCTGAGCGGGTCTGCGCCGGGAGCGGTGCAAGGTTGGGCAGGAACAGGGCTGGTAGGGGGAGCACAAGCGGTGCCGCAGCCGGACGGGGTGGGGAGTGAGGGTCGGGGTCCCTTACCCGGTGGAGACCCATCGCCCCTCCAGGCGGGGAGGCAGCCGGGCCGCGATCCTGGCTCCGTCCTGCAGGTGGCGGAGCTGCTGCCGGCACCGCGGCTCCCAGCGCAGCGGGTGCTCCGCGGCCGCGCAGGCTGGGGGACACAAGGAAGAAGAGGATGCGTTAGCAGCGAGGAAGTTGCGCCCACTCCACCCCCCCGCCCCCAAAGGCTCAGGAACCCCTGGCCCTGCGCGGTGCCGTTAGCTGATGCTGCAGACATTTTATTTTACGATTTTCCATCTCCAGTTTTATCTGAATCCAACTGGGTTTTTTGATTAAATCTTCCAATCCTACTGAGCACTCTTTGTTCGTGGTCTTTCTCTCCCAGGCTATTGTTGAAGTGGTAACTGGAACAAGGAATTACAGCATGGGAACATGAGACCCGCCTGTCGCTCACCATAAGGACAGTAATTCTGTCACTTACCTCATTTCCCATAACAACGGATGTTATTGGCTTAGGGAATGTGTGAACACTCAGCTAAGTCCTGAAGACCTTTGCATGCACACATAAATGTGGACATATATTCCTATATATTACTCAGTCTTAAGCAAACTTCTGTTGCACTCATTGTGAGTTTTCTGCAGTGAGAAACGTTGGCTTAACCTCTCTATAACACCACAGAACGAGCTGTCAGCGAAGCTTCTCCTGAAACCCCACTGATTTTCTGCCATTGTACAACTGTCCCACCTGGCAGAGCCCAGTCCCTCAGCCTAGTGCTGTTCAGCCCAGCTCAGGGCTGCCTGGGGTTTATGAGCCCAGCCAGGGTTTGCTCACCATAACTGCACTTTGTAATTTGCCCAGGAGTGTGCTGGAAAGTTAAGCCAACTTTGATTCACTCCATAGCACTGGTTAGAACAGACAGCTCTCCAGCTGCCCACCTGCTGCAAAGAAAGATCTAAGCTGAATCCATCACCTTCCCACAGACTTGGAGATGCTAAACGTGCACGCTCTGTGCCTCAGCCGAGGATATCAAGATACACAGGCACAACTGTTCCTCTCAGTTCCAGTGTGCCACAAACATTCTTCCATATTAACTGGGAGATTTGCCTAAACCAAACTCTTTGCTGGGAGAACCCAAACCGTCTGGCTGCTGAAGAGAGATTGTGAAGAGCCTGGAGAGTGTGACCACCTTCCCAACAAGAAGTGTTTACAGATGAAGCTAGCACACCCGCTGTGCTGCACACCACGGGCAAGGCTACAAGCTGCTGAGCTACATCAGCAAAATTCCCTGGCTCACAAGCTCGGGATACAGCATAAATATAAACACTCGCGGTCAGATTCACAGCTGGGGTCTACCAGGGAGGCTCCCCTGATTCCCCACAGCCAATTTATTCCAAGACAGGAGCCTCTCATCCATGCGCAGACACATCCTACAAACACAGTGGTAAATCCCTGTTACAAATGTTCTGTGTGCGAGTTTGACACAAACACAAGCCCTAGACCAAGTCAAATGAGAACTTGGCAATTAAATGTCTGCTGAGCAAGTCAGAGCTCCTGAACATGTGGCAAAGCAGAGTTTTCCACACAAACAGTATTTTATTACTAATCTAGTGATGCATAACATCAGACTTAGGTCTGATGGACGAATTCTGTCACTTCACTTCGGTGCTGCCATTTGCCAAGGGTTTACATGTCATAGTAACAGGGTCCTTGAAAAGTGTTTGTGTAGATTTAAGCATGCAACCTCCAAAACTGCCACAACAGGACTTAAACAGATGGGAAGCAAAGCCTGCAGTGAAGCAGGAGAGCAGTAAAAGCAGCAGCCTCTCCACCCAAAGGCCAGTGAAACCAGCCTTGGATTTTCTGTTACCTCACTGTGTGCTGGAGTGCATAAACTAGCTGGAAAGATGCATTATTGGTGTTAAGGGCTCTTTTTGGAGCAGACTCACAACTGTAATAGTTTTATCATGTTCAGGGGCTGGATGTGGTGAGCAGGCATTGCCAGCTCCTTCACAACCAGCTGCACTAGTACTTCCTAGAACTCAGTTCCTGCGAGTCTTCGTAGCATACTACCGGATGACAAACCCCATTGCTACTAGTTAAACCTTTAATTTAGCAGCTGCAGTACAGAGCCCATTAGGAGCTTGGGCTCTGTGTTCCCACCGCTCTTCTGCCACAACTGTGCTCTGTGGCATCAGGCAAATTGACTCCTGGGTGCTCCTTAGTTGTGGGTCTTTCTTTACCCAGCTGCAGAATATGCCAAGTTTCATCTGCCTGCCCTATCAAGAGGCCCAACTACTGGCAAAGCTTTTGGACAGTCCACACGGGATTGCATTAACCCAGTGAAACCGCTATCCTACAGAATATGGTGAGCTAAAAAATAACTGTATTTGTATTAGAGGTGACAGGCTGCAAGGATCAGATTTACTGTTGCTCATAACCACAGAAGTGTAGGTGTAGTCTACAGTTCCAGCAAAGTAACAGCACAGAATGCAGCCCCATTCTCAGCTCACGAACACCCTGTGCTGTGCTTATTGCAGCAGAAGCTTCAGTGTTTGACTAAACCCTCAGCTCTAGTTTTGGCAGAAACACTAAAAGTCTACATTGTTTGAGAGCACAGACACTTTGGCAACGCAATCACTCCATTTTGACACATTCAATAGAAAAGGGAATTTTTATAATCAGGATTAAACTCCATGGGGGGGAAAAAAGGCCTCCAGAATGTACATATTTGACATGATGGGGATGCCTAGGCATTCTGTCTTAACTGTACACAAGACTCAGGGCTGGATGCATCCTCAAACCAAAGCAGTTGGCTTGTGTCCAAATTCTGTGGCTGCTTTTCTCGCTTAAAAACTCCAATCCAACCTCACCAGATCCAAACATCCTTTCAAGCTGGAAAAGTTCAGTTCCAGACTTAAATCCTTAGTTCAGGCACTTCTTTATTCCAAAAGCAGCATAAAGTGGCTGTCACTCTTGTGTCACTCTGCACACACTTAGCCTCTGGTGAAGCACATTGGAGCAGCTCCTCTCGCCATCTTAAGAGAGACACAAATTAAAAGCTTTAGCAAGTTCTTGGCCTGGAGGAGGAAATTATTCACTATTCATCTTCAAGACAAAAATATTCATTCATAGGAAAATTTAAAAAAATCCCCAACTGTGATCTCTTCCACTCACTCGTTATCCCGTCTGTCTGTATCTATTAACCACAAGCGTTTCCAGAGAGCTCCTCAGCACAGCAGCTAGACAAAACAGTATCTTTTTCCAGCTTTCCGGTGCGTGCTGCATCCAGAGTACTGGCCCGAAGTCTCCTGAGCTGGGGAGCTGCACAAGCACTCAGGCAATTCAGAATGCCGGTAACGGGGAATGGTGGCCGATCAGTGCAATCAGCAGAAACTGGATGAACAACTAATGAACAACATTAACAAACACTGACCAACTGTTCTGTATGCTCATTTCTACAAGGGGCTTCTGGAAAAATCAGAGCCATGGCATCAAACGATAGCAAGGCAGAACTGGAAATTCTCCTCAAAGTAAGCAGTTGGTTAAATTAAGACCAAAGATTCCTAGGCAATGGCCAAGCCTGGAAACGACAGCCCGCCAGTGGTGTTGTGCTACAGAACTGCTGTATTCTCACTTCTAAAGGGAAAAAATACCAAGCAGGCGAGAAATACTGTACTATGCCTTGCTGGAAACAGATCTTGTTTGTGTTCCTCCAAGCAGATTGACTTTGGAAAAAAGCGAAGTTGAGTCACACATTCAGAAATGGAGAGGAAAATGCACACATTACAGTGTGCACCAGAAGAGTTCCTGTAGATCAGCTCTTCTCCAGACCTAGATGGCTTAATAATCTGTTGCATGATATTGCCTCCTGTGGCCAGAATTTATGATTCTCATTTATAATTCTAATGCTTCAGTTAGTCACCCATTCACAGGGATAAGATCAGTGCCTGAAGTCACAGAGCATTACACATTTCTTCATTTAGAGATGACATAAAACCTTTGATATTTTCTGAGGAATGTTTGGACTGGAATGAAAAGGACAATATGAAACAGATCAATACATTCTGCATAAGCGAATCATACTCATCCACACAGACTTCATTAAGAGAGCAAAACAGGGGTTCGGTAGCACTTTTCTCTCCTGAGAGGATGCAGAATGGATTTTGGGTTAGCCACTAATAGAATAAGCATTCTTCTGAAATGTTTGTATTTAGCAAATCGATTTTTCTTGCATTTGTGTGGAGATTAAGTTAGTGGTGCTTCTAATTCCCGCAGAATAAGGCAATCCCAAGAGCACAAGTCTGTGGAAGGAGATGCGTTTTATATTGTAATATCTTGAGTTATAAAGCTTAAATAGAAACCACTGGGGGTGGAAAACTGTATCACAGCAGAACTTTGCATTTTGTCTATCTGCAAATTGAAGCCAGTTCAGGACAAGACTTAAGCACACGCTTAAGTCTAATTGGTTTCAGTGAAACTTAAGCATGTGCTTGAAATTAAGCCAGTGCATGAGATTTTTCCTGATTAGTAATGCCTCCCTGAACTGAAGCCAGAATGTGGTCAAGTGGTTGAGGGAGGATGCCAGCGCTTTCACTGGAGCTCTGTTTGGCTTCTGGAAAACTATTTCTATTATTCGTCCCTTCTCTTATTTGTCTGTACAATGGGTATAATTACACATGGCTGTTTCACCAGCCTGCTGCTATCTGGAACACGCTTTGAATTCACTAGATGATTCTCAGTTCTTCTTCTATGGATGGCATACAAACTGCGCTACATGTCACCACGGAGCAGCACCTTGAGCTTCCTGTGCATCGCAGCGCATAATCATATATGAAATCCTGTAGATCCTGAGAGGGACCTCAGCCAACATAAAATTCCCAAGCAGCTCAGGATTTTAGGGGAATTTTCAGAACGTGCTTTTAACACACAGTTTTCACACACTGACAAACAGGTTCAGACCCCACATTCCATGGCTTTAGCCTACCTTTTCCTGATCATTGTCTTCATTTGTCTCTTGTCTGCAATTAAAACAGTGGAGCACTTGTGGTGAGTTGACTGCTGTTTTTCTAAAGCACCAGAGAAATAAATATTTTGCTCATGGAATCATTTCTTTTTCATGCAAGTGTCATGTCTGGTGACAGATGACAAGACAGATGGGATGTGTGGTAGAGGAGAAGGGAGAGGGTATTCTCTCCTGAACCTCAAAGATCTTCTCCAGTATAAACTACATTTAAATAAAATGGCCTCTTAAAACTTCCCTGTCTGGCTGTTTACCTGGGAGAAAAACAGCAGCTCTAACGCTGTAAAGGGGATTGCAGGGCTCAATCCCCATTTCAGTGGTGTCTCTAAACAGGAAATACCCATGACTGACCAATGCTGCATCAACATCGTGTTCAGAATAGGTCCACCCTTGTCAACCGAGAGAAGAAAGAGTCACAACGGAAAACTGGGACACAGGACGTTCTCAAATGGTGTCACCTACGCAAGACATGTAGGAGTTGGCATAGAGAATCTGTGATGACAATAAAAGCACTAGAGGCAGATGGGAGTGCGTCTTCCCGAGAGGTCTCCTACAGCTAATGTTAATCAAAAGGCCAGGCTTTTCAATTACACAACGGATCAATAACTCACAACAGACTTGCTGTGCTGATAGATAGGGGAGAGCTCACTCCACTTCTCCAGAAGTTGCTGCACCGATTCAGAGAGAGGAGCTGTGCTAAATTTCCACTGCTGAATTGGTCAATGTCAAAAGATGTACTGGAGAACAGCCGAGCAATTCCAGTTGGCTCAGCCACTGCGGTCAGCTCAGCGGTAACTGGCCAGTAGCTCAGAGGCCTGTACTGCTGCCAGCCCCGCAGCAGGCAGTCCAGCAGGGGCGTCCTGGAGGGTAGACAGGAGTGCCAAGAACCCCTCCAGAGGGTGGACAGGAGTGCCAAGAACAGGGTCCCACTGTGAGACAAGATCAGAGAAATCATACGGTTCCCCTGCAACAATTCACTGGCTCCACACAAACCTAGAAGACACAGCCCAGAGGAAGAGGGCTGGTTGATCAGGGGAGGTAAGAACTAATGGGAAAATTGCTACATGCCTCTTTCTTGGCACCGGCAAGCAGTGAAAAAAGCAAATGGTCTTAGGCTACACTAGCACATCGTGACTAGTGTTAAACTTGTAAGTTCGGCACAGGCAAATATATGACCAAACCCCAAAAGAAACTAAAGGAAAGAAGGACAATGCTTTTTCTTGAACACTGGTGAAAATTTAAATTTTGATTCAGTGAGATAGGTGAGACCATAAGGAGATGATCATTAATCCCCTGGGTACCTAGACGGTGAGAGATTGATGAGAATACAGCGGGGAAAGCATTTATTTTCAAACCCAAGCCAACCAAGGCAGTCTACAGCTGAACAATGCCCCAGGGGCACTAGCATGACTCAGTTAAATTCTAACTGGAATTTCTATTCTTACCGAATGGGAAATAGCAGACCTATCTTCCTTAGTTTAGATGAGCTGGAAAGTCACTTAAAAATACAGCACATGGTTGTGAAATTAATACCACAGTGTCATTATGAACGCATAGAGCACCCATGCCGTTTCTGGCATCTCCTTGGAACTCCTGCACGGTCACTTTATTAGTGGCTGTCGTGGCCGTTTTTAATAGTGCTGGCTAAGCATATATTTTCCTGGAGAGCTTTAAAGAGTGGAACCAGTAATCAGGCCATGGCTTGGCTATAAAGCGCCAACCTCATTTTGAACATCTAAATCACTCACATGGACCATGAGCACAGAGAGGACCACCCACCACATAACATTTACATAAATACAGCATTTACCCCAAGCAGAATGAGCAACTGGAACTGGTGGGAGTTAACAGCAGAACAACAAAACATGATTAGAGGGTGAGAGGGATTGAGTTACGAAGCAAGATTAAAAAAGCAGAGTCCATCTAGACTGGCTGAGTGACATCTGGGGCTAGATGGAAGGGATAACAGCCTATAAATATTCACAAAGCATAAACACCAAGGAAGGGAAGGAATTTCTTGCAGTGAATAAAGAGGATCTGTTGGGAGTGAATGAAGAGAGGAAAAACATGGGCCTGTGTATATGGGTAAACTTCTTGAGGCACAACCTAGTAGGCAGTGCAAGTCCACTTGCTTGGCAGGACTTTGAGGGCCTGAACAAAGCATTGCCACAGGGAATAAGCCTCTTGGCAGGGAGTTGGAGGGATACTCTAAGTGGCCTTTCAGTCTCCCACTGCCATGGGGCCGTCCCCATTCCCTGCTCCCACGGGAGACAGCTGCTCCCCTGTGTAAGCGCATTGTTCACCATCCAGCTCATCGAAACTACTACCTCACCTCTGTGGGACTAGAAATGCAGCTGGCTGCACAAAGGTGTTTAAGAGCATAAATACACAAGCAACTGCAATAGGTACCAAACTGCTGGACACAGCTGGGAATCCCAGTAGGTCCCTTCAATGCCAAGTACCCACCATTGAAAATCTAAGTCCAGGAAATTAGATTATAAACCCACTAAAGCAAAATGCCTTTTGTTCTGTCTGTATTTAGCACCTAACACAACAGGATTTTTGGTGTTGCCGGACAAATATTGTTCATAGTAATAAAAGCAGGATCTAATAAAGTCTGATGCTACATGGCTCCTGCAAAGCCAAGGACGAGAAGGGCATTCAAAAGCAGTTACAGCTGAAGGTACCCTCAGAAGAAAACCTCTGCGGAAAGGTGGTAAATTGATACAGAGCCCACAGCAGAAATATGCACACGTTTGCCTTAGAATCACAAGTGACCACAGAAAAAGGTTACTTGTTCAGCTGAAGCACAGAATTAAAGTTACTTCTAACATGCATTTTGGGGTCTGAGTGTGGTTTCTAGATAGCCTAAAATTTCAGTCTACTCTTTTGCCTGTCAACATTAGCCAAGATTTGATGTGTTCCAGTTCTCTTAAACACTGCCGACAGATGCTAAAATCAAAGTTGACATTCAACCTATAGGCTGCGTAATCTAATAACAGCACTTATGCTGCTCAAAACTAACACAACTTAGGAGCTTTCTGCAGCAAAACTCCTATCATTTATATTTTCATCCTTCTTTTCCAGGGAGTCTCACTGGGAAAAACAATGTTTTCTCTGGATAGCTTTAAAAATAATACATCATTGTGTGTTTGCAACACACGGGAGAAGAGTCACTCAAAACCCGTAACCTGCCAGCATCTAGCACTTATGGATGGGAACGAGTTGAACACATCTGTCTCAGTGGGAAGCTTGGTGTGTACATTTATCTCAGAGTACGGGGTGAAAACCTATTCCAAGGATCTCTGTCTCCCACTTAGACAAAGTCAACATGTCAGTGTTTCTTACTGTCAGTGTTTCTTATTAATGCAGTAGAAACCATAGGGGACTTTTTCAGTGACTGACTGAAAGGATATACTCAAGTTTAAAGCATTATTTTCAAAACTGCACTCAAGAAAACCCTCAGTGGTGAGACTTCTCCAGTTGATGGATGTACCATCACACCAGCTGTAAAGTTGAGAGCTCTTGTTGCACTGACCCAACGTCTATCTAAAAGGGCCACAGGAGCTGAGCTCCACTGCAGCATTCCCAGCCTCAGCTGAATTCAAACTGTGATGATTTGGTCAGCTATTCCTTGAAAATGAGAAAACATCAGTATGAAAGACATGGTGATCACAGCATCACCCTACTAAAACTCCAAAACAACTCTCTTATCACTTCACACTCTGGAGCTTTGACATTTCCAATAAAGATTAGAGTTTATTTCCTAAGCATAAAAACAGACCTTTCCTAACTCTGCATTGCAGAGCTTGTGAGCTCTTAATTCCTTAAAGAAAAAAACCCCAAAACCTAACCCAGATTATTAACCCTTTAAGTGGAGAAGGAGCTGTTCTATGAAACATTTTCAGTTTCTGGCAGTGCTCAAGCTGCAGAAGTGATATGAATTACAGTCCTCACATTCACCCTCTCAATTTCTTGATATTATCTCTGAGATGTTACATCTTAAAATTATGAAGTCTTCTTTTCATAGCTTTATCTTCCCCGGTAAATGAATAAGAATACCAAGGAATTGTGTAACAGCATTGTCTAGGTGCTTCCTAATTTTGAGTTTGATTTTAGTAGTGATTATGCCTCATGCATGAAAGCATTGTCTTTATAGATGACATATGCTCTGTTGTGGGAAAACACAGGACGCCACTGAAAGCAAAACCTCTTTCCAAACTTTGTTCTGCCAGACACAGCCTCCCCCAGCATTGGATTCCAGCTTTGGTTTTCTTCATAGCAATTTCTGGCTTTTGAAAATCTCCTTACTCAACAATTTGTGCTTGCGGGGAAAATATAGAAACCACACGATATTTTTTTCACTTGTGCTTTTTTTACGTCTCAGCCCTGGCTTTATCTATATCCATATACTTTGAAACACAGCAACCCTGTAATTATGGAAAGAACACCAGGCATATCACATGATCAGGCATAATACAGTGGCTGTTGATTTTTTGGCCAACCTGAGAAGTGAAGAGTAAAACCTATCAACCTGGTAAAAACAAATTAGCTAAGTAAACATTACCCAAACACATGTTTGAACCCGATATAGTGATGTTTATTTAACAGTAAGTGCATACATAGGCATGTGTAAATACACACACACATCTCTATATTTAACATGTTAAATATACGTCGTTAATGGGATTCTCTTCTTCATCTCATAACTGAAAGCAATTACTGATCTTATCTTACCCCAACACTGCAATTTTCAAACTTAAACTTTGAAAGCAAGAATAGACTACTTTATGTTAAAACTATGTAGGAGAAGCTACACATGAAAAATATCAGTGTGGTGTTATTGGAACGTAAAGGCTTTAATAAAAGCTTGGGTAAAACTCACCGAGTCTCAGGGGACATTTCCAGGAATGAGTGATTCTTTGCTGGAAGGCTGCGAAATCAGACTCAGGTACCTAACTAAACTGGTGTCATGCTCATACTGATGCTCAGTCGTATGTGAAATGCAGAATGCCAGGCTTGATCATAGTGAAGTCACTGGCAAACCTTTATTTGATTTTAATGAGTTCTGAATTTGAGCTGGCTATTCAAACACGTGTTTTAAGGTCTGCCTTCTCTTCTTACTGAAATCAACGGAAATTCTCTCACTGACATCAGGTTAGACTGCACTGAAGTAAATTGCACAGAGACTTAGAAAAGAAGTATTCACATTAGACTTAAATGAGTAATCTTACATAATGCAGTGCAACAGAGCTCTGAGCAGAGCAACTTGAGCATAAGGTGAAGGAAAACACATATTTCTTAACCTGCCCAGCCTTATCTTTGGGGAATGATGTTTGACAAGGATCCTGCACAAGGAGAACAGAAAAGTAACTCCATGGAAGTACCTTGCTTAGAGATTGCTTTCTGTAGTCTGCTCTATTACTGCAAGCAATGTCCAATAGCTGCCACTACATGATTCTTTTGTGGTGATCCCTAAACTGAGCCCTGAGCTGGAGAGGCAAGTCAGTGGGATAAGTCTGCTGCCCAGAACCTCAGATGAGTAAACTAAGTGGTCAAAAGGAAGCCAGCAGCATGAAACCCAGGTCTCTGGTTTTACAGTGTCCAGATTGCCTGGGGACCTCAGGGGCACCTTCAAATCCCTCCTTTCACCTGCCTATTCAGGGGTACACAGTAGCAGAGTCTCAGCCCAGGGTGTCCCCTGCATTTCCTAGGAAACTACTCTGTCGAAGGATGGAGGAGCATCCCTCAGGCTCTCCTCCTTGTTGCAAACCGAAACAATTTTGCCTTTTTTCACAGCACGGTTGTCTTTGTTCTCCCATATGGTCTCTTAAGTCAGAATCTTTTCTTCTGAAATTGCTCCAAGAACTGTGGAGTTGAAAGATGCCTCTCGCAGAGGGAGCCGCAAAGATGCAGCCTGGGCTGCTCTGAGGATCTGCCAGCACAGGCAGGGCTCAGACGCAAGTGCCTGAAGCAGGACACTACTCCTGGGAAGTTGTACCTTCCTGGGGCAGGTGCTGGATCCTCCCAGATAATTCGCAATTCCCAGAGAAAAAACACTTAGAATCAGCCCTGAGCCCCTCCTGATCTGAACTCGGCTCGAGTGCGCTCCGCGCTCCGGACCGGAGCCGGCTGCAGGGACACAGGGAAGCCTGACGGGGCTTACTGGGGGGTGACAGTCACCCCCACCGCTGCGGGAGTCTCAGAAGAAAGCAGAACCTGAATCCCAGCCCTGCAGTGGCTCCCAGCCCGGCGGGCATCGCCACGATGCGGCTCGAAGCGGGGACGGGAAATGTCAGGGAAGCCCTTAGGCTAGCGGGCTGTGCCCACTCCCGGCCCCACGACTCAGCAGCATCCCAGAGGATCCGGGCACCCCGGGGCTTTGCCTGTGGCAGACGGTGCTGGGCAGTGCGGGCCTGCTCCGGTTCCTCCGCAGCTGCTCCGCTTGGACACCGCGGGCGCGCACGGCGGAGACACCAACCCTGAGCTGGGACCCAGGGAAGAGAGGTCGGGGCAGGGGGCGAGTGGAGCTGCGAGGGCCAGGTGCCTCCTGCCCGCGGCTAGCACGGCTGGGACTGCGGTCCCAGAGCCGCCCGGCGGCGACCCGCTGGGCAACTCCTTCGTGCGCTGCTCGCGGTCCCCCTACGCGGCCGTCCCGCTGCGGGCTCCCGCCCCGCATCCCCTGCGCTCCCCTCTCACAGCCCGCGCTACTGCCCTGCACGCGCCGTGCAGCTCCCTCTGGCCGCCCCCGTCCCCTCCTGCACGCACGGGGAGGTGGCGGGACACCCTCGGGGAGGGACCACCCCGACCCAGCACCGGCTCCCCCTACCCCAGTGTGGAAGCGACCGCCGGGGCCACCTACCTACGAGCAGCCCGGCGAGCCACCAGCACCGGACCATGGTGGCCGCTCCGTTCCCTGGCCGAGGCGGCGGCAGGAGAGGCGCGATCGGGCCGGTGCCCGCGGAGCTCAGCGGGGGGGCTCGGCCATGGGCCTCCCCCGGCGCTCCGGTACCCGAGGCGGGACCCGGCTTCGTGCCGGGGCGAGAGGCTGAGCGCTTGTCCTGCTCTGGCCCGACCCTTTTGAAGGGGGAAAAAGAAATGCAGTGTATGTATTTTAAAATAAACCTCCCGAACCCACCCGCCCGCGCAGCGCAGCGCGTCCCCCCGCCGCCGATAGCTTTAATGGAGCTTTGGCAGCCACAGGTTCGAGTTGCCAGAAGAGGTGGAGACTCCGCCGCCTGCGCCCCACATGCAGCCGCGCATCTCACACGCGGGGGAGGAGGAGGAGGAGGAGGAGGAGGAAGAGGCTGCTCCGCCGCCGGTTGCCGGGACTGGCACCTCGACACGGGGACAGGCACTTCACCTTCGCCTCACCCTTAGCTGAGGCGGTGGGGCTGCCCTCGCTTCTCCGAGGTCACTCTCCTCAGGGCTCCTGGTGGTCCGGCTCTTCTCAGTTAGCCCCACAGACCGTGGCTCTCTCAGACCCATCATCATTCCGTTATCCTCAGTCTCGGATTCTGAGGCCAGCAAGAGACACCGGTATGACCCTGAGGAGTCTGAAACCCTTGGAAACCTCTACACTGTACACTGAAAAAATACAGGACCTCTTGAAGGCAACTCCAGAGTAGCTCTCACGACAGCCACTTCCCTTTCCGTTACCCAGACAAAGCATGCAGGACTGAATCATGACTGACAAAGCACTTAGAATCAGTTCTTGGCATGAAGCTAAGCACAAATCTCAACTTAGACATGTTTAGGACAAAACAACATTTCTCCCTGTCTATATCGATGATTAGCAATGAACCAGTCTGTTCACAGCTCTTCAAGCACAGCGAAATGACATGGGACCAATAAAGTGCAGGCTCGGTTGTTTTTGGAAGCAGCGAGGGGAAGAGGCCAAGGCCGTGCCACGATAGTTCTGATAGTCCAACACTCAGGCTGGTGCTGGCACTAAATGTTGAAGTTCATTGCATTTTTTCAAACTGAAAAGGTAGGTTGAGTTTTTGCAAATGAGGCAAAGAAATCAAAATACAAGAAGAACACTGGGACCCCGCAAACTCATTTTTCCTAGTGAAAGTGGGTAAAGGGAAACTTGAGGGAGAAAAAACTGCAAGTTGGTCTCCAAGTTCACAGCAGTAGTCCTGTTAATTGCAATGAGAAGCTGGGGCCTGATTCTGCAGCCGCATTTGCTGAGCAGAGGCTTCAGCACAGTGGTGTGAGGTGTTGGTGCAGGGGGTTTGTTATTCTGTCAAAAATAACACATAACATCTTTAATGTGAAGCGGAACAAACTTATCTGTCGTAGGTGCATGAAGAATTAAAGTTTAATGATGCTTGCCAAGATTAAAATAACAAAGTCCATTTGTAATGCAGCCACTCCTTTTCTAGCTGTTGTTTTTATCTCCTTTTGTTTCTCAAATTCTCCAAACCAGTCATCGTCAGTAAGTGTCCAAACCACTGCGGTTTTACTATATTTACAAATGCATAAATTATCAAACGCATTGGCAGAAGTTGCCCTTTATGATGATGTTAGAGAGAAGGGAGTAATTTTGCAAGAAGTTACCTTTACAAACCAGGATGTGCTATTTCCAGGCACAATCAACTGAAACTCAGAAAAAAAAACGGTGGTAGAGGTAATCCTCTACCAGCAACAAACTTGGCGTTTGGCTACACACTTCTCACGTGACACTGCCAAGCTCTAATGGTAATTGATCTCCTTCATTTCTTTGGCAGTCTTTTGAGAGCGTTTGTTTGAGGGAGGGAATCTGCCCAAAGCGGAGTAGCTTTAACACAGGTGCTTGAAAATCTGAGTAATGGGATGTAAACTGTTGTAAGCTTTAATAACACATCAGACTAACAGAGTGTAGCGTTAGATTTCATTCCTATGGCTGCTCTCATCCCAGCAGCTCCTGAGGGACCTTATCTAAGTCATAAGAACTTATTCTTAGGAAGAATTCTTCCTGCCACTGTTGGGTTGCAGAGCTGCCCATGCACAGCAATGTGGCTGTTTCGCCTCCCAGGGAAGATGAGCAGGGTGCCACGGTCTGCTAGAAATACTGGGAGGGTTTAGACAGGCCATGGAGTTTTCCAACCTGGAAGTCTGCCAGGACATCAGGCTTAAATTCTTGACTCATGTAAAAATTGCTGGGTAATCTTCAGCTCCTGCAGAGGACCAGCAATGTAAAAATGCCTGTAATTTTTATTATCAAATAATTACAGACTACCTGCTGGGCAAAGCACAAGGAGAGAGACAAACGACTGCAAACAGCCTTGACTCCAGCAGAACTATGTGTCTTGATTTACACACTTTGACTGAGTGCAAGTTGTTTCTATTCTGATTCAGGAGCACTTTACTCACAGTGCTGTAAATACTAACACACTTGCAGGGTAACTGGGAACCA
Source organism: Upupa epops (assembly GCA_013397515.1). Lineage (NCBI taxonomy): Eukaryota > Metazoa > Chordata > Aves > Bucerotiformes > Upupidae > Upupa > Upupa epops. Next base: position 647,792 of record VZRI01007808.1, on the reverse strand, counting down.
GACCAAGCTGTGTTTGCATTAGCTATGCTTCACTTGCTTGGCACCTTGTGTAATAGTCATTCAGGTAGAGAATATTTGAACCCAGAACCATGTACTCTCATCAGCACTACAGGGCAATGAGTTGCCCAGCCCCTGAAGGCCAAATATTTTCTCTTCCCCTTGCCAATCCTGCAAGGATCGGCAACCACACCTGAAGGCAGCAGGCCAGGAAACCAAAGATTAATAGGCCAACAGCTCTGAAAATGCTGTTTGTCTGAAGAAAGAGTAGATATTTGAGTCCATAAGCCTTAGCAACTCAGCTTCCTGAAGTTCAGTCTCTAAGAAGTACTACCAAGGGATGTAATATTTGCAGAGCTGAAAATACTGGGTGACCTGAAAGTGTTGAGTATGTGCAGTTACAGCTAATGTTTACCCTGTGGAACCACTTGCACTGTCTTTCAGTTTTGGAGGTGAATTTTAGGGGGCTATGGGATAGCCTATAGAGGATAGCCTATAGACTTTAGGCAAAAGACTTCTGCAAAATTATTAGTGGAAGTACAATATTAAAACATTCTCTTTCTTAACATTCAGACTCTTGTTTTTATCCAGGTAATTCCAGTTTCTGTGGATGGTCACCTGTAAAATGTTCTTCATCAGGATGAAGTTAAAGGCACAGACAACACCTTTCTCAGTGTCTGTGAATGGCTTCCACAATCTATGTTTGCTTTTGTCTCAGCCAAGAACAGATGGAACTGAAAAGTAAACCCCTTTGTGGGAGGTGGTTGTGGAGAAGAGCGTGGCATCCCTCATGGCAAGAACTTCACCAAGTCTCGCTGGGAGACTCTGGAGGGAGCTATATATGTTTTACACTCTGTGACCCACCAACAGATGGACTGTGAGGCAGAGCTGGCAGGCAGGGACAGAAGAAACGAGTTTTTAAAGCTGTAAAAAATAAACAAGCCTGGAAAGGATTTTTTAATTTATCAGGACAAAACCAAATAAGCAAAGCATATGGTGCAGATTCTATTCCTTTCACTCTTAAATAGAAAGTTAGTGTGTGCAGAGGATTCTTCATCAGAACTACAATATACTTTTTTCATGAAATCTCATACCATGGCCAAAGGAAGAGAGCATCATCTTCTCCATGGAGAGACATGGGTCAGGGATGATATGTTTTACTCAAACAAGTAAATGTTGTCATCAGTGCCACTCTTAGGACATCACCCAGCTATGATGTGCAGAAATGAGTCCTGTTCCTCTCAGTTCAGCACAGAACGATGCTTCACTGCTGCAGGAGTTCTGCATTATTGCCACACTTCACCATTAGTGACGGAAACAGCATTGTCTTCCTTGATTACCTCTCCTCTCTTACACCACTCTCATCTCAGGTAGGTAATTTCCTCTAGCTTTTTCATTATCAGTGACAGTCTGTTTGGATTCTGTCAGTTAAAGCTGCTGGTGGATAGACACAGCAATCGCTGTGCACCTTCTGCCAGTGGGGCAGTGAAGAAAGTATTACCTCTCCTAGCTTGTTACTTTGCGCTCTTCACTGCGAAGTGGTATTTAAAAAAATATTGCACAGTCATACGGTGCCTGCCCGTTACTCTTTACTGAGTAACAATAGGAAAATGTGACTAAACCTGCCAGGGTACTTGGCTCTGTGTATGTATTTATATGCTAAAATGCACTGCAGTATTATTTACATGCTTAGTTGGGGTTTGTCCTTTCTGGAGAAGTCTGGACTGCTACCTGTTATACTTGGCTCATGATGATTTAAATAAGAATTTATAGACCCTAAACCATCTGCAAAATGTCCCAGTCCTTCAAGGCCAATGTAAATGCAATGAAGGGGGAAAACCACATAAAGAAAAGGTTAACAAGGTTTCTTCTTGCCTCCCCCTTGGCGCATTTTATAATTAACTTTATAATGTCTGAGAGCAAAGGTTTGAAGCAAAGAAAGCTCCGACATCCTTGGAGATAATTGCAACAGTTTGTGTAGCACATTACACCACCAGAAACTTTGTTTGCTTTCACTGCACTGCAGGTTGTTGTGAATATGTGTTCTGCAGGGCACCACAGAGTGCTGGCTTCACATCTCAACATGAAAGCAGCTTGCTATAATTTATATCATCACACTAATCAGGAATGAATGCTAATTCCAGGTCCCTTTGGGGGCTACGGGAAAAAGAAAGAATAATGACCCAGCAGCCTTCTCTCTTGTGCAGGCTGCCTCTGTTTTCCAAAGAGTGAGGGAACAAAGTATGTCATCAGTCTAGAGACCCTGTAGAAGACAGCTTGGAGAAGGATCATGCTGCATGCAGCACAAAATTCTTCTGCCCCTGGACTCTATCAGCATTAGGAAAACTTAAATTTTCAGTAGATCTTGAAACTCTAGCGCACATTTTATTCTGAATGACAGATCCTTCCTCCCTTACTCTACCACACTTCTCCAAGCCTGAAAACTGATGCTTCCTTCGTAACAGCAAAATGTGGGAAAGATGTTTGTGTTCTGGTGGTTACACCATGGGGTTGGAAAGCAGAGGTGTTGTTTTACATCTGGGCCACGTTTCTTGTTCACCATGGACTTGATCCTGCCCAATACTGAGCACCCATTGATTTTTCAAGGCCAAGCTCTCATGCAATTTATGTGAGTCCAAGTTCTTGTTCCAAAGCAAAAACTGGGCCTGTATTCAAATAAATTGGTGCTGATTCTGTGGTTATGCTGCTTCCTTCACAATCCCAGCAGGCCAGAATTAATTTCCATTCCCCCTTCTAGTGGCATGATTGCTGTGACAGTCATCCTCCAACACTTGACACCTCCAAAGCCCTGAATCCTCATTAAATTTTCATTTTACTTCTCTCTAGGGTTTAGTTTTTTCACATTAGTGGGAGGTCCTGTTCTCTTCTGTCTCTGCCCATACCCAGGAAGAGAGAAGAATAACTGTCTGGAAAGAAATTGCTTTTATTCTTTATGAATTGCAAAATCACCACTAGCTCTGACTTGTACTAGAGGGGAAGCTGCTATAGACACTGATGTGGTCTGTGCTGCGACTGCTCTCTTTAGGACAGGGCGTAGCCTAGAAACAGCAAGCAAGTGTAATCTGTCTATTCTGAAGCATAATCATATATCTAGTCTGATTGCTAGGCAAGTAATAAAACTTCCTCAAGGTTTACTAATGTTCCCCCATTAGGATTGCAGAAACTTAGATGCTGATGGCATCTTTTTAAGTCCCTTAGGCGCATGACGTTATCTATGTTTTCCATGGACTTTGTGGTGGCTGTGAATTGATTATAGGTTTCTGCAAAAACTAACCAAGAGAAGCAGGTCTGTTATCAATGACCCCATGGAGTTCCATGAATCCTAAAAGACTGGAAACCACCACTGAGGTCAGTGGATTGATTATTTAGATTAGATATGGCCTCTTTTCTTTTCTTTTTTTTGCATCCTTATTCCTAATCCAGTTCTCAGTGTAAGATGTACTTCTTCTAAGTGTAAGAAGTACCAATTCCACCACTGCATGCAGAAAACTGTACAGATCTGTCTGACTCAAGAGGTCTGTGGATCCAAGCACAGCCTCTGTCATTCTGCAAAGACAGAGGAAAATAAGAGGGAACTTAGGCTGTCACTAATGAAAGGTAAAATAATTGTATCTTTGTTCAGTGACTGTAGTAACCATAAGCAGCTGTTAAAACAGATTGAAATGCAAGCCTTTCTCTGGTCCCTAGTTCAAGGCTTTTATAATAAACCTTGCTTTCTCCTCGTTAAAACAATAATTTACTCTTTACATTTAAGAAGAGAAATGCTCTCAAGACACATAAGGATATCAACAAAGATAAACTACAAAGCCCACCAGCCAAATTCATGCTACTGTGGGGATGCATCATAAATCATTGCAGCAGACAAGTGTCTACTACAGAGTCTGTGTGCACCTGCTCACCGCTCTGCACCAGCTTCTTGCATGTTCTGCTCCTGCAAACCATGAGAATAATCTTAACAGGACTTGGCAAGTGGCAGCCAAGACTCATGCCCTATTCAGGAGAGGAGTGATTAACTTATTAATCACTTATTTAATGCTTGCTCTACCCAAAACATATTTAATGGAAGTACTTTTATTCTGGTTTATAGATGCTTTCAAACCTATTGAAAACATTTTCAAAGCAGTTCTTTTTAATAAGCTATAAGGAAATTATGGAGTAGGGGTTGTCTGTTGAGTGCCCTGGATTATATAGGATGCTTTCATCTGTGAGTGGTCAGTGGGTACCTTGCAGTTCAGCATGCTTGCCAGTGTTGCTCATTGCACAAACCCTCTTTGCTGCCCCGTAACAACCACCAACTGTCCCAAACTGCCGACCTATTAACCAAACAAACTCTGCTAAATATTGCCATGTGTAGTAAGTGTACTACTATTTTTCTAATTGCTAAAAACATGTCCTTCCTGTGTTCAATAGCTGCTAGAAGAGATTGTTAACATCTGGGTATTTAGCACAATAGAGGCTTTAAACTTAAAGGAACATTGTCCAGGTTAGCCAGTGAATTTGACCACATTCTATAGATTATACTGTTTGTGTTATCAATGTTACATTTGAAAAAGAGAATCAGTGACTCTTATGAGAATGAAGTCAGCAAAGACTTCATTCATTAGTAAAAGAATTGACATGACAAAAAGCAGCTGTAGCCTGGGACAGGTGACGATGGATTTGGACTGCTTTTTGACTGGATGTACAGCCATCTACTGGGGGAATGAGGTGTGAGGGGAACCAAACCTCTCAGTATTTTCAGGTGAGATTGTATTGGATAGCTGTGAGACTTACGACCCAAAGCAGTCACTTCCAGCTATTTAGGAATCAGACTATGAAGAGGGCTCCAGACTGTGCTTTGCCTGTGGCTTTAGCAGTGATGGAGTCCATGTTACATATGGCAGTAATAATTTTGAAAACCTCATTTTATTTTCCACCACTAATTGCAATAGGCTTTTCTCCTTCTGCTTGTTGCTTGCTGTGGAGGACAAGTAATTTTTATTCTTATTTCTAGACAGCTTCAATTCCTGCAGTTGTGAACTGGTTTGCTGTTACAGCATTTGTATTTTAAGTATGAAAAACAGATGTCTAGACCCAGTACCGTTAGGGAGAGAGATCTCTTTGCTACTTGAGATATAAATACAGCAAATTTCCTCTCATCTTATATTAAAGCTTCAACAAAACTATTTAATCTTAGATCAAACTGTCTCTGATTAGTTGTACCAGTCCTTTGAAGCCAATGCAATCTGTCATATCAGCAACAGCATAGGTATTCCGAAAATAATACTATTATAAATCTCAGCTCTGTATGCCTGTGTCCCAGAACCGTAGGGATAAAGCAGATACTCTACAGTTATAGAGGAAAGATTTGAACCTCAGTATCTTCATGAGTTGTATGTGTGCTGTAACCAGTGACATTGTCAGACTCAGGAGTCAAGCTTTAACAGAAAGAGGGGCATCTGTGACATCAGGTGCCAGCCTTTCTTTTTTTGTGCATCATCAATGCAGTGTCATAGCATGCAGCTGCCTGATAGCCTGGGTATGAAGGAGTACAGCTACACAAATGCTGGGACCACTTTGTGATGCTGCAGCAGCAGCAGCCTGCAGCTGCAGATGTGCTGCAGGACAGAGGGGAGACAGAGACATGCAGCAAGCTCTGAGAATAACTGCCAGGCCTGAAATGCAGAGCTGACAGGAGGACCTTTGATCCCCTGAAAACAGAAAGTGCAATTGATTCTTTTCATTTAGAAGCATGACTGGTATCACATTTCCTGAGCTGGACAAGGGTGGTCCAGATGTCCAAGACAGACTTTTGCATAAGCACTTGACGTTCTTGTTTTTCTGTTTGCTCTTCTTCCCTAGTTTAAAAAAAAGCTCTTGGTACACAGTCGCTGTTGTTGAAATCACTGCCCTAAAAGAGGAGTTACATCAGCTTTTAGCCTTTAGTAGTTTATTAGTTCTCTGGTTGCTAGTGGAGAAAATAGACAAAATTAGGCAGACAGGAAAAACTGTGGCAGAGTTATTTATGTGAATTTGGGGTAACTTTTTCTTTCAAACAAGTTATAGTGCAACCACATGCTGGAAAAAATACACCAAATTTTACCCATTCTACTCACAACTGGACATCTGAGCTGATTATTCAATTGCACAAGCATTTTGAAGAGTCTGGAACAATTTTTATTCCAAATTATTCAGACAATCTTCAAAGAGATAAAAATGCAATAAAAATGCTGCAGTTCCATGCATCTTTATTATGCTGCATGTTTGTGTGTCCACTCCATAACCTCTGTGCACGCAAAGGTCCTGCTCTTACGTGCAGAGGAGAACTGGAATCCGGTTGCATACATCTACATTTCTGTAGAGATGGGCTGGTCTAAAACTGAGATCTATTTGCTGCTCAGTAAAGAAACCATAATGGCCTGTGTTTCCTGCACATCACTGTGACACTGGTATAGAAAAGGCTGCTGTCAAGGCACAGTGCTTTCTGCCCATATGTGCAAGATATGTTAGAATCAGCAAAAGCATCTCAGCTTATGAAATGCAAGAAAATGGGTGATAGAAAACGTTCTTCTTCTGCTTCAGTTAGGAAGAGTCTCAGTAAATTATGGTGTGTGATCCAACAGTGTGACCTGGAAATGAGAGCTGGTCCTCCTGGATCTAAGCTGGGATCACACTGAGATGGAGGCAACTGAAGAAGTGTTAGTTTTTCTGAGTTGATCTTAGCTTTCTGAGGTGAGAGGAATCTGCTCTGTTGCCTCTGTTTTTTGCCCCTGTAACTCTGTATTGGGAGGACTGGCTGTTGGCAGTCAATGACTGTTCATGGGTGAACTTGACTCCAGTTACCCTGGTCAGGCAAAACATAGTTATTGATAATAAAAGTATGTAGAGCTTAGCATTTGCTGCCGTGCAACTGTAAGGACAGAGCCACACTTTTAAAAATGTTTAAACCTGGAGAATGTAAATGCTACTTAGTCCTGTTAGCTGGGTCACTAAGGAAGGTGCAAATTTCCTATGTCTCATTATATAAATTAATGTTGCTGGTATGTAGCTAAACACTCCCTTGAGAAATACTCTTCTTTGTCCTGGCAGTGCCACCTTACTTAATGCATCATTGCACTCAGGAGTGATATATCACCTTCTGGAATGTTTACAGGAGGGTTTCTTATGATTTCTCTTTGTAAGACTTCTAAACAAAGGACAATGGGATATAATGGCCTTCATAGATCTCTCTTCTGAGCCTTTGAAATAAAGATCTGCTAGTGTGCACAGAAATATGTACCTTGTCTAGGCAACTCCAGGAATGACTGTCAGGGTTAAAAGGAGGTTAGTGTCAGATAATGATGGAATTATCTAGTAGAATCATTGAATGATTTAGATTGTAAGGGACCTCAGAGATCACCCAGTTCCAACTCCTCTGCCATGGGCAATGACACCTCTCACCAGACCAGGTTGTCCAGAGCCCCATCCAACCTGGCGTTGAACACTTCCAAGGAAGGGGCATCCACAGCCTCACTTGAATGACCTGTTCCAGTGCCTCAGCACCGTAACAGCAGGGAATTTCTTCCTAAGATTCAATCTAAATCTCCCTTCTTTTAGCTTGAAATCTTCCCCTTTGTTCTATTACTAGAGTCCCTTTTCACAATTCCCTCTCCAGGTTTCCTGTAGCTCCCTTCAGGCACTGGAAGGCTGCTCTAAGGTTCCTCTGCTGTTTGCTACAGTGTGGTTTTGACCACCCCTATATGCCTGCAAGACTTTTATTTATCTGAAAATAGAAATAAATGAAACCAGTTTCTGAGCCACTTCTGCCTTTGTTTTTGGAACTGGAAGAAGTTTTTATTATCTTATTTCTTAATTAATGCATAGAACATCAACTATTTTGGTAATTTCTAAACTTTAATCAAATACAAATGATCCTCCAATGGGCATTTTAGTCTTGTTTCTATATTTTTAAAGGAAATTAAATGTTAATTGCTGCTAGGTAAATTCATCCAAAACAGCAATTTTCAATTCATCCCACAAACAGTAAGAAAATAAAGATAATTGTGTGGCATTTCCTGCTGAATAAAGGGAGCAAGGACTTTTTTCCCCCAAAAAATATTTTTAAAGTAAAGTATTTTTGAAGATTACTGCTATTGTATATTTTTAAATGTCCGTTACTTTCAAATACCCAGCTAAGCCAGCTGCAGTAATTGTTAGGAAAATATTTCTCTCCTGTCTCAGAGGTGCAAGAACTAGGACTTAAGGAGACATTAAAAGGTAACAAGAAAAGGCTGCTGTGTACTTGATAGCAGCCTGACAGTATAAAGCCCAGCTGCATCAGTGGACTCGCATGTGAAATCGGTGCTGCTTGTGCATAGCTTGAATCCATTGAAAGAACTAATTGAAAACAGGTTATGGCACAGCCTGTTATCAACTTGAAAGTCAAAACCAATGATTTGGGTATCTTACCACTTGTACTTGCCCTTTCATTATGTACTGGGACTGGTCTTCAAATGGTCTGGCTATACTATCCCAGGAATCTGGGAGTTTCAAAAGATGTTAAGGCTGGCTACCCTGAAATCAGGACAACCCAAAACATACACATTGGGACCCAGGCATCTGGATTTTCAACAGCACTATCCACAACTATCCAAATTCTAGGATTGAGTTCTTGTAATGCCAGAGATTTAAACCTAAGAAATGGCTTTGGACTAAAATTTCTGTCAGATTTACCACTAAAAATGTCTCTGTAAGCAGCAAGTAAAATCCTCGTGGTCTTGAATATTACTTGTTGATCTTTCTCACAAAAGAACTGATACTATTCCATGAAGCAAAGAGGAAGCTGTGAAGATCACTTGCACAGCACTGCAATTATAAGAAGAAAAAGATATAAATGGAAAATGTTTCTATTGTATCATCTATGTATTAACAGGTGAAAAAACAGCCACATCATTTTGCTTTCGACATATCTCCTTTGGAGCCAAGCAAATTCACTCTGGTGTTTAATCTTGCTTTTGTTTAAAATTTTCCATTTCTTAGGCATTGTGAGGTTGCTGTGGCAACTTGTGATACTTCAGCTTGCAATTCCAAGCTGAGTGATTGCAACTCTGCAAACAGAAACGGAGGGATTGGAGCTTTTGGTTTTGGGGTTTTGGCTCCTCCTTCTTCCTTCACTTCTGGTCTGTGTTTCAGAGAGAGCACATGTCACTGAGTGCTAAATGTGGCAGTCATCTTGCCATGGGAATGCAGTGAATAGAGAGAGTGATATCGCAAGGATCAGCGGAAGGAAGGTTTTGTCTGAATTCCATTGTTTACTGAAATAGAGAGAATTTTGCCCTTGTAGGAATTGGTATGCTGGAAATGGAGGACTGCTGTGGAAACACATGGGACCAGGAACTGCACTTTAAAATGCTCGCTGACACTGAGGGATGTGTGTGTGCACTGAACAGTTTCTCCTGCTGTGGCAGGGGGATTGGACTAGATGATCTTTTGAGGTCCTTTCCAATCCCTGATGATTCTATGATTCTTGTTTCCTCAAGGAACAAGAATTACAGGAAGTCTCCTCCCTTTGAGCGGTTGGAGGTTGGAGTTTGGTCCTGTTTTGTGAGAACATGTGATTAATCTCATTAGTCTTTTTGTGGGGTTTTTATGTGGGGTGAATGAAAAGTGTCTGGTTGGGTTTTTCCCCAAATCAAGTTAGTTTCATCTTTGTCTGCAATGTACTGGATTCCAAACTCTCCTTGCTCCTTGGGGCTTTTTGATTGTTTTGAGCCATTAGCTCATTAACTAAATTAATTGGTTAATTTTGTCTCTGGATAAACCCTTCAGATGAACAGTTCTGTCTGTAATGGGAATCTCAGTGGCAACTCTTGTGGAGACAGGCTTAAAGAAAAACACCACGTTTAGTGCAGAAGGGCTAGCAGAGCAGCCTTAGGAACTAGTTGCAGACTGGCGGTAGTGTTGCCTAAGGAAGATGTTGATTTGGTTTTGGGACCCTTTGCCAGAGTATGAGGGTGATGTACCTAGAGTGTAAAATGATTATTACCAGTTCACGCTTTAAAAAAAACACAAGTCCAGATCCTCCAGACTGACTGACTGTCCCACACAGATGCTTGGTCCTACATCCAGGCCATGTCTCAGACCACACACTTCAGTAACGCTCTGCAGCCACTCTGTCTTGTGTTCCGTGACAAAGCTGATGCTCATTTCTCTCTGTCTCGAGAAATGATTAGAGAATCCACCCACATATCCATAGTCCTGAACAAGCTTTGAAGAACCATTGGACTGCAACACAAAAAAAAAGCCCCTAGAACTGAAGAAAATTGCCCAGAGGGAAGTGAAATGTGCGGAAAGGGCTTGTGGCAGTTGAGGATGGCTTTGCACTGGGTCACTATGTCCATTTAAAATCCAGAGAGGATCAAAATTGGTACTTTTTTCTCTAGTTCACAAATGTTGTTTTATTAATAAGAAGCCTTGAGATGTTCAAAGGAGGCAGGGTGCTAAGCTAATAGTGTCTTGGAATTTTAATGATAGCTGTATTCCTCAGGCTCTTTTAAAATCCCAGCTTTAGTGTGTTGCTTCACACAAGGCTAGAAAGCTTGATTCCAAGCAATAATTAAAAGCCTAATCCCCAGAAAAATTAGATTAAATCAGCGTTCCCCTTTAGAGTGATTAGACTAAAGCTACTAAAATCGAAGCTTTTTCATATAAATTACTTCCCTTTTTTTTATTGTTAGCATCTCACTTTGAATCAATAGCTGCTAAATGGGGTAAATATAACATTAAACAGGCTAACAGTAAAGGTTTCGGTCAAATCAATCTCTCTGGTACTACAACAAATGTCATGATTTTAATGCACTGCCAAGATAAGTAAGAAACTGAAAGTAATCTGAAAATTTCTCTGCCTGTTAATGACATTTTCTCCTTTGAAAACATTCCAGGAGTGTTCACAACTTGAGTTAAATATCTCCTGAACTATTACCTAAGAATGACTTTTGTGATAGGTGGTTTAAAAGAAGGGGGAAACCTCAACAAAACCCCTTTCTAATCATAACTGAAGGCTTTCATTTTGCAAAGATGGTGACAAAAAATCTGGAACATATTTCTCTTTTGTTTGCCTCAACAGATATTTTATTGGGTTACTGGAGATTAAACAGACATTGATCTTTTTACCTTCACTATAAAACAACAAAAAATAGGAAAATTAATAAAAATCAAGGAGGGCAAACTTATAAAACAAATTAGTTGTGCGGGGAGGTAATAACAAAACAAAATACTTCTGATAGCCAAGTTCCATGGACAAAACAAGGACTCTGCAATAACAAAACTTAATTGGAAAGCCCACCATGAATTATCAATAAAGAGTTTTAAATCTTTTTTCCTATAAGAGAGGGAGCACATTCAAAGATACACGCACAGCAGTTTTGTCCCAGTTGGTAACTGGTATCCCACTTTTCTTTTGAGCTGGCTACAACTGGGACAGACTGTTCCTTTGCTCTACTGCTCAGAAATCACAGGAATTGTCCACTGCAGAGAAGGTGCAATGCGGAGCATGGGAATCAGGTGCCTGGACTGTGTGACAGTCATGGTTTGATGGGCATGCTGTATTTTAGCGCTGCCTTAACAACCTGCCTCAGCAGGGCATTGGGGCTGCACAATCTGAGCACAGAAATTCTTGCCAGCTGCAGCCCTTGTCTTCCAGCTCCTCCAAAAGCCCACACACTGCGTGCACCAGGGTTTTCCCTGAAGCCTCTTCCTGCAGATGCTGTCCTGTCCTGGTTGTGGGGCAACTCTGTCAGAGCTTCCCTGCACTGCAGACTGCCAAACATTTTTCTCTGCTCATGCCCAGTATTCCCCTCTGGCTGTGGGCCTCAGTGTGTGCGTGCCATGTCACAGCGACAAACAGCAAGAAATGCTCTTGCACCATTTGTGCTTCTAGTCACCAGCAATGCTGTGCTGCCCTCGGAGAGATGCTGGTGCCAGTCTCAGCTGGAAAATGTCTGAGCAATCTGCTGAGACATCACTGAAATCCATCAAAGACCAAGAGTTACTGAGCAATAGGCATCACTGCCAGAGCCGCTGCAGCATGAGTGAGGGCCTTCTGCTGTGGCATTGCTGCAGGCAGGAAGTTTTCAGCCGTCTTCCCTTTCTCTTCTCTGGTGTGCCAAAGCACAGCCTGTGTTTGGGAGACAGTGCTATTGCAGTATGGATTGAATATTGCTACTGCCGGTAGCCTCTTGGAAACAAGCTCCCTCGAGCCCTCGCTGTCAGGCCTTAAATCATCTGCCACCATCCCAGTGCTTCGTCTCAGCTTTTAAGTTGTATTGGCAGTGACAGTAATTGTTCTCAGTAGAAAGCTTTTAAAACAGGCCCAGTTCTGTTGGTGTCAAATACACAATGCTATAAAACCTGCCCATTTCTGAGGTGTCCTCCTAGTGAGAAACTGAGTACTAGCCATGTGAGGACAATGGGCCAGGGTAATTCTCTGTCCTAGTTGTTCATACCTGCCATGTTACTCAATTTGTTTGAGTTAGAGATGTCCCTGCTTATTGTAGGGGGGTTGGACTAGATGATCTTTGAAAGTCTTTCCAACCCAATACAGTATATGATTCTATGATTCAACTCAGAGAAATTTTCAACACACCTGCCCTCGGACCACTGGAGTTGTATGAAGAGTTCCCAGAGCTTCATTTCACACAGATTCTTCCTTACAGATTGTTCGTACTTTTATATGTAAACATTAAATCAAGGTGTATAACACCTGAAGAACAAGTCAAATGGAGGGAAGTACAGGTGCTCGAGCACATTAACTGCGGTGCAAGAGGAATCCAGGCTTTAACTTAGTGTTCAGGAAAGCCAGGCTTAGATCTGCTGTTGCCTAAATGTACATGATTGAAATATTGACAACGGTAGCTACACATGAAGGTGGATTCTCAGGAATTGCCCTAATTTAGTTGCCATATCTCTTTCCAAGCCCCTTTCTTTCGTAAAGCTTCTGAAGTCTAGTCCCAGTTCAGGCAGAACTCCTCTGCCTAACCATACAGAAGCACTTCATGTATGCCCTCATCTCAGTGGTGGGCTGGACAACGTCCCAGACACTATCACTGAACTCTTAATCTTAATGCAGTAAACATGTTTTTCTCTTAGTCTAGCAAATGGCCCTGCTTATTGAAATAATCCACCGGCTTTTTTAATAAGGATTCTGTTCCAAAGTATTTGTACAGAATCAAGAAGGATTTCCAGTTGCCATTTATTTTGCTACACTAGAAGGATTTAAATAATCATTCATTTAAAATAAAACTACAATCCAAAGAACTCTGCTTGTGAATGCCCTTCTGTTGAAGCAGTTTTTCTTTTCTCGCTCATAGTTTTCCTCTTGTAAAAGCCTTTTGATATCTTTTACCCTTTTATCACAGTCTATTGATGCCTGATGCGATGATCTTGGATATATGGAGAGACAGGATGCATCATACAGCAGAACAGGTCGTTCTTCATGACCCAGGTTTTAGAGAGTTCACATGCCCAAGACTGAAAGTTTACACAGACCAGTATTTCACACCTTTGCAATCTGCAGCATCAGTAAGCGATGCTGTGACCTCCACTGTTTTGATAAAGGGTACAAAAGGGAAAAACCACAAGATCTTTTCAAGTCACTGACCTGAGCAGCAGGCAGATGTCCTGAAGGAGAACAGAAGGCAGATCTTCTGTGGGCTGTTCTAAATAGTGCAGAGGACTTGTGTGCAGCATCCTAGCTCTTTGCAATGCCTCACTTTTTATTGACCCCTTACATAGATGCAGTTTTCAAGAATAAGATTTTAAGTCCTCCCTGAAGATCGAACAACATTAAAGGACACTGAAAAAAGCTCTGTTCCTACTTTGCATCTATGACTGCTTGTGCATCCTCCTCTCCTTTGCTCTCTTGTCCATATACATATAGGGTTTCCTCACACAGGAATGACTTCTTGTGAAATCGTGAGTACAGAGACCTTGTATGGTTTCAGTTTTTTAAATGTAATAATAGTGAATGGATTAATAATAACATAAACAATAATCACAGAATAATCCTGGTTGGAAAGGACTTCCTAGACCACCAAGTCCAACCATCCCCACACCACCAAAAACCCTAAATACCTGAGAGATTGAAAAACACAAACTAACCCCCTACATGCCTGTAACTCTAGCAGGGTGTGAAGCACCATGTCTTCATGTTTCTTAAATACCTCTAGGATGGTGACTCGACCACCTCCCTGGGAAGGCTGTTCCAGTGCCCAACCACTCTTTCTGTAAAAAATTTCTTCCCAGTATCTAACCTAACCCTCCCCTGCCTCAGCTTCAGATCATTGGCCCTGCTTCTGTCAGCAGTCGCCAAGGAGAAGAGACCAACAGCCACCTCTCTACAACCTTCTTTCAGGTAGTTGTAGAGGGCAATGAGGTTGCCCCTGAGCCTCCTCTTCTCCAAACTAAACCTGCTCAGCTCTCTCAGCATCTCCTCATACTACTTGTTCTCTAAACTCCTCATGAGCTTGGTAGCTCTCCTCTGGACACATTCTAGAATCTCAATGTTTTTCCTATAATGAGGGGCCAAGAACTGAACAGATTAGTCAAGATGAGGCCTCACAAGGGCCAAGTACAATGGCTGGAGAACTTCCCTTCTCCTGCTGAAAATGTACCTGGTTACCCCGTTGCACATACAGATCTCCTCTCTGGTTCCCTCTCCCATCACTCACACTCACATCTTTTGAATCAGAAAAGCAGTACACACCACACAAAACACTTTTTGCAGGCACTTTGAACTGGGATTGAAAAGGAAGCATTTCCAGTTATCCTGACTCTTTGCTTTTCCTTTATGGCTTATTTAGCCAGGTGAGGATTGGAAGCAGGAGCCCTCCAGTGACTGCTCCTGAACTTTGGAGTGTAACAGTCAATCGTTTGCATTAGTGGGTAATGCATGGTTGTGTACACATCTGTGGAAGCTGAAAACACAAACAGGTTCCACTGATGAAATCTGAATTGCTGCAGTACTCAAATATGATCCAATTATAGGAAAAACAATGTTTGATTTGGAAAGAGGAGGTACCAGTTAATGATGACTTATGGGAATTTAATTGCAGAGCAAGATTCTCATTAAACTGGTATTACATGATGTGTGAGTAGAAGTTCTTAAGATTCAATAACCTAGTCTTCCTGATTTTTTCAGTTCTCCTATTTATTAAGAAAAGTGATCCCTTTGCTTTATGCACACAAGTCCAATATCTGGGATTCAGGAACGGGAAACAAAGAGAGGGTAAACAAGTGGAGACAGGGGAGCCACTGTCCTAAGTTAGCCACAGCCCTAATGTTGCTCCATTTTCAAGAATGCACGTTGTTCCTACAAACATTCCATTTGTGTATGAGCTAATCTACTGAGCAAAACAACTGCCAATGAAGAGTGCAGCTTTGGACAACTCAGAAACCTCTGAGCAGGCTGGTTTGTTTCCCCTGGTTTGCTTCTGGTCTGCGCAGTGGAGCTGAAGGACGATGGCACGTCACTGCTGGTGCCCTTCCTTAGGTGCGCCCAAACAGCCAAATCCCCATAAATGCAATGCTCTGACCTGAAACCTTCCCTATTTTTTTCTTTTTAAATTTAAATTAATTTTTTAAATATTTTCTCAAAATCTGGGTTTTGGAGTTGTCCCCCTCTAGCTCAGGTTGGCAGCGTGACTTGTTCCCATATGCCAGACACGGGAACACTGTAACACATTCTGGTTCACGCAGGGTGTTCACACACTAACAGAGCGCCCAAACATGGGACGTGGCACAGTCAGTGCAAGCTGTACTCACACTGCTCTGAAGAAGAAAATCCTCTTTTTCAAATGCAGACCTTGCTGGTCAGTGTGACGGAGATGGGAGAAGTGGGAGAAGGCTGTGCAGCACAGTAGTTGTGTCAGCTATCGCAGCAGTGTGATAAATGTGCTGTCACAGTCCTACAGCTCTATCTGTTTGCTGTCTGGAGCTTGTATGCTTCAAGATAAGCTTATAAGTGTCTTCTGGAACCAGATGGTTGCAAGGCAACAAAACAAGTGCCAGCTACATATAAATGTCAAATGTTCAAACCATTACATATCAACATGTACGAGGTGTGCAGCCAGCAGCGCTTCGGAGCACAAAGGCAGAGACAGGCAGTGGGGTGCGTTGAGCTGAAGAAATACAGAATTCAGGAAAACTCGGATTCTAGTAGCGATACTTTACGAAAATAAATCATCTCATTGCAACAGAAACATGACCAGATCTCTGGGCCATGAGATAGCCTGCAATATATCTCGGGAAAGTGAGTTCTGTCAGATTTAATGACTTTTTCCTCCCAGCTTTAAGCAGACGTTTCTTCAGAATGAAGACAGCTCTTTATTATAAACTAAATATAAAAGGTGAGATTTCTAACCATGAGGAGTTCACCAACGAGGCAGCATCTAATCCTGTGCAATATCCTATGCAGTCAAGCAATATCTGTGGCATCTGCAGCATTCCAGACTATTATATATTATCATTAATTGATCTTCTTGATTAGTCTCATCAATCCTTGCACTGTTGCAGAGAACACTTAGAAGATATGAAGTGTGACTTTACTCTGGATCAAAGTGTTCTGCTCAGTAGTTCTGCCCTCTTATGCCAAATCCTGATCCCACTGAAATAAACTTTAAAAAATCTGAGTAGGGGCAGATTTTGGACTTGGGCTGCTTTCTGTATATTCTGGCATAGTTGAATGCAATTTTACAATGAACTATTCAAAATCTTTCCAAACTCAGTAATAAAAGGATTTCCCTGCTGTCAGAAATAAAGTATTTAGATGATTCGTGATGAGTACAACCTTTTCTAATAAGGTCTGGATATAGTTTCTTTTGAGCTGCACTTCATTCATTTGCTACAAATCCAGGAAACATTTGAATCGAGTTAGGACCAAACAGTGCAAAGGCTGAAATGTGGTTATCATCATGTCATGCACAAGGCAAAGACTCAGGCAGAATTCACTCCCTCCAGAATGTTCCCATCAATATTATGGGTGTGAGAAGGAGTCTGAAGCCATCTGGCCTTTATTAGCTCTGTTTTCATGGTTGATATACATGAGGAAGAAGTCTGAGCAGCAGTCTGTTACAGTCAAAGATTTGCATCAAACACCCCATCTCTGGATGAGACAGCCCAGGAAACTACCTGTCAATGACTGTAACACAGCATTTTGCACCAAGGATGCCAGTGAACTGATAAGTTTCAACATGTAGTTTATGATTATCTCTTTTTTCAAATTAAACAGTATATCCTATCCTTTTCAGAGCCCTTACAACCATCCATTTATCTGTGCAAGGCTTAGCAAGAACAAGTCTTAAGGTTTGCATTTGTGACATTCTAAAATATGTTTCTCACAGGCAGTCGCAGAATTGCTTGTCTTCCCAATACATCCAGTTTTATTGCCATCGGTTACAGCTGCACAGCAGTGCAATATGGTTATAACCCTTAAAAGAGTCAGTAGCATGTAGTGATAAGCTCTCTGTGAACCTCTCAAAGTAAAGTGCTCCCTCATACGTGTATTCAGCAGCTCAGTGAGCCTTTACATGGATGCTGAACTTCTCTGTCCTGGTGAGGATGGATCAGAATCCACATTAGCCCTGACTTTGGAAGAACTCTTCACAGTTTTTCCTACTGAATTCAGTAGGTGGTTGCACATGAGCTGGTGGCAAGACAGGGTTATGCTGTAGGAACCATTATGGGACATCCCACTCTATAGTCCAACAAACCTTCCAAGGCCTTAGAGCTGAGCATCTCCACTGGGGTCCGAGGTTCCAGACGCTGTAGAGATTTATGTGCATTCCTCAGAGAACAGGCAGTCACTCCATCACAGTTGTTACCCGGGTTTGTTCTCTGCAGTGCTTTGAACAGCATGTGGGGAAATGTCTACCAAATCCATCACACATTCTACAAAGCACCTTTTACAGTCAAAAGTGCAGAGCCTGTTCTGGGACACTGAAAGCCAAAAGAAGGTCTTGTGCTCACCAGAAGGGAAGTTGTCTTCCTGGAATTTGTCTTTCTTCTTCCTCCGAGGACAAGCAGACAGAACCATTCCGGAGTCACAGAAACATCAGTGATATCCATGCATTATTCTTCCTGAGGATTTTCATGTTCAAAGAATGAAGAAGAGAGACTGAAGATTTTTTAGTTCTCAAAAAATGTGAGACATTTGAAAAGAGAACTTTCCTCCTTTAAATAACACTGCTAACCGGAAATTTCTCCACTGGAAACCAACATTGTCAGGATCCCTTCCAAGCCTCCCTCATCCCTACAGCCTCCTTTTTGCTGCCTTGAGGAACCTCCAGGCACCCAGCACTGGCATCATGGAAGCAAGGCTGGGCTGTGCTGGGGAGATGGGGCTCCTCCTTGTCCCTTCTGCTGACCCTTAAAAGGTCAGAGCAGGGACACTTATGGGGGTGCTGCTCTGGGCCATGGGGAGATGCTTTATCACTCTGCTGTCTTTTACAGCTGCTGCCTTTCTGCTGATAAATCCTCATCATTTTGTCCTTGCACACAGAGAAAGACTTTCAGAATGTCTGCACAGTTAATTTTATCTCCATCATCGGTCTCCTTGTTTCTCTTCCCATATGAAATGAGCAGCCTGACAGCAAAGAGCTTATCAGGAGGAGGTCCAGGAGCAGTGTGTGCCAGCAGCTGTAGTGTGCAAACAGCCCCTGCCTGAGCTGTGTCAAAGCACCCCTGCTCATTGCAGGGAAGATTTTTTGATGCTCCAGACAGATACCTGAAACCAGACAGCACTTCCATACTTCATTATCTGTCAGAGAGAAACGGAAAATGGGCAGTAAGGAGAAGAGGTGGGGTGGGAAGTGCTCTGTTGACACTGGTAGTGAAGAGGTAGGTGAGTGCAGAGGTTCCCAGGTGGCCTCAGGAAAGCCATCACTGCAGGTCCTTGCTCTCTAAAAGCTTCAAGGCTTGTGTCTCTTCAGCCCAGTGGCATGCATGAAAGGGACCTAGAGGACCATTAAATAACTAAATACAAGCTATTGTACAGGTGGGGTGAGATTTGCTTTGCTTACCAAAGAGGGTGAAGTTAGGTAATATAGAGGCTAAGCTGGAAAAAGCTAAGAAGAAAAAGAATGAAGGCAAAAGAGAGGGCACTAGGGCAGGGACTGTTGCCCTGGCTTGCATAGTGTTTGCTCTCTGCTGGGATGGTGTTAGTTTTGTGTCTTCAGTGCTTAGCCATTGGCCTTACTTTTCATTGTAACCTAGGTCAGCCCATGGACAAGAATGGGAAGCTCTGCTATATCCCATTCTTTCAAAATCTAGTAGATCCACATCAGCATCCTGTGGCTTGATGAAGCCATTATTGCAAGAAAACCAC
Organism: Upupa epops; assembly: GCA_013397515.1. Taxonomy (NCBI): domain Eukaryota; kingdom Metazoa; phylum Chordata; class Aves; order Bucerotiformes; family Upupidae; genus Upupa; species Upupa epops. Next base: position 628,438 of record VZRI01007808.1, on the reverse strand, counting down.
CTCTGTGAGTCACAGAACTACCAACATGATGCCAGGTCAGCACCATAACAGGGTGTCTCCAGCAGAGGTTTCTGTGTGAGAGACCCATGGACATGATCCCTGAGCAGGGCCTTGCTTAGCAGACTCTAGCGGACGGTAATTGTGTTCCCCAGAGAGAACTGGGCTGACTCACACTCAACATTTTAATACAACATTAGGGAAGGGCAGTGTTTCTGCTCTGAGTCACACTGAGCCTTTCCTCTGTGTGACTGGAAAGATGCTACCACAGGGTTTCAGCTGGATGCTGAAGATTTCATGCAGTGGTCACAGGACCTTTATGGAAGTCACTTCATTCTCAGGACGATTAAAGTCCCTTCCATGCTGCAGACTTTCCTATGACCTGCTCCAAGAGTAAAGTTTCACGCAGGATATGCTCATAGCAGTCACTCAGCAATTGCAAGTAAATACGCAATTGGAGCTCAACACTCAAAATGTCAGGAGCCAATATCACCACCCTCCCAAGCCATGCTTGCATTTAAAGGTCCCAAGGAGGCCTTTGCTGTCATTTTATAGTCAAGGATGACGACTGAGCTTCTCTTTGTCTCTCTGAAGACACCAGCTGCTCTACTGATGCCAGTGGAGAAACCGCTGTGGAGCTCAGCCGCTCAGGAGGACCCCAGCAGGCTGCCTGCACCTCAGGCCAAGAATAATATTACAGTACAATGTAGTGAGTTTGTTTTTCACAAGGTTCAACTAGCTTCCATGGGCTGGGTGCATGACTCAAAATTAATGGAATGCAATAATTAATTTTGCTTGTCAAGCCAGCGTTACCCTGTTTTCTGTGCTGAAAATGGTGTTGCATCACACTGGGTCTCAGTTCAGGGTGGAATCCTGGAGGAAATCGTACATGGAGAAGTCATGAACAGGCCTATCCTGGGACTAGATACAGCATATCTGAGAAGATTATTTTTTGTGTCTGATAGTTCCCTTCTAATTAAATCTAAGACTGACTAAGAAAATACAATTTGAGGTCAGGGTTTTGGGATGGAAAACCAAATGACTGGACCACATGCCATGTTTCACAGAGAGAAGAATTAGCTGGCTTTCCCTGTTTGTTTGTTTTTTCAGATAAATCCTTTGAGTGCAAATACCCAAAGGATAAAAGCAAATTGTCTCTCTCCTTCAACAGGACTTTAACTGAACCACTGCAAATGCCACAGGGTGTCCTCAGATGAGTGAGGAGCACTGCTCAGTTCCGGATAAGCAAAGGGATAGTGGAAAACATGGATCCTCTTCCCTGCACCTACATTTTGCCTCTCTCCCTCTAGCAAACTGCAGCTGGCTCTCATGTGTGGGATTGAGGTTCAGGTGTGAGCTGGGCACCTGAACTCACCAAAACCAAAGGCTTAATACCTGACACTCAGTGACTCTACTGCAGATTACCTAGTAAGAGAAGTTCATGTAGTACAGTGGGGAGCCAGTGTCTCCAAGGAAGTATTGCTTTCTTCTGGGTAGCAGCAGGTAGAGGCTGGAAGGGTTAGGGTTGTACAAGCCACTATTCCAATTACTGGTGTTGCTGGATTAATGTTTTCCTTAGTGCTGTGCAAAGTCGTATTCTTTGGGAGAAAAAAACACTACCCAAACCTCCTCAGAAACCTCTTAAGACACGAGATGCAGTGAAAGATTAATGATAGGTATGAATATAGTGCAGTTTCTCAGACTGAGGACACAGCTTGGTTCAGCTGCACTAAAATGCAGGCTCAGATGAGTCCTTGAGGGCTCTGGGAACCCACCTTCTGCATGGTGAGTTCACAGCACGTCTGTGATTTCTCTCTCAGCAGCATGTGCATACCAGTGCTGGAGAGCAGGTGAGGCACTGATTTGTGTCACTTACACATTTGCCTCCTACCTTCAGGACAGATTTAGTCTTTCTTCTTTTGGCCAAGTCCATGCTTTACTCCTAGGAATGAAAATTATATTCCAGAGCAACTTGGTTTCCCCTCCCTTTATTGCTGAAAAGTGTTTGTTTCAGGAGTGAGGGACCATGAAACCCAGGAAAAGTTTTCTTTGAAGGAGATGGTCTAACACCAGTGGGTCACTTGTTTGCAATCCCCCATTTGCTGCACTTTGACTCAAGTCTTTGGGCTCTAGGAAACGGAAGAGTTGCCAAGGAGATCACTGGGGTGCTGGTAGTCACAAAAAACATCACCTCACCATAAGAGTTTTAGCTTCTATTTCATCATCTTTAATGATTTTTTAATCAAAAGTATTAAGTTTTACTCTTAGGAAGTTCTGCTCCAAATCAAAGTCAGCAAAGAGCAATTGCATGATAAGAAAGGGATCTCTTTATTCTCATTCACTCTGAGAAAAATACTCTCACTGGTACAAGTGGCCCAATGTGAACTGAAGTTACTGAACCCATTGGCTAACGTTGCACAGTCGTTAACTTTCTGTTCGGCTTTATGGATTTCCTTTTGTTTAACCACCTCTGCCTCAGAGTGGTGTGTAATTCCTTCCAGGGAAATGCTGTGATTTGCTTTATTAAAATATCGGCATACCTAGGGAATTCGACTTCATTCAGATAATTTACCGAGCAAACGTGGGAAATTTTTTATCAGCCTTTCATATTTTGTGCATATTTTGACCCCAATTTAAGAGAGATTCACCCTCTGTGGACCTTAAAATTGTAGGCTCATGAAAACTGTTTGATCTCTAGGAGCTGATTTCAGTCCTTGAAAGGCTAGCACTCGCCATGGGGTCATATTTATTTTATGAGATGATTTTTTCCTAGTGAGATCAGTAAATGGAGCAGCCAGTGTTGCACAATGTGGAATAAATTTCCAATATTATACCACAATACCCAGAAAAAATCTCACCTGCCATTTAGTAGTCAGTAATGGATGCATTTTAATAGCTTGCATTTTACATATCTCTGGTTTCATTATTCCCCTGCCCTACTATATCTCACATATATACACATAAATATATAAAAATATATAATGGTTTCCTGCTTTCTTACTGAACACTGGGGAATTAAAAGTCAACTCTGCTTCCTCGAGTTGCTGAAAGATTGCTTTCAGGTGCTATAGGAGTTCTTCCCAGAGTTTACTATAAATCAAGACAGCATCCTTGCAGGCCACTGCACGGCCCAAGTGTTTGCATAGCAGCAGGCCAGTTACTTGAAAGACACTGAGGAGCAACCCACACAAACCACAGCTTTATGCTGGAAAAAAATCCAGTACACTGAAAATGTTATTGTGGTCTTGGAAGATTCTGCTCTGGGTGTTGCCAGTGTCTGTGAGAGAAATCCAGAAAGCTGTTTTTTCCCTTGGCCCAACCATCGGCTGGTACCCGAGGCATTTACACAGCTTGCTGGAATAATTTCTTAGCCTTGGTGCTGCAGCACTAAATCTTTTGGTGCCAACAACCTACATGGTCACCAGATCAAGGTCTCCTGAAATGTTGCCTTCTGTTGCCAGCAGTCCCTCAATTCCAGCCTCATTATGCCATCTCTGAACACATCAGAGTTTCAGCAAAGCACTCATGGGCAGTTTAAGGTCCAGTGTTAGATGCTGGCTGCAGGAGAACTGTTATAAACTGTGCACTGGATCCATATCACATTTAAATCTGCTGGAAACCTTCCCTATGTTCACAAGCAGCATGAGTAACACCCTTCACCCACCCACGACACTCTGGCAGGAGAGCCCAGTTTTCACTCAAGGAGGAAAGCTTTCCTCATCCTGGATGCAGGCAGAGTCAAACACTGCTCTTGTTCACCTATTTCTCAATAATTTGGTACTTTCTCCCCAATAAAGTCTGAGAAGTGCTAGGACACTCCCAGGAAAGTGATGCATGTGCAAGTTAAGCGGATGGAGAGGAGGTGGGAGAGTGTGGACATTTCACACTGTCTAATTTTAGATGTCTAATTCAATTAAGATTTGGCCTGATTACATGGCCAGAATAACAGGGGTTTCTCAGTGCTCCTAAATTAGGAAACTGCTGCTGGCCTTGAGCTGGACAGGCAGTGCAAGCCTGGAATCAGTGAGCGTTCGTCCATCCTAAACATCCATGTCAGTTTGTTCCATTCTCTGTCCACTTGTGAGCCATTGCAATACACCCTTCTTATTATGTCTCAAAATAGTCTTTATTGGCTTAGCCTTATGCCCCACTTTAACCTCTCCTTCCCATTTGTTATTTGTGAAGAGTCAGCCCTGATTAAAACCAGCCCTATCTTTTACACTGTGTGATGGCTGTTGCTTCCTCCCCATGGATTTCTTCCACAGGATTCAGACTTTCATCAGCGTGGCACATAGGAAGCCAGCACGCAGAGTCAGTCAGAGAACGACATTTCCTTTGTAGCTTTACTTTAGTTTTCATTCTGTTTGATTTTCAGGAGAGAGATTTTATGTTGCCTGTTTTTTAATATTTAAAAAAATACTCGTGGCCTGGCTGGCTCAGTCAGGGTGTGGGGCAGCAGGCAAAGCTCTTCTTAACTCTTCGTGGTCTTCCACTGCAATTAGGTGTTGTAGCAAAAGTTTCTGTGTCCTTCACCTTTCCTCACCTTCTCTCTCCAATGTAAAATGAACGTGGATGAACTGATATTCACTTCCTTTATTATTTCAACAGAAAAAAGTATTTGCTGGTGTTCTGAGCACCATGATGCCAGAGAATTAAATGACAAAAGTGCATTTCCAGCTGACTATCAGTGACTATAAAAATCATAGAATCATAGGATTACAGAATGTATTGGGTTGGTAGGAATCTCCAAAGGGCATCTAGTTCAAGCCCCCTATAACAAGCAGGGACATCTCTAACTAGAACAGATAGCTCAAAGCCCCATCCATCCCGACCTTCAATGGCTCCAGGGATGGAGCCTCCAACACCTCTCTAAGCAGCTTGTTCCAGTGATTCATCACCCTCAGATTAAACAACTATTTCCTGATGTCCAGCCTCAGCCTGCCCTTTTCTAGCTTGAAACCATTACCCCTCATCCTGTCATTCCATAAATCCCATACACTCTCAAACTAGTTTCCAAAGCTGAGATTAAACTGAAGGTTGTCCCAGACACCAGTGCTACCCTCTTTATGGCCAGCACATGATGGGAACCCACCTCAAACCCAGAATGAGAAGCAAATTAAGTTGTGTTGACCCACTCAATATTTTCAATTGGCTCTACATTCTTCTGGTCTCTTAAACCAGCATGTACTTGGGGTGTGGGTTTGTCAGATACAGAAATAATTACGCATCTGCCTCTTGACTTGGCTGTTCACTGCAGTGAAAAAATCCTCTCTTCAGCCATGGCAATCTTCCACGAGTCTAGAGAGGTAAGAGCCATACACTGGGTATAGTGTCCTGGCAAGACTTTCCTGGTGCTTTAAGCAATTCCTTTGAAAATTATGCATAGGAAACCCAGGCTGTAACCCTAAGTCATGCCAAAACAATCTCCCCCTTCTAGATTTATAAGTTTGCCCAGCTTTCTACCGCTGCCACCCAGGTGGTACTTCATCCTACTACAGAAAAACACCTATAATTTTATTTCTTTGAAAAACATGTGAAAGTTTTGGCTCAAAGGCTGGGTGGGAAAAAAGTACATTTCTTAGTGGTTTATTGCCCTTAGGAAAACATACTTCAGTTATGAAGTATCCCCCCCTGAAAACTTACTTGACATTTTGTCGAGAAAATAGTAACATTTCTAAAAAGTTAGCCAAACTACTTAATATCAGAGCTGTAAAGCAAAGACCCATAGAAATGTCAGTGTGTGGATGAGGCTAGTGACCTGCCTGGGGTTTATTGCACCTTTATGAGCAGGCACTTCTGTTCAGGGACCCATCCTGTGCAGTTACCTATGGTAGCAGGAGCTGCTCCTGTTGGAGAAACCGTGTGGGTTCTTCCCTGCAGCACACCATTGCTGTCTTGTCAAGAGGCTGTGTCACAGTGTGTACAAGGTTGAAAGCTGGGAGGTGAAAGCAAGCGAAGTTTGGGAATCATGGTGAAATTCCTGTGGGACTGGACTGGTCCCTTTTGGGTTCAGGCAGGCTCTGGATCCTTTTCAGTGGGCAGCCCTGAGCACAGAACAGCTTTTCTCTATGTCTTGGGAGACTCAAACCACTCCAAGACCTCTGGCCTTTTCCATCTTGGTCTCACAGATGTGTGCTGTAAGCAGCCCAGAATGGGTGTGATGGCACAATTCTGTCATTTTACAGCAGTTACCCTGATCTAGCTCAAATGAGCTCAGTAGCATCTGCCTCTCTGTCTCTCTGACATCCATTAGCTTGCGTGAAATTCTGGTTCTGCTGAAATCACTGGAAGTTTCACTTTTCACATGTATGGCACCAGAATTTATATTTCTGTGAGGACCAGAAAGTAAAACCCTGTCTCATCTGCCTTCACTGAGGGCACATCTCAGGACATACACTCCACGCTGTGGTACTGCGATGAACACCCAGACTCCGCAGCTGCTCCTTTTCAGGAGCAAGAGAGTTAAATGCTGCATCTGAATAAATCTGAACTGCTAGAAAGTTCAGACCCATGCTGGGACGTGAACTTTATATCTCAAGCCCATTTCTAGTTTTGCTGTAAACAATTTCAGAATGTGATTAGATTTTAGGGGAAACTTGTAATAGAGCTGTAATAAGATATGATGTAATAGGTAATAATAATAATATAGAGCAGCTGTTATATAAAGCCCTTTCCTCGTTTATCCCAGAAGGATACAGGGAGTCAGCTGCAAATTCGTATTTTGAAAGAGGGAGTATTAGACACTGGGCCCATGATGCAACGATGTTATCGTAAACAAAGCAAAGCCCAATGTGTGAGAGAAGACCAGCAGAAGATGCAAGCAACAGCTGGTCTGACAAAAAATTCCCAGAGGTTTGATTCATTTTCTTTTATTTAACTCAGAGTTAATAACAGAGACTCACAGATCCTGCTTTCAATAGGTCCTGGACTGTGGAGAACAGTGGGATTTTCACTGTTACTTTCCACCACGGCCCAAAGAAACCTGCAGAGGTTTGCACACCCAAAGAGATTAATACAAGGTGTCTCTCCAAACGCCTGAGCCAGTGTCACTCAGCTTCAAGCGACACCCAATCCTCAGTTCATGCCTTTGAGAGAAAAGAGCTATAAAGTCAACAGGAGTTAGGAGTGGAATGTCAACTTCAAAACGGAATTTCCTGGCGTTTTTCACAGCTTGCCATAACTTAAGTGTTAACTAATATTGCTCCGTGTATTTAATCTCCATGTGTTGAAGGAAAAAGATCTTTCATGGAAAGACTAGAACAGATAAACCTATATTTAGCCTTCTATAAACACCTCATAGAGTCACGTTTCTCAAACGCAGAGGCCAAGGATTGCGCAGAGAAAGTGTATAAACACAGGCACAGTTAGATGTGACTCAAAAAAAGGAGCATTTCTGTGCATGATGGGCAGGTTCTGTTATAAATGAGATAATGTATTTTAAAAAACCTCTTAATTGTTGATCATAACAAGAAATTCTCTCACTAGGCAGAAAAGGAAACATATTTTTCTGGTCATTAACCTGACAGAAGGTTTCCAGGGTGAAGTTATGGAGCAACAACATCAAGCAGACAGTGCTCATTCTGTTGGACACAGTTCTTCTTCACCTGCCCTTGGCACACACCACTGCCAAACCCCTGCCTGTCCTGGGCTCTGCCAACCCTTTCCTGACATCACCTTTGTTTTCCACATTTGGCTTCTGCAGCTGAGGAGAGAGCGTTGAGTCCCATCCTTCAGGACAGTGAAAGGGGGAGGCAGTGGGGACCTCTTGGTAAGGTGAGGATCCCATTTCAGCATCTGCATATGCGATGAAATGGTGAGTCCTTTTACTTCCAAACTTGAGGACATGCCATGATACCAGTGGTGTCGGTGTTAGAGAAGAGAAACAGAACAGTGTCCCATTATACTGGCTTTCAGCTATGTTTGGGAACAGCCATTACTTGAGAGGCACTGCCTACTGCCTACTCTAAGTAATCCAGGCCTGATCCAAAGCCCCAAACCCTCTGTCCTGCCAACAAAAGCATGTTAAATAACTTACCAGAAAGTACATTAAAACAGTCTCCTGTCCTTGGTGTTATTTTGGTATTTTGCTGCCTGTGCAGCGTTAGCACATAGTCCTTGCTGCTCAGCTCTTCTTGTAGCATAGTAAAGCTAGAAAAAGTCATCCTTTCACCTGAGCCTCAGCAGCTGATTCATTTTTGGTGTTTGAAGATGAGCTGAATTTTTCTGTAGATTTGGCTCTGAAGTCCAGGAAAGTTTTTGGTAAAATTTGCAATCTTTTCTTATTAACTTTTAAGAGCTGAAGGTCTTTGTGTCGTGCTACACTGCTAAACTGGGGTGGTGGTGGTGGTGGGGAAACAGGTATTGGTAGGTGGGCTGGTGAATTGAGAAGAACCGGAGAGTGATTAACTTCAAGCAAAGAAGATCAGCTCTTTTAATGATGAGATTGTTATCTGAGCTGAATGCATTTAAATGTGTATTTTACAGTCTGCTGCTCAAGTCATACAGATGCTATAAACCTTAAAAGAAACCGTGAAGGTTAATAGGTCAAAAATCAGCCACAGAATTTATGGTTGAGGAAGCAGGGGAGGGTTATTCCTTTCAAGGTACCCTGTGTGGCAAGGTGAACTGTGGTTGGGGAGTTGCACACTGTGTGGCTGTAGCTCTTCAGCAGTCACCTCACTAGGGGAGGAAGGTCATGACCCAAAATCTGGGCTGTCATACTGCAATGAACAACGATACCAAGTGATGTCACCAGTGAAAGTCTCATGTGATTACCCAGGCACATGACACTTCACTGGCACTGCCTCGATGGCTTTTTGTCCACTGAAATCTCTCTGAACACCACAGTGGCCACACCAGCACACATCTGGTCATCATGAAGCTTGAACTGAGCATGGCTCCAAGCATGGCAGGGCAGCTACGTTTTCCCTCCTGAAACAGTTGTTCTCCTGCAATTGTTTTATTTATTTTCCAAGTTGTGCTGGGAATGTTGTGTGGCACTCTCTTGGCCGCTCTCGCCTGTGATTTACAGTAGTTATAAACATTCCAAAGTACACATGTAAGTTCAACGACACATTAATATTATAACATTACAATTCTGGTATAAATGTGTCATCAGTTTGAAAATGCCGTTTTTCCTCTGCCCAGCTTTGTGATCAGGCTGACTGCAATCAGCTCCATGCAAAGGCACCACAGACATGGGATTCCGTGTGCCTGTGTGTCCCCAAAGCAAAATGCTGTGAAGACAAGTAGAGAAGGATATTCTGCTGAGCTGAAACAGTGCAGAATTTTTAACTGCTTACATGCGCTTTTATCATGTGCTTCAATAAATAAAATGAAGAGGGAAAAAGTAATTGAACCTCGTGCCCATGACAGGAAGACTCTCAGCAATACCCTACCAGGTCCAGCTCTCCCCATGAGTTCATGCCATCGAAGGGGGTTCTGCAGTGCCAGAAACCACAGAGCTGGGCTCTAGGCTTGGAAGGGTATGTCTGCACCAACAGCCCTGCCAGACCCGGCCACACACTGACATGGCTCCAAGTTGGTCGGATCCAAGCCAGGTCCACAAGCCAAAGCTGGTCGTTGCTGGCCTGAGTGCAGAATGCCCCTGGGACACTTGTACAGACACGCTTCCCTGCTTCTCCTCTGCCAATCAGGACATTTCAGCCTTGCTGCAGGCACCACTGAGCTTTCCCTCTCCACTTACCCCCATTATTCCCTTCATGGAAAGAAGTGTTTGCTAGGAAGAATGACCTGGATTTTCAAAGAGGATTTTCACAAAATTCAGAGACATCTGTGCTCCTAGATTTGCGGTCTGAGTACTGCAGCAGTGATGAAACAATGGAAAATCAGGCAATGGGTTCAAGATCACTGAGGAAATCAGTATCACTGGGATGACTGAAACCTAACAAAATCACAGAATTATTGAGGCTGGAAAAGACCTCTAAGATCATCAAGTCCAGCCCAGGACCTAACATCACCACATCAGCTAGATCACAGCACTAAGTGCATGGCCAGTCTGTCCTTAACTCCACCACTGCCCTGGGTAGTCCATTCCAGGCTCTGATCACCCTTTCTTTGAGGAAGAGCCTCTTAACATCTAACATAAACCTCCCCTGGTACAGCTTCAGGGGGCAGCTTCCTGCCCTCTTGTCCTATTTCTAGTTGCCTGGGAAGAGAGCTTGACCTTCACCTATCTACAACTTCCCTTCAGGTGGTTATAGAGAGTGATAAGATCCCCCCTGAATCTCCTCCAGGATAAGTAACCCCAGCTCCCTCAGCCTCTCCTCATCAGACTTTCCCTCCACTCCCTTCCCCAGTCTTGTTGCACTGGACCTGCTCCACACAGCAATCTCTTTCTTGAAGTGAGAGGCCCAGCACTGCACACAGTACTAGAGGTGAGGCCCGATCAGTAGCCAGTACAGAGGGAGAATTACACCCCTAGTCCTGCTGGCCACACTTAACGCTTCAGGTCTGTGCACCCAGATTCTAACACTAATATATGGAAACTCAGCTGGCAAGTATTCCCTAAAATATGATGTGGCTGTGCAAGTGAGACAAAGAATAACCACTTACATAATGAAGGCAATGGAATAAATAAGATCAAAGAGACTATCAAAGGAAAAGGATGTGTGGATTTTAAGAATTTACAGGATCATTCTCAAAGTGCAGTTCTGAAGAAGGATTTCTCCCTCCTGCTAGACCTTGCAAAGAGACCTGTGTGAACTATCAGATCAAACAAACCTACCACAGAGCAGCTCCAGTTTTCAGTGTTGCAATATGAAAATACGATGTCTCATAACTCATCCATGAGGCTCTGATAACGGTCACGTTAGCCCCCACATTTCACACTGTGTTTAAAAATACAGCTTGTTTATCTACCACACAGGCAGCAGCCTGTGATCAGATTGGAAAACACTCAGTACCCCCAGAGAGTCTCAGACTGGCTTGCGAAATGCACCCTAAGATGATACTAAACTGCTGCCCTTCACCTTGCAATTTTGTAGAATTCCACATCTTTTTCCTCTGGTTTTGGGGACAAACTGAGTTAAATCCACAGTCATTGTTCTCTCAGGAAGTGCATTTAAGAGATTTTGCCTTTCATCCCTTTTATCCTGGATCCTCTGTCAACTATGGGTGGCACACAAAGGAGAGCTAGGCTGAGCATGTGCTAAGGGTTCCCATGTCCCCTTCATGTTATCATTATTTGATGCATTTAACACCTTACTTACAGCACAAGTCTGCCAGGCAATTGTGACTGAATCTCTGCTCTCAGCAACAAAAAAATACCCTTGTAGCCCATACGATGACAGTAAAAATCTCCAATATGCAACTGAGATGAGCCTTTGGCTCTTAAGGCAAATGCAACCCACATCAAGCATGAATTCAACCGTACAGATAAAAATAAAACAATGCAATGATTCTACGCCAGTCTCACAATTATGCTTCCTGACTCCCAAAACTCAATTGCTCGGACTTGGCAGTAACGCATACATTTTTATTTGCATCTCTGCTCTCTCTATTACAATAATCTATTAGCTCCTTAAGTAGGAAAATAAAGCATGACTAGGCATTCAGCAGGAAAGCCTTTCCTTGCTTTGCATCCTGCGCTGCACTCCCTTGGTTTAAGTGAATATAATTTTTGACAATGACAGTAACTGCAAGATATTGCCTGGCTGTAAAATATGAGGGGGTTTCAATTAACTCTTCCTTAATGCAGAGTACTGAACATCAACCAGAAGCATTAGCCAGTGGTTTAAAGGAGCCTGTTGATGATTCTAAATATTCCAGCACTAATTTCCTGCCGTGTTTGTGTAGCCGTTGGGCAGTTGACAGGTAGTTTTGCAAAGCATAACAGTGCACTGTATCACAGCAGAGCCTAGAGAGAGCCAGATGGTGCAATATAAAGGACAGGGACTTGGAGTGGGAGAGCACATCTTATTGGAACTGTGAAGAGGAGTGGGTTTATCATTAATTCATGTGTATTCAGGATGTGTAACCTCCTCCTGTGTCCCCAACTGGCCCATTCCTGAGATGCCCCCAGTCAGCAATGTGCCCATTCCACCTCCAATGCTGCCTTTATCTCCTGGCTTGCTGAGGCTCGCTGCCCAGTGCACAGCATCTCTTTAATCTCTGCAAACTGAATTCCTGGCCAGAACAAACTCTGCGTGCCAGAACACGTTTAGGAGGGATGGCAGGGATGAGTGGTGAGAGGCTGCGTGACAGAGGAACCAGCGTAGGGACCTCATGGTTTAACTTTTGGCCAAGCATCTCCTTTCATAAGCAGAACAGGTAACAGAGAACTATTAAAGCCCCTTGGAAGTTTTTCCATGGGTTACAGTACTAATCTAACCTGTATTCTCAGGCATAAAATCACATAAAACCACCTAATGTGACCTAATTTCAGCCCTGAAATGTCTTCTGTGGAGTTCCTGGATGAGGGTTGCTTTGTGTGTGCAGTTTCAGGCAGGAGGGCAGGTTGCTCTGCAAAAGCTTGGCCTGGATGCAAGGAACAACAGACTTTCATGAAAACAAATGCTATATATTGTATTTGGAAGCGCATGGGGGGTTATCCACACAAGCCAAGTGTTATGTTTTCCAATTGTCCAATAAAATAGATTTACATAGGAGCGAGGAAGAAATAAGGCAGTTTATAAGACTATTTCTAACCTCCGTGAACTAAGGCATCTTGATTTAAAACCACTCAGTGCCCAGCAAGAGGAAATAGTTTAGACTATATGTGCAAAGAGAATAATGGCTCCATCAGGTAGTCTGTCAGCTTGTGTAAATAGGACCATGTTGGTGTGTAGGAAAGCAGGGTGAATGATCTACTCTCCCAGGAAAGGACTTTTGTGAGGCTTTTAATGAAACTAGAACAGACTTATTGTTCTGTGGGACTCATACAGCAACTCCCTTGGGTCCCCTTGAAAATCATAGCCTGAATAGACACAACAGGAAAAAGAAAGTCTGTATATACAGGGGGAATGTTGAGTCCCAAAGCCTTCACAAGCTCAGTCTAAGGAAAAGCTGAATCCTGGTTTCTTAAAACTTAGCACTTTATCCACAGGAAAGTCTCACCGTCCAGTAGAAGCAGCAGAAAATGTACGATTGGACGGTAACACCGCACCCCATGCAAAACCTTACTGAGTTTATTTGTCAGGATGTCTCTTTCCTACTTCATTTCAGGCAAAACTCCACATTGCCAAAAGACTTCAATACAGAACAAAGTTTTATGAACCTAAAGTCCAAGGTTGATTGAAAATCAGGAAACATGCATGGAAAATTAGCAGATGTGACACATGCAGATTGAAACCTGCACTGAGAATTGCCTCCACCTGGTGAGGGTCTAACCCACAGGACAGCTTTATTGTATCTCCCAGGATTACAGCATAATTTTCTCTGACAACCAGTTCATGATCCAAACTAAGCAGAAACCGTTCTGGGGATCTGCCCTGGAGCTGCCTACTGAGCTGGGATCTGTGAAAAATACACAAGCAGGAGAGATTTTTTTGCTTTGCTGTGCGCAAGGCAGAAATACACCTTGAAACAGAGAGAGCTTCCATGTGCCAAGGCATTTCAGCTCTGATTCCTCTGTCCAGATACACGTGCCACTCCTATTAACGTTGCTGGAGCTACGAATGCAGCAGACGTTAATGTACAACCAGGCACATGTGTTACCAGACACCATAATGCCTCAGGTACGTCCTAGGCACCACACCAGGGCTGAGCTCATCCTGCACCTCCTGCATCTGCCCAGTGCTCCTCACTTCATTTGAATTTCCAGGCAAAATCCTGGCCAAAGTAGATCAGAATTTTTTAGGACCAGGAGACCGTGCCTGGAAGAGCCCATTCATGCTGAGGAATATTTTTTGGGCTCTTGGGCATCATCTTGAGGTCTCCATGATCCCCTTCCCACAAAAAGGGAAACCAAGTTGCTGAGGATAGGAGGAATCTCTTTATACAGATACTGGATGAACAGCAGGGAGCGGGATTGCTGATGGGCTCATGGAGAGAACCATCCCACAGTTTAACAGTCTCTGTTGGGTTTGGTGGGGGTTGGAGCTATCTCCAAGTGACTGAAGATCCCTAGGGTGCACCATCCCAACTGCAGGAGCCAGTGGGGCCACACACAGTCTGGGCTGTTAGGCAGCAGTGATCTCCACATAAACGAGAGGCATTTTCTGAAGGACACTCATTGCAGTAATGGTGAGAAGCAGGATTTGCAGCCAGCTGCACGATATGCAGGGTAGGATCTGGTCCCGGCACTGGGGAATTTTGTTCATGCAAAGTGGGACAGTGATGAGATGTGACCTGGAAAATTGGCAGCGATGCATGGAAGCTGTGGCATGGGAAGGTGCTGCAGTCTGTACGCCTTGCTGAGATCAACATATGGATTCAATGTCAATAGATGAAAGGCCACATGTCTGGGGAGGACCAATAAAAATGCAAAATATACTTTGGATGGAAATGTTCATGAGGAAACTAAAGAGGAAACAGACTTGCTGGCAGCAGTAGCTGCAAAACAGTCAAGTAGGGATGGAGAATTGTAAGGGTGGGGGACTGGATTACAAAGCAGAGGAGATAACTGCTCCCCTCATCTGGCCACATCAGGAATTCTGTAATCAGAGTTTTGCAATTTGCTTTGTGAATTACATTGAGGGAAAGATGTAAAAGGGGGAAAAAGCCTTGTCATAGGAGCGGTGCTGCTTTTTCAGAGGGCCTCCTCAACAAAGCAGTTTTGAGCAAGGCAAAAGTCAGTCTCCCCCTAATAGAGGTTGAAACCACCTGAAGGGCTGTGTAGAGGGAGAGGTGCTTTGTCTTTTGGGTGCTCCCTTCGTGCAGAGCTGCTGGTTTTGCCAAAGGGAATGGTGAGAAAATATATTGCTGAAGCACTGCAAACAGACAAGACACAAATCTTCCCAGAACGAGCGATGTGCCTTCTCTCGCGCAATCCTTGCCAGGCTGTGGGCACGGTGGTGCTGTCAGGGAAGCCCATTCGTCTCTGCACAGCAGCTGTGTACTCAGGATGCTGAAACTCAGCAGTAGTAATGGGGTTTGTAGGATTTGGCCCTGATAATGTTCCAAGGGTAAATATTCTTGCCAGTGTCTTCAGATGCAGTGAAGTTGTTGGAGTGAGGGTGGATCGAGACAGGCTAACAAGTCCCGGTTCTTTTCTGCACTCACATCTGGTAATTGCAGGAGCTGCAGTCTCAGCAAGAACCATCCTCTGCCTCTTTTTTCTCACATGAGCAGCAAATGGGGTCACGGATGGGAAGTGCCAAAAGTAATCTTTCAATCTCTTGTTTTCTTAATATGAAAAAATGTATTACACTTTTCTAAAAGAAAAAAAATAGAGACAGGAAAAATGACTTTGTCTGGAACCAACAGCTAGAAACCTCAAAGCCTTCCTTGTGAAGTGAGCTAGTTGCGACTTGGATAAATGCACCTATTGACTTTAAAATATAATACTTTTCTTCAGAAGGAATGAATGACAGAGGGTGTCACACACACAGAGGGTGTGTGTATCTCAGAAAGATATTTTCATTGCCTTAACCTGGATTCACCTTTTTATTTCTACAGAATTTATTTTCTTTGCCTAATGCTCTTCACATCAGCCCTTCTGCCATAATTTCATGAAAAGCTTTGCAAGCATACAGGGTTTATTGTCTGCTGTTCTGCTCTCACCTTTATGCATCTTTTGTTTCCACTGAACTCTGTTTTCCCTTTCTTTATTGCTCCTTCTCATTTCTTCTTCTCTTCTTAATATTTCCCCTGCTTTTCTTGAATCTTTTTCCCTGTTAGCTTTCAATAGATAAAACCTCTAGAACCCCTCAGCAAATTAATGTTGGTTTTTGCTCCATACGGACCACAACTTGCTCCAGAAGTCTCAATTGTGGCTTTTCTGTTTGTAAATCGTTGGCAATACAATTTCTCTCCATATTGAACAAACATCTACTATAAAGAATCACATAGTGTTAATGTTCATACGTTTGGTTTATTTATTCACAAACCCATTGGAGGAGGCTTTGCTGTTATCAGGAGGTTGCCAATACGCAGGGATAACTGCAGGCCTGTTCCTCCCGCTCCAGCATCAGCCATGTGGAGGATTAGAACTCCTTCACAATGTTTTATTTTCCTTCCCTGGTGTCAAGAGATGTGTGGGATGTGGCCAATGGCCTCATCACTCTATAGAATAACTTGCTAAATGCTTGATGGAGAGAAGCTCAGAGTGTGTGGGCTGGGTTTGTAATGCCAAGGATGACTAGAGAGGGAATTCAGCATGGTTCTGCAGTCGGGTTTGGGGGGAAGACTTGTGGATACCACAGAAGTACTTCAATGACTGAGATACAGGCAGGCCATTGCTTTTAAGACAACATGATCAACAGAGCTGGGGAACTCCATGAATGACGCCTCATATTAAGAAAATAAAGCCATTGTGAATCCAGCCACAGTAAAAAGGGAGAGCAGTCAAAACTGATCCAAGGGTGTTTTTTTCCCACATGAAGCCAAATTAAAAGCCAGAATTTAGTACCAAAGGAAGGCTTTGTGGGAAAGAATTAAGCTCATTCAGCAGCCATACAGGATAATAAACTTGTGCAGAGCTATAGTGGTTACTGTTAGACCCTAGAAATATTTTAAACCTAATGCTTCAGAGCTGAAAGCAACCTTCACCCATCATAGATTATGAAGTGTCTAGAGCAGGCAAACCTCCCACACCGGCATCGTAGGTATTTCATACCAGCACAGCCTGGCAACTGCACAGGGACCAGAATAGTTTTTGTCAGAAATTAACATCTTGAAGTGAGGATGCCTACATGAATGCTGAACTCCTTTAAAGAGCTTGGCCCAACTCAGAAAGAAAAAGAAAGGTTTCTCTAAGATACGGTTATTTCTTCAGGCTGTGTTGGGCAGCTGCCAGCTTTATTCACAGAACTGCTGTTTTCCTCCCCCCATAATTGCAGTGGGCAGAAAGCCACCGCACACAACAGAAATGGCACATCCTTGATCTTTGTCCACCCGCCCCAGCACAGTTCGTTAGGATGAACTGGCTGACAGGTGCAGCCTCTGTCTTCCCACAGAATAGGCAGCGTGACCTCTCTTTGTCCCTTCAAGCTCAGTGGCCCGCTCTCAGAGTAGAATTTTCCAGTGCTATGTATTCAGTCTCCAGTCGTTCAGGTGCCTTTTCACATCAAAAACTTGAAATTATGCTCCCCCAAGCATGCAAAAATTGATTATTTATCCTTCCACTGCTGAGTTTGATCCTGCCTTATGTCATGAGCACCATTAAATCAGTGGCAGTTACAGCCCGGTCACTAGCAAGTTCTCCATGAGCTGGGGTTTTGTGCTGTTGGGAAATGACAGGTAACTGTAGTAATGAAACTTGCTGTGCTAATGTATTGGTTTCACTAAATTTAACTCAAGGCAAGGTGTGAAGCTGTCAAGGAAGGAGACAGAGAGGGAGACTGCCCCTTTCTGTCTCTCCTACCCTGATTATCCAGGAGAGTATCCAGCATCCAGGCCCCTCACATCCCTATGGGAAGATGTTTTCAAGTCAGTTTTTCTAGAAATGGTGCAAAGTCTTTCAGCTGGTACCCTAACCAATGGATGAGAAAGCAAAGAGTCCACTGAACCCTACTCTGTGAGAGATGGGTGCTATAACCTGGTGCCTCAGGCATGCACTCAGGTTAAGAAAACAACCCCCTTATTTTTCCTGGAAAAAAATAAAAACCAAACTAGAAAATTTTCAGTTTCACCCCTCTGCAGCACAAAGTGAACGCTGGCACCTTCCCCACGTGTAACTGTTAGTGTTTCAGTTATCCCTGGCACTGGAATGGTGATGTGGACCTTTGGTGACCCACATTCATACCTACCAGCTTCCCCAGTGACCTGGCACCAGCACTTGCCCTTCATCAGTCCTGGCACATCTGAATCTCCCAAGGTCATTTGCAAGGACAAGCCAAAAGTTTGCATTTAATAAATGCTCTTAGTTAATTAATAGCTGTTCGCATGGTTGGGACACTAGGGTGAGGACTGAAGATCAGTCCATCTATGGGTTATCCAGACTTCCTTCATCTCTGGCTCCTTCCAGTCCACGTGTGCACCACAGGTAACTCGAGGGAAAAGCAGAGCAGTGAGTTACAAAATCACATTCTTTTCCCTAAAGCACGAAGGGACATGTTTGTTCCAACACATTTGTTTTTGTAGTGATGGAGTGTAAGCAATTTAGGGAAATAAGCCTGTCTGCCCGTGGTTATCAACATGTCTCCATATCTGGTAACACAAGTGGAGAAATGTGTCGCCAGAGAGCTGCTACCTGCCTGCAAGCAGCCAGCAGAAAGCCCTGAAGAGACCAAAGTCTTTCCTCTCCGTTTGCCCAGGCAGTGTGACTCTTTCTTACGTGTAGAAGAAATTTCGACACCTTTTATTTTCTCGGAGAGTGGATGTCGGAGCAACGGGAGAGAAAAGGTGAGGCAGGAAATCTGGCTCCCTTTAAAGGTGCTTTGATAATCTCCTGCACAAAAAGCAAAAGCTCTCAGATTTCCCACATTGTAACATGGAGCATGCACTGCTCTAGACCTACATTTATAGCTCAGTTACTAGGAGTGAAATGCTTTACATGCCTCTGGGGACATGTGAAAGGAGAGCTGCCCCCAGTGTACCACTAGAAGCCATGCCAGGAGTTCAAATAATTTTTTTCCAAGATTTTATGATCTGATGCTTGGATTACATTTGTTTAGCTGTAGAGGTGTGAGGTCTGAACAATTTGTCACAGAATAGCTCAGCTCCAGACACGTGTGCACTTGGGGTTCGGCTTCAACCATGACACCGCAGAAATCCTTGAGGAAGGATGAAGTCAAAGGTCACCCTGCCTGAGGGGTGAAATGTAGGAGAGAAGAGGGGCAGAAACCTTGTCAGAGAGTGGGGAGAAGTGGCTGTGAGCCATCTTCCCCTCCTGCAGAGCAGGCCAGGCACAGAGCTGGTGAATGGTGTCTGTGTGGCAGATAGGACGAAGACCCAGGAGCCATTGCCTGCTGTTAGCAAGTTCTCAGCACCCACACCTGGAGTGATCCCAGCATCAGGGTGAAGTCACCTAAAGCTTACCTGGACATCTCCCACCATGCAGTGGTCTGCAATGCACATCTCATACCCCAGCCAGACATTCTGAGGTGCAGAACGTGCTAGTCATGAAATCTCTGTCTCAGTGACCTCCAACGTCATGACAAGAAAAACCCTCACCTCCAAATATAATTTTATTAGAGTATTTTATTCCATTTTATTAGACCATTTTATTCCAACAATATTTATCCAGAAATTTCAGGCTTCAGACCTTTATTTCTGTTATCCCAAGGGGTTGGTTTGGCACCACAACACTGTTATCTCCCTAAATAGTCACAGAAATGAACTAAACCTCACAGCTCCACAGACTGGAAGGAAACTGGCACTCAGCTTGCCATGCTGGTGTGACAGTGGAGCAGGGAAGTGGATGATGCTTCCAAGACCACAGAGCAGAGCCACCCTCTTCCCCAGCCCAGACTGGTGACAGGGGGCAGATAAACAGAAGTGAACCTGTTGAAATTTCCCACTGAAGCTCCAGCTAAAAATTAAATAGCAGGGCAGTAACCACAGGACCCTGTCCCTATATCCATTGTATTCCAGAGCCTTCCATCCCAAACCAATTTGCTTTTCTCACCAAAGCCAACTGCTTTTTGCTTCCCCATTTTCTCATCTCCAAATCACACCTTTTCCCCCTTTTGCCAGCCCATGACACTTCTCATCCTGCCCTGACCCTCCACCACCTCCCCAGCTGCAGGACTGGCATCTTTTCTCTGTTCACAAATACTTCAGGGGTGGGGAAACTTGGTTGTGTGCTGCACGCATCAAAAGCCCAGTGGAGAAGAAGTTGGGATCAGAAAAAGAAGACTAATATAAGAAAAAAGTGGTGGACATATGGTTGCTCTAATGAAGAGTGATGGAGTCCTTGGATGTTGCTGGAAAGGCTCCCACTTAATTAACCAAGTTTTGGACCAGGCTCCAAAGCCGCTCAGTTTCGAATGCTGAGATAAGTTCCTGGCTCCTATTTCTAGCTCTTGTGCTCAGACTGCTCAACAAAGCCCATCCTCCTGCTTCTTTTTATATTAGAGAGTCACTCACTTGTAATTCATCTGGGGCTGAAGCCTCCGAAGGAATATAGATCGTTTATAAGGTGTTAAAGGACTACATTAACATTATAACCCTGTGTTTGTATATGCTCACATAGCTCTCAAGATGTTCATCACCACTAAACGCAGCAGAAAATCTAACTTCATTGACCTTTGCTTCACAGATAATTCTCTTGCACACTGTACAGACAACCCGACGTTTATTTAGTGCAGTGTTGTGAAGGGTCCAGTCAATTTCACTACAGAGTGCTGATGAGAACAGGAGCTGTAGGTGCTCAGTACCTTTGAGTAAACCTGTTTAGGGTTTTTAATTGTAATATGTGCCAATAGTGCCGTTCTACTTGATCATCAATTTCCCCTACACAATGGCCACCCCAAAACCCAGATTAATCTGTCTGCATTTGAAGAACAATAAAACAGTATCGTTACCAAGCACACAGCACGACTCCAAGATGGATTAGCAGCATTTCACAGTTGAAAAATGAGCCTGTAGATAAAAAGCAAATGTTAATCGTCACTTAGTGAACTCAGCATTGCCACCCAGTCTCTGATCGTGCTGTCACACTTGCTGCATGCCACATTTATTGACAGGAGTAGCAAATATCCATCTTCTAACTTTTGAATATATCTAGGTAACTTGTCCTCTTCAGGGACTGTAGAAACACCGGGCATGGATGGCCCATGTCTTTGGGACTGCTCTTTGGTTCATTTCCAGTTAACAGGTTTGTCTCTACTATGCTCTAATATTATGATCAACTGACACTGAAGGGTGGAGAGGGAATTCCAATTACAGTGAACCAGCACTGGAGGGTCAGTTTGACCCTACCCACAGCAACTCTGGGGACCTTCTCCTAAATTGGAGTAGCAAAGCTTGGTGAAGGGTCAAGGCCCGAGGTGACAATTCCATCAGAGCCCTTGGGTGACCATTACTCATGACCTAATACTTTGGGAATTATAGAGTAAGATATGGGGTGCCCAGCTCTGAAAACATGAAGGAATGTGACTTCCAGTAAGTGGTCAGCACTCATCTCTAAAAATAGAGACCCTGGAAATCACTGATGACTTTTCATGGTCTTGGCCAAAATCAACTGTTTTTATCCCGTCTGTTCCCTCTGAGCTCAGTTTCTCTCAGGAAAAATGTATATTCAGGGCAAAGAGGAGGAGGCAGAGGCTCTTGTCACAGGGTGAAATTTGAAACACTTTCATATCAAGAGCACTAAGAAATTACAGAACCACTCAATTTCTTTATCACTCACTTAGATTGTTGCTGGGCTTTGTAAGTAATTAAATTAAATGTAGGATAAGAATGGCAAGGATGAAGGACAAATATCTGCTGTATAGCGGTTTGGCTCTGGCTGGGACCATATGCCCAAGTAAGCTGCTCTATCCCCTTTCTCAGATGGACAGGAGAGAAAAAACTATGACAGGACAGTGGGTAAAGACAACACTACAATAAAACAGAAGTAAAAACCATGAGCAGAAGCAAAGGCAAATAATAAAGATGATTCTGTACTTCCCATTAGCTGTTGGTTTAGGAAACAGGACCCAAATACTTGTAGTGGTTGCTCCAGAGGACAAACTCCATCAACAAATGCTTCCCCACACACACACTTCTTTCTTTGCCCTCTTTTTTACCTAGGATGATCTGATGTGGTACAGAACACTCCATCGATCAGTTTGGGTTACCTGGTCCAGCCCATTCCCAAGCCCTCCTCAGCAGGGGAGAACATTAGAAAAAAAACAACCCCACAAGCCCCCCACCCCAGCTTCAGCCAAACACTGGTGTGTTATCAACACCCCTCCTGCTACCACCCCAAGTCATGGGGAGGATCAACCCCATTCTATCCCATCTAAACCCAATGCATACTCTCAAAGGCTTGGTCTTTTGTAAATGAAATGGCCTTAGGGTGTTTTGCAGCAGAATTTGGGCTCAGCCTTTCAGTTCCAACAAAGCCAGTTGTGGCTCCGTGGTGGGGATGCGTGTTGTGATTTTTAATGAATTCCCTGTCTGATTCCTGTTCAGTTCAAACCTGACAATAGTTTGGCTTTTCTTCTGCTGTTTTGCGCAATCAAACCTTGTCTGATAGGGTTAGCTCTCTGATGTACCTGCGTCTGAGCGAGCGAGGAGCTTGATGTACTGGGCACTGAGCAATATATCTGGCAAATAAACACTGGGAGCCTTTGAGGTGACAGCGTGACAAATGCATCCATAACAGCAGGGAGAACACAAATTGCAGTTCTTGCTAATGAGTCTACAAGACCTGTGAGGTGTTTGCTAAGAGGTGCTGTTCACTTTGCTGAAAGTCAAGAGAATTCATTCATCCCTGCTGAAGGGGCAGATACTGATTTGCTGGGCACATGAGCAAGAGTGTGTGTGCACACATTGTCCTGCATCAGTATGAGAAAGAAATATTGAACATTAGAGGCTGTTGTAAGAAACTCTGACCTTCAGACTTGTGGCATATTACTGACTTGTTTTCTTTCAAACATCTTTGTGGATATTAGAGGAAATTATTAATCTATCAATATTGGGCCAATGTTGATTATACAGCCATGGAAATGCTTTCAGAAATGTTGTAAACCTGTTACTACTGACTCTCCAACATCAAATATTTAAGAAAACCTGTTTGTGAAAGGTAGAATATTCATTGTGTGATGTTCATACTGTTTGAAAAGTATTGCTTGGCCAGAAACACAGAAGCAGCAATTTAATATGATATAGCATCTTCAAAAAAATCTGTGAGTCAAACTGAGCAAGCGTATGAGTATCCCAGGAAGGGAAATTTTAGGAGGGGATGGATTGTGATGAAGGTCATGAATGACTAAAACATTGTAAGAATGAATGGTTAACAACTGAAGATGGGCAAATCCCTTGGATCAGAGATGTTTGCTATCCCCTCTTGCAGGCTGCAAGGAACTAACTGCTGGAGGATGTCCAGCATAGAGCAATGAAGATGATGAAGGAAGTATAGCACCTCCCTTATAAGGAAATGCTGAGGGAGCTGGGTCTATTTAACTTGGAGAAGACGAGGCTGAGGGTGACTTCACTAATGTCTATAAATATGTGAGGGGTGGGTGTCAGGAGGATGGAGCCAGGCTCTTCTCAACATCATCTGGTGATAGGACAAGGGGCACTGAGTGCCAGCTGGAACAGAAGAGGTTCCATATAGACATCAGAAGGAACTTCTTCCCAAGGAGGGTAATGGAGCGCTGGAACAGGCTGCCCAGGGGGGTTGTGGAGTCTCCTTCTCTGGAGATGTTCCAGACCCACTTGGATGTGTTCCTGTGTGACCTGGTCTAGGCGATCCTGCTGTGGCAGGGGGATTGGACTGGATGATCTTTCGAGGTCCCTTCCAATCCCTAGCAATGCTATGATTCTATGAAAATGCAGCCTTAGACCAGATGCAAACAAGTCAATTCTAATACAAGAAGAGAACACTTGCCAGCAACCAGGTGAAAACATTGTTTTCCTATTTTTTGCTTTATCCTTTCTCTTTTTTATTTATGATATATTTAACATACATTAACAGACATAATAACATACTGACATGTGTCTATATAACATATATTTATTTTTAGTTGAATTGCTGGGCTTATTCTTGGGAGCCTGTTGGGTCCTGATGATGCTTGTATTTGCTGTTGGGAATATGGCACATGCAGCAGTGCTGAACTGCATAACATTTACAAAAGCTCTGATAGCTTTGCTGCTGGCAGTGAGCTGAGAATGTCATTTCCTAACCCCACCTAAGAGATTTCAGGATCCAACAAGCTCTGGAACAAATGCTGCATTTCAATTTTGCAAAAATGATTTTATCTATTGCTGGAAACCCCTCCAGCACTTTAGAGAGGAAAAAAAAAAGAAAAACAAAAAGAAAGAGATAAACATAATTATATCTGATACCTGTGTTTGTTTCCCCACTGGTTGAACATCCACCATTCTGACTAGCCCAGTGATATTGTCCAGAAGTAGAACCGTACCCCTACAGTACCGTGTAACTCCTGTGGCCATGGCACCATCAGTTAGGGCACAACCCACTTCCATAAGCCCCACTCAGGCTAGAGCAGTGCATCCATTCAAGCCAGGCTGTTCCATAGAGATGCTCTGGTGGTTCAGTCTACCTGGAGTATCCTACTCTTCAAGGACATGGACTGAGATCATTGCAATTGGAAGGGTTTGCTGAGACCAAAGTCCTGGATGGAGCCTTTGTGACCAGGGTTAGTGCAACCACAGTACAGGTGACAGGCAAAACAGTGAATGGGATACCCATTCTTTCCTGATTAGAGACACCTCATTGTTTTCCATAGGAAATACTTGACTTAAGATTGTGTAACTGCAATTTCTGATCTAGTTTTTGTTTTAGCGTTCCCTTTGGTTGTTTCCCATTCTTTCTTGACGGAAGATGCTGCTGAACACTGTTAAGCAACTTCCATTTGAGATATTCACAGTTCAGTAGCTGATACCCGGTACAGGGTTTGCTAATGGATCATTCAGGAAGGAACCAAACTAAATGGGAGGTACAACAAGGCACATCTTAATAGCACCTGGTCACAGTTAACGTTCATTTGATATTTGCTAGGGTTTTGGTCCATAGTGCCACATTTCAGAAAACAAAAATAAGTAATATTGAGTAAGGACTTCCTGAGTAAGTATGTCTCACTGGCCCTAAACCTGAAATCAAAGTTGTCTCCTGGGTCAGCATTTAATATGCCGTTAGCAGATTGCACACGGGCTTGCCTGTTTCTCTGTTAGTTATGAGTGTGGAGATTTAAATACCCGGTCACAGCAACAGTTTGATGTTTTAAGATGCCGTAGGTCTCACTTCCCTGAGCCCAACCGTGCATTCAGCCCCTGTGCCTTAAAGGTGCGGAGGCAGGCATGGTTCTTATGTGCCTGCATTACTGTGCAGCAAAGTGTGTGAAGCAGAAGCCTTTCTGCTAATTGCCTGGAGTTGGCCTGTGCATTTATGTTGGCTTAACTCACACCAGCATCCTGTTCCCTGAACTTTGAAAACAAGTGCTTTGGCTTCAGGAAAGAAAATGGATCCACAGCAAATGGTGTAGCATTGTTTAATGGTTTCCTGACAAATGCTTGTCTCTGCTCTGGAGCTGTGAAAGCAGGCACAAAGACTGCTCTCATTTCAGTCTCGGGAGGAAGTTGACAGGTGCAGTGAGCAAGCTGGTTGGGGTAATAAAAGGCACTGGTTCAGTCTGCTGTTGAAAAGGCACCAGGCACAGCTCAGATGCTTAGCTCAGCTAAGGGCTGTCTCTAAAACTGCTGTTAAGAGGAGAGGTCCTGCAATGCTGGTATGTGCAATGCTTGCATGTGCTCAGCTCCCTTGAAAATGGGGAAGGAAGGCACGTTCTCAATTGCTTGGCATGAGGTGCAACTCCCCTAGATCACAGCAATAGACTGGGGGCAAGTCAGACCAGAAAATGAGGTGAACAGTTCACACAGGAAATGTGTACCTAGGGTTTGGGCTTCCGCACACTTTCCTCTTTACAGTTTTTTTAGTTTACTAGGACTCACCAAGGGTTCAGTCACCGGTCAGTCACAGCCCAAGGTCTCTTCTGTCTTAACATGGCATTTGACATAAATTTCTGCTGCACATTCAGGTTCTTTCCCATTTGAAGTTTGGCACTGGATAAAATTTACTGTATTGGAAAGTCTTACGGAACTAAAAAGACCCAACCCAATAACCCTGAAAATCAAGTGACAGAGCTGAAAGGGAGTATCTAAATAATAACCTTCTCTTCCTGTTCAACTGTCCAGCCTAGACTAGACCACCAAGGTCCTTCCTCTCAGTTTATCCACCCTGCTCCTAGAGAGAACAGCCTACTCAGTCTGCAGCTGTGCTGCTCAGCCCTCACCCCTGGGAAGCTTGCGCTGATGTCTTGCCTAGAACTCTCTAGGTTTAGCTTCAGCCCATTCCTTTTGCCCAATCCACTCTGGTGCAGAGGAAGCCTTTATTTTGAAAATACTTCATAAATCGATAGAAGGTAAGATGGAGCCTTTCTGTTTCCATTGTTACTTATTTACTTTTAACCAGAAATTTGGAGGATTTATTAACTTCCTCAGAGCGGTTCAAATGAACCTCACAGAAGAGCAATAGCTTTCTATGCAGTGCTTTAGGGAAAACTAGTTTCATGAGCTAGTTAAACCTGCTGTGCTGAGGTCATGGGAAGTTTTGCCATGGAGCATAACAGAGCCTGGATTTCAGCCAGTGACTACCAGTTTTCATACTCATTAGGGTCTGTCAGCTCATCCATCCTGAGAGCATCTCAGTGTCTTACAGGTAAACACGTGGAACCACCATGAAGCCTCAAATAGGTCTTGCTGGTCCCTTCACTTCTCTCTGGGGAAAAGACAAAAGAGCTCCTTTAAGTAGGGTTATACAGGGCTTGATTCATTTGACTGACCTTGACTTTAAGTGGAGAAGAGAGGGTTAAGAGTATAATTCTCTTACATGTGAACACAGGTTTGAAGGAAGAAAGGACGAAACACATGTTCGGGAAGAGGTGGAGGCTCATGGCAGAGCGCTGACAGCCTCAGTCCTATTATCCATCACCCCAGGTGCAGACCAGAAATCACAACAGTTTACTCACATCAAATGATTCCAGCTCCCATCAGGAATGACGGGAGCAGCGCCTAGTAGAGGAGGTTTGAACAGTCTGAGATTACTGCACAGAGCCTTCAGAAAAGTTCACATTGCAGAGCCCCAATGCATTTTACAGCTTACTCGAACGGAAAGGACTGAAACATCCAATATATCTCCCACAGGCTGACAACCTAGTAAACACTCCAGCAGGATAACCATGATCCTTAGAACAATGGAGACATTTTAGTTAGAAACTGTAGAAGTTACAAGGTGAAGATTTATGTGCTGTGGGGTAAATAAATATTCAGTTCCCATTAATGTTAATGGGAGGTAAGTGGCTAATTCCCTACGCATTATGCTGAAGATTTACTTCTCTGTGTTTTATAGAATAAATGAATTTATAGCCTTTTTGGAGGTTAGACCTGAGAAAAACAAAGAGACCAGAGTTTACTCCTTTTTTATGAGGTAATTTTTTTTAAAAGGGGTTTATTCCCTGAACAAAAGGAAAGGTTAGAAGAGCACCAAGTTAAAGCAATCCCCTCCATGGGATGCCAGGGAGATTTGTGGCAGGCATTTAATCCAAACTCACAGGCCGAGAGACACGCAAAGATCCCTATAAAATGTCTTAATAACAGAAGCCGGAAATTCATAACAATAATAAAGGCTGACATTTATACACAGCCTTTCATCCACACATCCACAAGCTGGAGTTTGCATTCAGAGGCGCTCAGAAAATTCTCTTGCAAACCACATGTGATTTCACACTAAGAGGGCAAAATGCATCAAGTAGGCTGACTTCAGCAATGCTGAAACTCAGCCGCCTTCAGGGCAGCCATTTAATGCCCCAGGAAGGTAGTTAAGCGTGTTCCTATTTTAAAGCTCAGAGCTTTCTCATTAACTTCAATTGATTTTTCATGGAGTGTAGTCAGAAATGAGCGTGTGTGCCTTGATGAACTAATACCTGTGCCAGCATTTAACACTCATTCCCTGCATCTCCATGCAAAAATCCCGTGGGATTCGTTCAGTTTGTTTTTCTTATGCTCCAGTCTCTATGATGACCCCATAAATTTTCATTCCTGATTACAAAACATTTAAAGGCAGTTGCATCAAGAAGTTCGAATTCATAAGAATCCTCTGTCCGAGATGTGAACAGTATGTTATAGTCTGTGTTCAAAGACAACCAGACATTCATTCCAAACAATCACACTTTCTCTTCCTCTGTCAAGGACTCCTACGTATTTGTGCTGAAACTAAGACTACAGATTATGTCTGAGACAATCGCATGTTTGTTTCCCCTTTGCCTGATGTGAAAAGAACAGCTTCACAGAGAGCGAGGGAGAAGTTCATAGCACTGTTTTCAATAGGGCACAGTGATCTGCTGTAGATAAGCAGCAGTCTTTTTTCCTTATTCAAATGTTCAGCTTTCCCAGGCAAATAATATTTTCCCCTAACTGGTCATCTAGAACTCCGTGTAAACAAGTCCTTTTCATCGGCAAGGTCACTCTCACACTTGCATTTTGATGAGACGTTGCTTTTGTATTGCATATATTGGACTTTATTTTCCTCTTTGGCAACAAAACAGTCTCTCAAGACCACAGTAACTCCATGTACTCAGCTTTCATTAGGACTGATCTATCTCAGATCGTTTCATATTTATGAGAGCCAGCAGCTGAAGAGGTACTTCAGGATCAAGTGGACTGGGCACTCGCCCACTAGCTTCACCCAGCAGCCTCGTGTCAAAGCTGTACTTTTCTGCATTGCCTCCTCCCTCAGCTTCTGCTAAATGCTCTTGAAACAACTGGTTATCTCCAGGCTTCACTGGAAATTTCAAAATGAGGTAGCACACACAGATGAAGTCATAGTTCAGGTGTATTATGCTTGGTCTCCTGCAAACACAGAGCATAAATTAAGCCCCTGGAGAGCTTAGGGAGAAACAGGGGATAGCTGGAGATGCTGATGGGAAGCCACATCTCAGAGCTAGCCAGTCACCAAATGGAGACTTGCCCCATAAACATAACCCTTTCATCCTCCCTCCCTCCTTTACTGATTTTCTAGGCTGTAGGTGCACAGAGGGCAGCAACAGTCAGTGGACCACAGCATGCTATAAGGAGTTGCATGGCTTCCCCTTCTACTTGGGACAGGGTAGCTGCTGGTCTTTTGGAGTTTTTCAGTGCTCAGTGAAAACTTCCTGATGAGAGTGATGGGAAACCTGAGTGAGGCTCCTGCTTTGTGGCAGGCTTTGGTGGGTTTGTCTCTTCCCATTGACTGAGAAAGTTATGCAGGGAGACTGGCCAGCAAACAGAGACACCTAAATTATGTCCCATATGAAGTGGTGCAAATATCCCACAAAATTATAACTGCTTGGGTTTGCACTGGATTTCCCACAAGCAGAGCAGTTCCTGGAGGGAAAGAAACCAGCAGAGAGAAAGTAGGACTGGAATGTGATTCTTGTGCATATTTGAAATGTCATTTGCTATCTAGTAAACCCATTTTACAGCACCCTGCATTTTATTTTCTAACACTTCCATCAAAACTCACTGTATATCAGTCATTATCTGATTATGGAAGCTTTTACAATGATTTCCGGGCAGCTTTAAAAGGCTGCCAAAGAATTCAGTGTGGCAGAAGTTTGAACTTTATTGCTGCTTTTCACAGAAAGGCTGAAGAAGAAACAACAGAGATGGGGGAAAATGCATTTCAATAGCCTGTGTGAATGCGGTAGATCTTAAAACGTGAAAAAAAGTGACCTGTTGGGGGTTATGCGGTTCAGATAACCTGTTCACAACTTTCTGCCCGTCAATCATGAGATCCATAGCTCCTCTGGCTTTTATATTAATTCCCGAAAAAGAGCAATAAATACATGCCATGTTGTTACTGAAAAAACACCTTTGGGACACAGAGCAAATATTAATTGTACTTAAAGTAGTCCAGTTAGAAAGAACATGTGCATCCCAGAGAGATGACGGACAAGGAAGGAAAGAAATCTCTCCGTTTAAGAGATAGCTCACTCGACTCGGTTTGTTTTTGCTGGCCACACATGAATAGGATTGCGCCTGTGCAGATTACTTTTACATTCTGCATGTCTCCTTGGGGACAATACCTTGTCTTTCTAAGCCTTTTAGTCGTGTTGATAATTTTGATTCTTTAACGCTAGGCTGTTAGCCAAGGCAAACGTTTGTGTTGTTTTAAAAACCTGAAGTGTATCACTGTGGGAAACTGAAAGTACACAGATAACTTCAGAAAGCAGTTCTGAAAAAGCGGTGATAATATCCCCTGTTCTTTCATTTTCCTTCTATTAGTTTAACATGTAGCAGTGTTCAGTGCCTTCACCGGCTGTTTTTCTGTCCTCCCTCCTTTCCATTTCAAATATATGTGATGCTAATTGAACTGAACCGTCAACATTTCCATAGCGACAGACGTTACAGAAGAAATCAAGAGAAGCCAAAAACCCGACGTTATTTTTATCTTTGAAAGAATGTGCGAAATATATAAAACACTTGAGAGTGTTTGAAGTATTAAATTCTAGTGCTAAGCAGGACTCAAAACGGTAATGGAAGGAGAGGCAACGTTTAATTGAATATGACAAAATTAAGTAAGACGCAGCCTCTGAGGTCACACAGCCAGCATTTGTCTCAGCCAGTGCTACCAGCGCTGCATACCAACGATAGGCTGTGTGCTGCTGAGCACGCAGGGGCTCCAATCAGAAAGATTACAAGTTTGGCTTGTGAAGCCTGCCTCAGACTCTAAGTAAAACAAAGCTAGATGGCTGAAAACATTCAAGGACTGCTAGGCACCAACTGAGGAAGCTTGGGGGAAAAAGAAGGGAGGAGAATGGTTTCCAGGCTCTGCTGCTTTTGCACAGCCACCCACACTCCCATCCCCTGAGAAGTGTCCTTTACCCCAGAGAAGTGTCCACCACCATGGGGTTTATCTCAGTTACCCACTCCATCCTGGAAGTGGATCCTGGCAAGGTCCCCCAGTCCACGGGATACTGCTCACAGTAGAAGGAAATACTGTGTAAGGGTGAACCTGATCTGCAGAACCTGGGCCTGCATATCCGAACCCAGCTTAACCCAGAGTTCAAGCACGTAGCTTTTGACACAGTGTTAGCAAGTAAATCAAACAGTCCTTGTTGTCAGCCCAGCCCAATATCCCATGTTTCTGCCTCATTTTTCATGGTGAGGACACTGTCATGTGTTCAGACACTGTCCTGCCTAGAGCCTGACAGGTATGAACTACACACATCTATTAATCAGATGGTGATTGAGTCTCCATGTGTCCTTGAGCTCACAGAGGTCCTGGCATATTCGGTACAGAACCAAATCTATACCCCAGTGTGTCCTTATGAGTCATGATAACCTCAGACCTACCTTCCCTTTCCAAGACACACACACAGGCACAAGTCCCCGCAGGTTTGTTGTTTCAGGAGCAGATGACATTAAAGCAGGACGCAGTTGTGTAATGTAGTTTTAATAAGCATGTGCTTTCTATTTGTCATTGCTTAAACTGTACTTTTATACACAGAGCCCAGGAGTCCTGCTGAAATCTGCAAAACATTAACGGCAGCAAAGATGAAGGGGTTCCACAGGCTGGGAAGAGTGTCTGGCTGAGGAGGCTGGGCTAGGAAGAAGTAATTTTGATGGAATTAAAGGAAATAGTAATCAGGTTTGTAGTGAGAACTCTCTTCCTCCGGTTATGTATTTTCTTAAACAAAGAGCAGGAAGTTATAACAGAAAGCTCCTCTGTGCTCCTTATGCACCCAGCGACCGGCATCCTTTAGCTTAGCACAAATCCCCTTTGATTGGGGTAAACCGGTGATCCAACCTGTTAGCTCACAGTCCTGGGCCCACTCCATTCAGTCTCTCCTTTTCCCACTCCAGGGATGCTTTTCCTCTTCCTTCTCCTTAAATAGAGGAACTGTTTGTGGAATAAAAAGAGAAATGTCAGTTTTCCCTCCTTTTCACTGAACTCCATCCCCCCCACTCTCCTGCTGCTGTGAGTGCTCTTAGAGCATCTGTTTTCAGCAGTAACTGTTCCCTAACCAAGGTTACGCAGACTGTCCAAGCGCCAGCAACCAGCAACGTTAAAACATTGTGGAAGGAACTGAACTAATATCTTTTTTTGCAATAATCTGCTTGTTGTCTTTCATGTGTTTGCTAATGAGCTTTACCTCCTGCGGAAATTCAATGGGCTTTAGCCGCACAGTTTTGCAGCATTTGAAACATATCTCAGTTTTGCTGGAAGGGGAGCTGGTGTTTGTTTTTTGTCTAACTGCAGCTTCAGAAAATGAAATGTCTGCCAAAACAAATTAGGAGCAGGAATGCTCAAAACTTAAATCTTTGGCACCATTCTGCAACATCAGTGTTCACGGTCTCAACTTTTCTAAACACTGGATGTGGTTAAAATCAACCTCAGGATCAAAATGAGTAGATGTCCCCTTAATTACATTTCAAATGTGTAGTGAGCTTCCAAAATGGAACTCAAGGCCGTACAGAATTTTTCTGATGCCAAAGCTTGAGGGCTTCTCCCACTCTGCTGCTTTACTCACTCTCAACACATTCCATCGCCGCAACTCACAAACAGCCAAGGATCCTGGAGAAATCCCAGTTTTGCAAACATATGCCACTGATCCTATTAATCATATTACTAGAACAAATTTACCGCTGGGAAGGACAGCACGAGCTGCCATGGAGTCACTTAGACATTAATGTAAGCATGAGAAATATCCACAGGTCCCAGCAAACATTCCCTAAGCAATGCAGTGCAGGGAAGTATCATGGATTATGAACAGATAATTAAACAGGGATGGTAAAACACAGTGCAGTTTGCCTCTGGCAATGAACCTACATCAGCTTCTAATGGAGCCTAAGCAAATCGATGTGTGTGATTAACTGGGCTGGTAGGCATGTCCTAGACTACAGCCTCCTCAGCACAGGTCCATGATACGGGGAGAGGATGGCAGGTACGAAACCTAGAGCCCATGCCAGATGTAATAGCTGTGGTAAGGCCAAATCTTTCCAGTGTGGTAAGGCCAAATCTTTCCAGTGTGGTAATGCCAAATCTATCCAGTGTGGTAAGTCTTCAGCTAATTAGTGAAGGAGAGCTCCAGAGGGAAAGCTCTAAGGTGTATGGCATTACACTGCTATTTGGGTTCAGATGCTGATACTGCCCAGGAGTGGTCATGTTTAGCATATTGCTTGTGGGAAGCAAGCAAATAAGGACAGTGGTTGCATCTATGTAAAAATAAACTCCAGGCTGGGCTCAAAGCCAGCTCTGCTGCTCACCTACACTTTGCTGCTGTAGCAACCTGAGTCAGCTCTGGGAGAACCATCTTGCAGTTCAAGAAGAGGAGAAGCAGAGGGGCTCTGCCCTGTGCCACACACTCATGGTGTATGTAGAGCCCAGAGCTCCAAGCTCAGCTTCCCTCTCCCCTATTTGTCTGTGGGCTGATGCTGTGTTAGTGGCATCAGCCAGACAAGGCTCCATGAAATCTTCCACAGCATTGATGGCCTGCCAGGGCTGACAGGACTTACCAGCATCTCAGGCCGAATTGATCCTGCATACATGAATGCAATGCTCTAGGATTTAGGAGGTATCCCAGACTTCAGGACAGCCCTAGAATAGTCAGTTAAATTTTGAGGTTGCCACTGAGGCAATGTAGATTCATAGGGTGCATCAGTGTGCATCATGGTGTCTGCTCTGGCCAGGTGCTGTCCTCCAACAGCACAAAGGAAAGGAACAGCTGAAGAAAGAGGTTGCACATCACCACTCCAAAACATCATCCAGGCAAAAGGTTGGGTTGGAACACAGTGAAGGAGGTGTGGTGGTGTGGTGGCTCTACTGGCCATGCCTAGACTCTGAACAGCTGACTTGAGTGGCCACCACTCCTGAGGTTGCTCAGTCACTCTATAGCTACCCTGAAAAACCAGGATTAGCTGTTTAATGCTGCCTCTCACGTCTGCAGAGTGCTGAGCAAATGTTTGGACAGATAGAATATGTTTAACAAGGAGAAGTATATTAGTTTGCTCATTTATTAGTATATTACTTTTTCCTTCTATCTCCATTAACAACATTTCTTGCGCCTTAGATTGTGTTTTACTTTAATTTTGAAATGTTAACACGAATCCTATTGTTCATCCAAATATCCTCACTGATCTTATTTCATTAATTCACTTCTTCATCTGCTGCTGCCGCAGATTTTATTAATTTTATCCAGTACATAATTAGATTTTTAAGAGCCATCATTAAATTTCTAGCATTTGAAACACTCCTCAGAGAGTCGCCCTGTAAATGTGACCTGCTTCAAGCTCTTTTTCTCCTTCATAAGGAGTGCCATAAGATCTTTTGTTTTATTCATGAACTGTCACATTGTCTAATATCACAGCACTACATCACATAACACATCCAGCGCTGTAGTAGTAAATCCCTTTATGTTTCTACATTGTATTCCAATTCGCAATATTAATGCTGCAAGTAACGCATAGTGACAAATGAAACCTTCAGAAGAACAGACAATTTCCATTCCAGACACCCTTTATCACTTCCAGTAATGGGTATCCAGTCTGGATGCCTGTTTCTAGCGAAATATCGCAGTTTGACTGTTAAAGTACCAGTGGTTCTTGTGAAACCACAAACACGCAGGTAATCCGTGAATAGTAAAACATTTCCAAGAATTTCTGACTTCTTCGTTTCAAAGCTCAATTTCTTGTTATTCCCTCAATAATAATAACAACACTAAGAATATTAATGGTAACAGTCAATTAGAGTAGCTGTGAAGTCAGTCAAGAGTAGCTGTGAAGTGTCTTCCAGCAATACATCAGTGCACAACTGGATTTATGTACATGGCACAGCAATTCATCCTGACAGCCCTGTCTGGAGACAGGACAATTTGATGACTAAACCATGGATGTCATCAAAGGGCAATTTTGATTTTAGCTCTTGAAAACTCCAAGGGTTTCCTACTGCTTTCTGTGCCACTAGGTTTATGCAGGCTTTGCTTCCTTCCCACCAAGTGACCCTACCACCTTACTCTTGATGCAAGTCCAACCCCTTCAGAGTTTCAAATCAGCCTTATCAGAGTCTTCTTTTTACCTCACCAGAAATAGCTCAGGCATCTGCATGCATCGTGTTCCTGCTGTGCAGCAGCCCTACTAATCTCTGAAAATGTAAGAAGGGAAAAATGCGGGGAAGCTTTTGAAACTGGGACTATTGAGAATTTTTTTGAGAAGTTCAAATGAAGAGCATCCCATCCCCTCCTCCTCAAACACTGCAACCACAAATTTAGATTTGTTCAAGTTCTGGCTTTTCCTGAGGCCTCATTCCCAATTAGGAAGTTTTATCCTTTCTTTACTAGTTGTTTATACCAGAGGTAAATCCTGCCAGCTGCTCATGAGGAGTGAAGAGGTTCTCACAGCACTACTTCTCAGGGAGCATTGCAAGCCAGGAGGGGATGTTTAGGAGGCACCTACAAACTGTATGTGTAGTATCACATTCTTTTTCTGGCACTGGTGATTCAAGCTTTTAATTGCTTTAGGTACCTCAGACAGGTGACAGGATCACAGGCAAGGCTCACCATTCTCTGCTGGCATCGTATCAGTGGAAGAGCATGGCTGAGAAACTGTGAAGATGTCTGAAGTTAAATGGACCCCCACATCCCAGGCTGCACCCTGGGACTTCTCAGGCCATGTTGGCTTTAGCAGATCAGTAGTTATGCCCTGGAGATTTATGATTACCCAAAGGATGCTGCTAGCAAGCCAAACAATCCCTGCCAACCCATCAAAACTCTCAGATAAAGAACAGCTACTGCCACAAAACCTGGCTCTACTCTCAGCTCCACCAGGTTCATTCTGCTTCTGTTTCCCTGAAGCTCAGCAAATGTTGGACTGAAAGCCTTTCCAAAGTGTCTTAGGATGGTCTTGGGGCTGCTGCAGCACACCCCAGCTGCAGCCAGCTGCTGGCCTGGCAGAGAAGCTGGCTGAACACTATGTGCTGTCAGCCACGTGTGAAGACAAGGACAGGTGACAGGCAGCAGTGAGGCAGCCAGGGCAGGTCTACTCTGCCTGGGGTTCCTGTGCCTGAGAATCTTCCATTACTGTACAGAGGCAGTGCCTTGGCTGCTTTCTGCTGTCTCAGCAGAGAAAGAAACCTATTACTTAGACCAAAGTGCAGGGATTTAGCCCATAAATCTCAAGGCTTTGATTAATTCCGTTCCTCTATTTTTTTCCTTCACAGATGTTAATATTTTCCAAGCAGTTATACGCTACCTTGGTGAAGTGCAAAGAAAATAGAAAGCATGTCTGAAATTACAAGAAGGATAAAGTAGAATAGCATGCACTGGTGTAATGCAGCCATCGAGATTAGATAAGGAATATATGCCCAATGCTGGATCTGAGAAATGAGCAGGGATGGGAAAGACAGTTTTAGCATCTGTTTTTGATATCAAGTCACCTTCACTCAGAGGGGAAATATGTCATGCGCTAATACTGATGTTTTCTTCCCTGATTCATCAGGAGAGAACATATTGGAAGAGGAAGGATAATAGTATTTCACTAACAGTATGATTTTCTTCTTGCCAGAAATAGATTGATTGTGCCTTCTCAGTCAAAGCTGATAGCACTCAGCATACTTCCATTTACCTCTTGCTGCTTCTGTCATCTGATATTTTTGTATAAACAGACAGTGATTTAAGATTTCAGCAGAAATGGGATCATTTTGCCTGGAAGAAGATGGTAAGCTTTGAGGCTGCACAATCTTCATTACAGAGATTTAACATGAAAATACATAATTCCTTCCCTTTTCCCCAAATCTTAACAGTTCAAGAACACAGTCACTTTCATCATCCATCATCATGATAATGGTGATGATAAAAAGACCTATTAGCTGTGCTTGAGTTATTTACTCAGAATAGTAAGTTTCATTATGGAAATACTATAATAACATCTGGGAACTCAAGAATAAAGATTTTCCTGTAACAGTCTGCTAGATGAAAGCTGGCACTGCAGGTGTACCTAGCAGTTCAGAGAAATCTGGGATCTTCATTGAGGGTCCCCAGTCCCAATTGCATTCAGATAAGCAACTTTCACTGGGAATGTTATGGAGTATTGTGTCCAGTTCTGGGCCCCTCAGTTCAAGAAGGACACAGTGCTGCTGGAGGGTGTCCAG